>DF239136.1:44716-102367 GCA_000507305.1 Breviolum minutum Mf 1.05b.01
AAATATGTCAGAAAGAATTTCAGAAAATAATGTTTGAAAGAACGGCAGAAGATTGCTTCCAGTCAGTCTGCGAAGTTGAGAGTAGCAGAACTCATTTTAGGAGATGAGTTGTATGTCTACCCTCACCTGACCCGATTAGGCTGACATAAAATCTTACCTGGCTGTTTTGAAATGTCATGGTGGGGATCACTCGAAGTAAAGTAATTTTTGTGCAGCTTGGAATATGTTCCCAAAACTGCCCAAAACTGGCTTTAGGCATCCAGGACATCTTCAATCAATCTGCCTTCAGACATATCAAGGTGCCAAAATGGGGGGGAGGGTTGAGGAAGGGTGGAGATGGGAAGCAGTTCAAACAATTTTGAGATTGTTTAAATTCAGATCATTCTAGAGATTCAGAGAATTGACTGCAAACATCGAAATATTAGTTGGCCGTTTTCGTGAAACATGGGTAAAGTAAGGCTTCTCAAGGGCTTGATGTTGATTTGGTGAAACCTGCATTTCCCCCAACAAAAACCTGTAAAATGACTGGGTTTCAGTGGGAAAACCATTGGATTTTAAAGCTTCTTATTTGAGACAAGACACTCCTATGTTGATTTACACAAGTTAGTTTTGACTGGGTCTTGTGGTGCTTGTTCCCAACCAAGATGTGAATCGATACCCTTTGGTAGACTAACATAGCAATGGAAATCCTCTTTTCTGACTGGAACTGCAGCTACAAATGGCTGATTTGACATTGCCAATTGTCAGTTTACCGGAGGGTAATCCCTTGGGATGAACATTAATATTAGAAACTCCCTGTCAAAATCAATATGTGGGTGTTTCCAAGAATAGGGGTACCCCAAAATGGATGGTTTATAATGGAACACTCTATTCAAATGGATGATTTGGGGGTACCACCATTTAAGGAAAGCACCCATGTAATGAACCATATTGAATGCAATTTCAATCTTCGTTTCAGATCCATTCATCCAAAGAGAGGGTCTGAGAGGGTTCATCCCGCGGCCCTCGCCTGTTATTTCTCCCAAAAATCTCTGCGAGAGATGCGAGATGTCCACATGATGGTATTGCAGGTGTTTAATGCATATCAAACCACATCAAAGGCGTTTGCACCATGGAAACTAGTATATAGTTGTAAGGAACACAACCTTTCCACGCGATGTTGTACAACAAGGATATAAAGAAATCAGAAAAAAACAGATAAACCCAGATGTAGTACTTGCTTTGCCAACCTTGCATCGCTAGCCTTAATTTTCAGTACTTTCAAAAAACAACCAAAACTTGGTGGATATCAGTGGAGGTGAAACAAAAATCACAAAACGATGAAGTTCCGTTGGAAGGCCACCACTTTTCGGGAGGATGGTGCAGCGTCAGAGGCAAGGGACAATACACAAATTCATGGTTTATATTTGTTTTTATCAATATACATCATGTAGTTATTAACTTTATAGATATTCATTTGTGTGAATATATATCCATATATTATATACATGATATGTATATATATACATATCAGTTTTACTTACAGTATATATTATATTAATGCAAACCGGCGGGATGAATTTGGATGATGAGGTTCGTGAAAATTCCAAAAATCCTTTGTTTGGATCATTTGGAGTGACGGTTTTACTCTAACATCACAGCTGATGAATATCATAGTCTTGGAATCCAAGGTCGGGGTGCATTCGTTGAAAAAACAAAGAAAACATCGTTTGCTTCGATTTTTGCAGAGAAATCATATGCTTTGTTATTTCGGGATGATGAAATCGTCCCCAAAATGAGATTTTGAGGATTCCCTTCCATGAACCCGAATAGAATTTCACTGGGGTTGAAAAAGTCGTTGTTGATTTTTGGCACAAGAGGAGATGGAAGACAAGTCCGTGGCCCCAGTGACAAGTAAAAGCGCTGTGCATCATACAGTGACAGCTCCAGGGTGAGAGGCACATCACCAGAGGAAACTTTGAGGAAACATTGCGCAGCACGAGCTGATTTTCATGAGCTCGTGTATTCAGCCTTGACTTCATTACCCGAAGGTGTATATATATGTATATATAAGTATATTCATATATATTTATATATTACACATTGACATTGCATATATATATATACAAGACGTATGTATACTTCGGCTGATCTGTGTTCACTGTGTTCCTTAGTTTCATAATATGTTCCATTGCCGGCGTTGAATACCGTCGGACAGTCCAACGTTTTGTCGTTTCGTTGTGGTGTGCCAAAGGCAAACCCGTTTCAGTTCAAGAGAAAATGGGAGCAAGGCAACGGGGTGACCCCTGTCCTGCCCAGCGATTTTTTCTTTGGAAGGGAAGAATTTGACGTCCGGCGGCTGCACCTTTCCACAACACACACATTCTCCCCCTCATTTCGGGTTGTCCAGTTTGGGCCAATGTTTTCGAATGTGAAGACAACGAAAGGTGCAGCCCCTAGCGGCCAAACGCGCACAGAAATTTCACGACCAAAGGTCGCGGAAGTGACTTTGATCGCTCCAAGGAAACACACATCCAAAAACTGGCCCGAAATTTCTGCGATGACATTCGGGCGGCTTTAGTAAAACCAAATATAGATGAGACATTCGGAAATGTTGCATGTGTCATCAATTTTCTAGAAGTGCTTGTTTTTTTCATCTTATTTCACTTGAGTAAACGTAGGCCGTTTTTGTGGACAGAAAAAGCTGCCGAGTTCGAGGTTTGTAGGATTTCTAGCCAGCGAGTTCTTAGTTTACTGGAAGGTAACTATACATGCAAGAAATATTTTTTAATCGCTGAACTTTGAAAACGTCGACATGTCTGAACCACACTCTCAAAAGTTGGCATTTGTTTTTTACTCCTTTCTGGGAACAACTTCATTTACTACTCTAGTGGGAGTAGTTGTTTGGACGCCTCCTTGGCAATAGAATTTAGCGGTGAATTGGTCACCTGGTCACTGGGAACCTCTGCAGGAGTTATGTGGCGATGATGGCCCCGATGACCCTATCAGTGCTTTGGCGCTGTGTTGTGCTGTCTGGAGACTCAAGCCACCGAAATCTTTACTTAAGGGCAAGGCCTTAAGTTGGAATCTCCAAAAACCAAAGGAGAAAAAATTGACAAACTTCAAAACAAGCAAACAAAATGGGAATGACTTTGACCACAGAGACTCTAGCAGATTCTTTTTCATTGGAAAAATGGTGCACAAAAATAGGATTTGAGCTAGCACCTGATGGAACCTCAAAGATTAAATGGTGAGAGCTTGCGATGCCAGTGTTTTGACCTCATTTTCCAACGGCTTTTAAGTGGGAAGTTTCTGGCATAAACACCAGGAACATTTGAAGAACCCAGAGCTTGCAAAGTGTCTGGGATGCCCAGGATGAATGCCACCGATGTTTTACTAAGCTTTGAAGGCTGTGGTAAATAGTGGCGTAAGAATGGAGAAACTACACTTCCCAGAACTAACCTATCCCCCCCGAAAATGGTGATTAGGAAACTAGTTTCTTTTTAGGAACCCTATTTTCAGGGGCTATAATATCAGGTAGTTTTAGGAAGGGTACATGTAAACTGGTGATCGCCGGATTTCTGAACTATCATTGAAGCAGAATTGAATTTCCCACAAAAATCAATGAAGCATTTATAGATTTATAAAGATAGCTAGATATTGTAGTTCAGGCGTACGTATATATAGGCGAAATGCTGAATCGGTTTCAGTCCGTGAAAAACAACGGTATGTGACAACGTGCTACAACTTATATGATAGCCCTTCACTATTCGATCTGGGTATGCAAGCCTCTGTAGATTAGCATTATTGTGAACATGTGCCACATCAATTTTACGAAGCTTCAAAGTGTCCATGCTATCGATAGGATGATACTGTTGATGGTTCAGAAATCCCAAACAACCACCTGGGATGTATAACACCCTTTAAATAGTGGGATAAACTACCAACCTCAACTGGTGATCGCCGGATCTCTGAACCATCAACAGTATTAAAGACCTGCCAGGAAATGATGCCCAGCCTTTGCCTCCCAGAATCGGACCCTGTGAACCATGATCCAATTCTTATGGGTTCACCTAAAAGGCCTATTTCTGGGTTGATCCCTATAGTTCATTCTCATCTCATTCTCATCTCATTCTATTATTTTGGATTGATACAGTTGATGTTATGGATGGATATGAAGCCATCTGAAGCTATTGCCCATCACTGAAATGGTAGGAAAACGGCTGACCACAAGTCCAATGGTGTACTTCGGGGGTTTGCCCAAACCATGATTCACAGCTATTTTATTTTTATTGGAGGAACCCTATTAACCTTTACAATCCATTTTGGAGCAATGTTTAGGCAGGGCCCAACATATACTGTATGCTAAGGCATTTTCAACCAATGGGAGTAGTTGGTAACAAAGCCGGTGATTAGTTCCATCCGTCGGATGGGATAGCTAGTCACCACTAACCAACGAAGCAGCAAATAAAACTGATGACTCATGACTTGAAATACCTCGATGAATTGCTGCGAATTAGTTTGCTAAGTACCCAAATGTCATGGTTTCCATGATGCCACAAAAGCATTTTGTCATTCACACCTGAAAGAAAGGCTTAGATGATTTGGCTGCCCGTGTTGCTCGCAACGGCTTTCAGGTAGGGAGTCTTATCTGGGCAATGTCGGGTTAGGGTCCAATCTAGTGAAGGTAATTTCAACCCGAAGATTTTAAACATCCCGGGTGATGTATGATTGGACAGAACTTTGAATCTGTACAAGTTTCGAAAAGCGCCTACCAAACACCAGATTCATGGTGGGTTTTTGGCAAATTGGTCAGGTTGCTATGTTGGGATGGATATTTTGAAATGATATGCATATTTCTTTTACTACATACAGATGTACGTACACATATGTAATGTGTAAATATATATATATGTATGTATACATTTCGTATACACATATGTAACACAGTATACATATAACATGTTTATATTGTTCATGTACGTAAAAACCTATCTTCTGCAGAAACCGGGTGCCTCCAACGAGTTGGTGCTGTTATTTTCAGCGAAAGTCGAGTCAATTCCATATTAGATATATTACCCTCCAGGGAACTAACATATCCCCCACAAATGGCATTTTGAAGATGATTTTCCTTTCCCAAGGTGGGATATGTTAATTCCCTGGAGGGTATCTCTATGTCCAATTTGTCCAATGTATGTTTAGCAGATAATACTTTTTCTCTATGTCTAATGTATTATCTCTATGTCCTATCAACTTTAAAGGGCCTTTAAAAAGTTTTAAAACATGCCCCGAAAAAAAAATTCAAAAGGTCAGTGATTTCCGGAAGAAATGTACTGAGGTGGTGGATTTGAAAGCTAAACCACCCTGCCCTGGTGATGCCCTTTTTCATCGTGTGCCTTGGATCCAGTAAAGACTTCGAAAATCTGGGAAGTAATATAACCTTAGTGTAGATTGGTTTGGTGTAGTTGTGTATAAGTACGAATTTCACCAAGATTGATGAGGAAGCTTAGTTCAAGTGGTTCACTTTGATTCATCATGAGGCTTATGACTTTGTAACCAGCTTAGCCAAGACAATGAAAAGAAAGGATAGAAGCAGGCATACCATATCAATCTTATAGCTTAAGATGTGGCCCCAGGATTCCAGTGATCACTTTAAGAATCATGTTTTTTTGCATAAGCTTCTCAACCCACCAAGTTGTTTCCAATTTGCACCACAATTGTCATACTTGTCTGTAATTCAAGCATAAATCATCAATAAGAAACTCGTGGCGAACTAGGCAGTTCCTATAGTTCGGTGGATTTTTGGACGATCTAAGTCACCGATTGTTGTGAATTTGGGTTGTTTGGTGATCTTCAAATACATGCTAGAAGGAGTGTGGAAATGTAGCGGTTCGAGTGCACGAAACAAGAAAAACGAAGGATGGGATGATGGGAAACAAATTTTTGGATCCATGCCTGGGGTTTTGACGTTTTGCAGGATTTAATTTGAAATACCACATGGCAAAAAACATGCGGCTTTTTGGATATTTTCCAGGATTGGCTACCAACAATCCAAGGTTGGATACCTTGGGGTTGGATTTTTTCCAGGAGGATTGGCTCTCAACCTTGGAGAAACTTTGGGGCTTTGGGATTGTTTTTTTGGTGCAACATGTCTGAACTCTCCACATGGAATGCTAACTTCCTGGCATTCCAAGCAGTGGGGATAAGATGCTTGGAAAATTTTCCCCAAAAGAAGCGGCAGTTCCAATTTCGTTCGCCCAAAATTTTTGAGTCGGACCAGCTCGTCGTCACTGGGTCCCCAAAAAAGCCGAGGTTTGGTGGTTTGAAAAAGTGGAGGAATTGAGGAATATGAACCGGGTGGTGTTTTTTTTTATCGGTTTTTCATCAAAACAATTATGTTGGTTTAGATAGATAAAGAGTGTTAGTTGGAATATCATCTTGATTTGATTGTAGTTTATATTAATCTTAGTTCAATTAAATAGATTTCGTAGCTGGCAAAGAATAGATGGACATGTGTTGATAACAAGAACCCTTTATATGCATATAAACATATATTGCAGTGTTCAATGGCTGATCCCACACATCAGGATGAGGTCACAACCAAAAGTCGTCTCAAGATGGCTCAAGGTTGAAAGGAGAGACTGGCAACGAGACATGCGTAGCAAGCATTACGTGGCAACGTTGTTTGCCCAGCAGCTAACAACTGGAAGTTGTTTGGATGCCATCCAAAACCTATCTGTTGGTAGGTGTTTTTTTTCACCCAAAATCCCGGAATCCCACCGAACGAAACTTGCGAAATTAATTTTTTGGTACACGTTTTTTTGAAATGTTTCTATAGTTACACTGATGAAAAAAAAGCCACCAGAAAAATCCATGAAACGCAGTCAGATCTCCCCCTAAAACCTCCGAAACGTTAGCTTTTTTAGCTTTTCTTGTAGCGTTTCGGAAACACATCAACCCGCGCTCCTCGTCATCATGTTTGATGGTGAGAAATTCAAACACATCAAGCTGCTTGGGCGATTTTTGCCGTGGAGGGATGGAGGTTGCTGGAAACGGATATTTTCTACACTTTTTTTCTCTTGGCAAATAATTTTTTCGTATGCGCTACATATCTTATGACGATTTCCTGATGACATAGATGATCAAAATCTCTATACCCATTTTTGTTTAAAACCTCAAACAAAATATGTAAAATCTCCTCCATATTTTTTTTCAAGCCGTGAAAGGGATGCCTGAAGTTCTATTGATCTGAGTTATAGAAACGTCCAGGGAACGAGTCCGTGTCATCCTACCGGGGGAAGTTCGGAAAATCATCGACTCAAAAGTGCCGAAAAAAAAGGAGGATATGACAGGATATGTGATCGTTCCCAGGATCCAAGAAATCTCCAACAGGACCCACTGAACGGACCCCTAAACCTAAGTATCCAATATCTCTAGCAACTTACTTAGGGGTCCGTTGGTAAGGTTCGATTCAATTTTTGATTGACAGGAGGGTAAAAGGTTGGTTCTATAGTTGACTTCTGAAAGTCAAGGTGAATTTGCCTTTTGACAAACTCAGGTTACGGGCGGTTACAAATGAAGTATCTGATATGACGACCGATGAGGTGTGGCTAGCGGCTAAACCGATCTCCTAATTTTTCAAAATCCCCAAAGTTCTCTAATTTAAAGATCATCAAACAGTGTTGTACCACCACCTCATCCTCACCGAAAAATCACCCTACAAAGACCAGTAGTCAGTAGTCATCCAGGAAAGTTCGTCGAAAGTCTGAGAAAGTTTCCTCCAGATTGGTGCAACACATTGATATTGTTTACTGAGGCAGCATCAGCCTGCAATGCAAGGAAGTTTCGAATCGCAACTCGCTCCAAGCGTCAATCTCAGCAGGTACCATGCGACCTTACTGTGTAAAACACCGCTAGGGTTTCCTAGGTGTTTTTAAGTTGTTGTTGAATCTCAAAATCCTGAAAAACCGATGTGTGACACTGATCATCAAACCATCATGGTTTCCTGACATTGGACTGGATATTTCTCAGATATCTTTCTCAGGACATCATCCGTCCTCCTGTCGAGTGAACTGAAATTTCCGACTTCAAATTCAAGCATAACACTCTTCTCAGCAATTGATAGCGAGCTCAAATAAAACATGTAGACTTCCATTTGGCGTTTATACTTTCAGAGAGGTCCCGTTCCAAGCTATATAGTTCAAACATATTCAAAACCCCTAAGATTCTGCCTAACCTACTGGGTATACAGTGCATCGATGTCGATTGGTCTATAAATTAAAAATAGCGGGTACTGGTTCTTGCCAAAAAAAATACCACACAGAAGAGAACAGCCTGTTTTCAACACTTCGGAGTTGCGTTTCAACCACCAAACCTTATGTTTTTTAGAACTTTTTAGCCGCCGAAGATCCAGCTGATGCACTGAAACTTTCCGAAGGGATTAGTCCATGTAAGAACATCCCAACAAGATATTGAATCACATCTCCCAAAAAAAGTACTCGTTTTTTTCGCAGGTCACGCGGTCCTAGCCCCGGTGAATCAATGGAGGAGAAAGTGGATGGGAGGTAGGATTTTTGTGGGAAAAGTTGGATTAATCACGGTGAAACTGTGACCTTTTTTGGATGAGGATGGGATGGTCCTAGGAAGTGCTGACAAAGCTGCCATTAGATGCAGAGCAGGTGAAGAAAGATGTCTTTTTGAATGATCTTGAGACAATTGGTGTATCAGCATGGATCATCACTTCAGGTGACATCCAGACGACCATCTCTTACCAACCATCCAGACGAAAGTTCGCAAAAACAGGCCTTGCCAGCAGGCCAAAGCCACCATCACCATAACCACCACCAGCATTAACCACAAGCACAGCTTCCATTCCACCAGCCTTTCACTATCCATCCTGGAAGGAGCCACGCATCCGAACAGCCTCGATTAGCCATGATGTGCCATCGCCCGGGACCTCCTCGGAACTGCGCGCATGGAGCCTTGGTGAAACAAGGACAACCATGTCCCAACAATGACTGCAGGGGTCATGGAGTCCGTGCCATGATGAATTATCCAGCCATTTTTGATTGGAGAGGGGTAGTTTATGAACTCCCTTATGAAAATAGACAGTAGGCACTTCATTTTGAGCCAGAAGTATGGCTCGGTCAACTGCAGGGTTATTGCTAGTTTAAAATGCAGGAGCCTCCCATCATCAATGGCTTTTTCTGGCTCTGGGAACAGGTGGTAGGTAGCGTATGATCACCCAAGTGGCTGCATTTGCCACTTAAATACAATATTTCTTGTAGTGGGTTATACGAACCCTACCATCTATGTCTGGAAACAGACAAAACATTGAGTTCGAGTGGTTTAAGAGTTTAAGATATAGGAGATTTTCCAGTGGCTTGAAAACTTATATCCTCAAAAAGAAATCCCTCAATATCTGGATGATCAGAAGACAAATTTGCAATCTTCTGTGCCATGACCATGTGCAAGGGCACTGGATTCTCCGGAATTTCCCAGCTTGGCAATTTGGTGCTTCTTTTGAATAGACCTTTCCAGGGTGTGGCAAGAGGATGAGACGGCCAGTAATTAATCCTGAGGCTTTGAAAGAAGGGAAATGAATCCTGTAGCCAGTATAATGTCGTGGCACTATTCCTTGTACTGAGGTAAATACCGATAATACCATCCAATTTGCCTCAATACAAACAATACCGTTTAGAATCAGCTGATGTTTACAGTAGATTATATTGAATTCTTTGACTTGAACAACTGATTTCCTTTGTCGGTAGTGATGCATTCCAACAGTACAGCTCTGGGAGTAGTCGATTAAACAGAAAGACATGGCTTTCCTTGGTATAATTATTTGAAAAAGTTCATGAAACTCAAAATCACAAACTTTCAAAAGATGGTCAACGTGAATGGAAAGTACAGCTGGGCGGCCCTACATCTTCTTCATCACTGAACCATGAAACATATTTCCCCCACCACCGAAATTCAACTTATATAGATACCCCAAAATGGCCCCAAATCCCAAGAGGAAAAATATCAAACTTCCAACCATTGAAAATCTCAGAGACTATGGCTATATTCCAATGAGGTGTTCCATACAATTAACATCAATTAACATGGTGAATCCATGTGAATCCTACCTTCACAACTCGAGGACAGCACGGAATAGTCATGCCAAGAGGTGCCAATCTCCGGGGTGAAGTTCCGGGGTGGATGCCAATGTTAGAATTTTCCATGCCAGAGATCCTCCTGCATGAAAAATGGGTGTTTCCTTAAATGGTGGTACCCCCATTTCACACCCCCAAGTCCTGAGCATTTTTAGTAGGAAAACCCATAGTTGTTGGGTAGCACCATTTTAGGAAACCCCCAAATATATGTTTCTTTTTGAGGTAGTAAGTCGCGGGAAACATGGCTTTAAAAACATGCGGGGGTCAAATTTTGAGTTGCGAAGTGTTCGAAAACATTTAAGGAGAATTGCTCAGATGTCTTCGAAGCTGATTAAAAACGACCCTTGGAGTCTTTACAAACTATATCTTCCATATGGATGTCAGATTGCATGTATGAGGCATGAATTCTCTATACATCTCTTTGGGAATGCATCAAATGTGGTTCGATTCAAAAAGTGGACACGTGGAAGCAATTTTATCCCCCATGATGTTCTTCACCGGAATCTCCAACATGCCTCCCCAACATTAAGACGAAGAGTCACCCTCCAGGAAACTAATATTTTCCCTTTAAGGTAGCTGGGAAGATGATGTTTTCTTCCTCTTCCAGTGGTGGTGAAATGGACTCCTTTTTTTTGGAGCTTAGGATCATCTGGGTGGTGGCAACTCAAATATATTTGGAATTTCCATCCCGGATCCTTGGGGTTTCATGATCCAATTTCACGAGCATATTTTTCGAATGGGGTTTTTACCTTTTCAACCACCAAATAGAAACTAGAATGGTGACGATTCTCACCAGGGAATGTGCCCTTTGAGGTCCTAAAACGGTGTTTTTTTTTTCAAAAAAATCTCCCAACAAAAGGGACGGGACCTCGACGAGGTGGATGAAAATCATCATGAGATTCATGGATTCATGTGGAATAATAATGGTAACCCTCCCGAATGCCACCCCACCAGGAAACAAGGCATTATATAGGGATTATCAACCACCATGATCCCTTAGATTCCCATGATGGATAGCGAAAAAAACATGTAAACTCCACTGAAGTTCTGCAATGCCGAGGCATTGCTCAGACGCATTTCAGCATTTGTTGGATCGATTGCTACAGCAACACCTCCTGGAGATGCATGGCGCCATTTAGAGGGAGCGTGGTTGGTGTGTGTCTTCTGTTAATTAACTCACTATAGCCACATGTTTCTTTCAGGATAAGGCATTTGGGACCTTATTGAAAGGAATTCTTCGAGTATTTGGAATGGTGAATCATTGGTGAATCAGACCCAGTTGAGTCACAGCTGGGTTCATCTTCAATCATGTTTTTGTTGCTTCCCAAACGGATGGGTCGGGTTCGCTATTTGTCGCTTTTTGTCGTCTAGTGTTGCCTACTGCATTCTTAAACAAGGCATAGAGTCTGTTCAAACTGAGTGCTTCAAATACACGTTGATGGCAAGGTCATTTCAAGGCATGGTTCAAAATCCCCAATGTTCCAATCCCATGGGTTTTTTCCACCTTGACCGTTTTTCATGTTTTTCCCACTTCAGATCGAGGCTCTGCGAGGGCAGCAGTTCGTCACACACTGGCCTGACGACGGCCGGACGCAATACTGATCGCAGTTCCAAACGAGACAGTGCATGTTTGGGATCCCAGGATCTCCGGTTGAAAGGATGGTTTTCACAACCAAAAATATCAACCTTGAGGCCAGGAACCGATTTTGGGTCCATGAAAGTCATCTTAATAAACATGCAACTGAAAGGCCTTGGAAGTGGGATGTAATTGGGGTTATAACCATATGATATATATATGTATATATATATATATATATATGAGCANAAACCTCCACACGCAGCTTCCTGGTGACCATCTCTTCAGCTAGTCCGTTTTTTATCATTTTTGAGATGGCGTTTCATTTTCTTCGCCAACGAGGTTTCTTGACATAAGGGTCATCTATCCCCATACATGTCTCGAGTATTGTATGTTTGTAGTGCTCCGTCATCCTCCACTTCTTCTTCGGACTCATCAGACAATTGAGAAAAAAGACAAGCACTGGAAAACGAGGTCACCATTTTTCCAAGAACATGCTTCAAGACTAAAAGTTAATTGAACGAGGTAGGGATTAACTGAAACACATGCGGCCTTTCAAAATATGATTAATAAAAGCCGTCGCTCATATATATATATATATAAAAGGATGCTAATAGAATTGTAGTATCAATTGGACCTTTTTTGATAGAGAAGGCATGTGGGCATGCGGAGTTTTTGGTAGCAGAAATGGCCTGGAAAGGCCACTTATCTTTCTTTCCCTCCATTAGCTTCCCCAAGTAAATTTTCCACCCATTGGAAAAGATGCAAAATTCGGCAATCAGATTTCCTTCCGGAACTTCCAAAAAAAAACAGTCGCTGTGAGTTGCTCCGTAAAGTATTGCTAGATCCCACCACTTTGCAATAGGTACTTCGGTGACGAATCTCCACCTCTCCAAGGTTCCTTCGGAGAGTCGATTTCCCAAGCAAAGACCTTAACGGAGAACCACCGCCGCAGGCAAATTCAGGAGAAAACCCGGTCCCGGGCTTCGGCAGTTTGTTTCATTGGTGTTGGGAGGTCCAGGTGGTTCATGTGGAGTTTTTGCCATGATTTCGACCTACATGTTTTTGAACCTAGAGAAATTTCCTTCACTGTAGGTTGACTTCCTTGTTGTTATGGTGCTTCTTATTTGTAAATTGATCTATAGAATGTCCCAGTTCCATTTCAAAGAAAGCATCCAAAATCTCGAAGGCAAAGAACAACTAAACAAAAAAACATTTGCTGGAAACCGGGACCCGCACGCGTCGTCGAGTCATGTTGGAGGAGATGCACGAAGTTCATGCTTCTGAGATCCTTTCGGCATGGGATCGTAGAGAACCTGAGAAAGAGGATGACTTGAGTATTACTCCCTCAGTTGCTCGGCGGTATGATGTTCATGTTTTGATAAGATCGAGAGATGCGAAAATCCATCCAGTACCATCCATGGGACTGGTATATTTAGCTACATGAGTCCTTGATTTTTATGGTAAATATGGGTAAATATACCATACATGGATGTTATGGGGATCGGTTGAAACATATGAAAACGCATTAGTAAATAGAACGCATATTGTTTAAATAGAAAGGAATAGCATCTTTAAAGCATTCACCATTCAACATTTTGAATAGATCCCTTCTAGATATTCTCCTTTTAGTTTCTTTTTGGAATCTTATCAAGGGATGATTCCATGGCCTTGTTTTCCATGGCAACAATGAAGCCGACCCAAAGATTGTTCAACCGCCAGGTACGTAGTGAGCCAGGTGAAGGAAGCAACGTGCCGAGCGCACAAGTTCTTCGGGACGATCCGACGCTTGGAAAATTATGAAAGCAATGGTTTCTGTAATCAGCTTCCAGTTTTTCTTCTGTTGTTTGGAACTTTAACTTTACATACTTTAGCCAGAATTTGCATTGTTTTTTAGCAGAAAAATACCTGTTAACCATGCTGACATGAAATATATAAGGGAACACAAGGGATAGAAAAGAAGAAGACCCAAAGATGAAACAAAGACTAGGAGACTTTCAAACACTATCGGCTTCTATGCAGCATACTATCGGAGTCGATACCGGCATGCATTGTAGACAAATAGATCTTTTTGGACACACATACATACATATGCACATTTTTTGTATATAATATATATATATATATATGATAAGATAGGTTTTACACTTCTATTTGTCTTCGAGATAGAGATCCTACACTTTTTTTGTCCCCTACTCATGTTGTTCCATGTTGTTTTTCTCAACAGGACACTGAGTTTCAACGATGTTTGTTTGGCATTTTGCTTTCCAGGTCACGGTGTGAGGTGATTGTATGTAAACACCGGCCTGTTGATCCAATTCACGATGTTCTGATTCTTTAATGGTGGAAATGGAACGAAATTCATTTGCAGGATTTGCCAGTTCAAAAAAACTTGTGCATATCCCTCCAGCTGCGGCGCTTAAGTGCAGTCAGTTTTTTGGACTGCGCGCATGTCGTCGACAGCGGTCTGAAGACTCAGATCGTCAGGCCCGGAGGCCCCCTGGAGGAAAAAAGAACAAGCGCCAGCCAAGTGCTTCCAGCGCCGTTCCAGAGTTTACTTTACTTGATCAAAATTTTGTTGGACGTTGTTGCCGGGGTTCACAGCTCTACGGGACAACGTTGTTACAATCCATATTGCCCTCTAAGCTGGGTCACGGATCTCTTTGCCCACTGACTTTGCTGGAGATAAATAATGAAGCATGAAGCCTGGTCTCGTGACGTTGTGTCCCAGTTATAAAGGTTGGAGACTGTTGTCTCCAATGAGGAAGCTTTTTGTTTATTGGTGGGATGCCTCAGAGACACGCTTCAACTTTTTGAAAAGAGACATGAAAAAAACTTTTAAATAGCAATTCCTCGTTTTGTTCTGAAGTTCGCAACCAAGTTTGTACGCAGTTTCGATGTTTATTCGTGCTTTTATCTCTTGAAACGATCTCCGTTTTGATACACGTGGTGGTGATTGCTTTGTTGTGTTTGCGAATTTCTGACGTTAGAGTTTGCAATTCGTTTTTGCATGCCTTGGGCGACATTTTGTGGCATGGGAGAAAGTATTCCTTTCGACGGCAACACAAGCTGACAGTCTATAAGAAGGACGCTGCCATCCGAATTGTTTGGCTCTTACACTGTCTCAGTGCCTTGAGAGGGTTGGTGTTGCTCTTGTTTCAACTTCTTGGTGGTGAACGAAGACGAAAGCATGCAAAACATAAGTTGCAGTGTTTGCCCCCTGCAGTCAGGGTTTGTTTGCGTTGCCTTGCTGGAGAAGGATCATGTGGATAAACAGCGTGCTTGCAAAACTTTGATTCCCTTCCTTTGTTTACAAGTTTTGATTGGCTTCAAACCCCCTGTTGCACACCAATGTGCTTTGTATTGCTTGCTGGGGCGGACTGCAACCTACATAGGCAGGTCGAAGTTGAATAGACAAGCTTCCCTTGGCGCCCCGTTGGCCAGAGGACATGAACATGTTTGGGAACTTTTCAATTCCACAGGAGCTTCACCTGACCTGAAACAAAAAGCCTTCAGACATGAGACTGTTGTTGATTTTGCACAGTTTTACCTTTTCACAGTTTCAGATGAGGTTGCAGGGTTTTCTGAATCTAGTTTAATTCGTTCTTCACATGCAAATGGGAATACCATCCCCGTCAACGCCCACCACATGATATCCGTGAACCTAGCAATATGAGTTTTGTCAAAAAACTTGCTTTGCCAGACAAATCTTGGGATGAGGCCATTGCTGGGCGTATGCTTGACCAAGTGGCCTTGGTACGTCGATGTGTAAATTTGTCGTTTCGGAATGCATATAGATTTTGTCAAAGCCAATGTTGTGTTGGTCCCCTGTGCATTTACTTGAGCCCGATCTTGTTACTTGTTTTTTTGAGCAAACCACGGCCGGACTTCATTCCCAATGAGCTGCTGCAATTTGTTCCGCTGAATGTTGTCTTTGCTGCAGCGCGGTTTGTAGCACTGGTCCGCTCTGTTCTTTTTCGACAAGTGGCCACAAATCGGATTAATCTGCTTTTGAGTAGGTTTGGTGAAATGAACATTTGCAAATGTTTGATTTCAGTGCCTTGGCCGTTAAGTTGTTCTGACTTGAAACACATGTTGTTGCATCATCGGCGTGAAATTGGCCGGGGATCACAGGCTCGGTTTCGTCATGTTGTTTCTCAGCTCCGCTTTGTGGCAGGAAAACGACACACGTATACTGACTTGTTTAACATGATTCCTTGTGCAAAAAGCATGGACACTGTAAGCCTTTCAGAAGAAGATGTAACTCTTCGAAAGTGTGCGTGGGGAGGTGCAGAGTTTAAACAACTTAAAAAGCACCATAAAACGCACAGGAAAATTGATTTGTCGCATGTCTTTACTGACCTTTGTACGCAACTTGGCGCTTGGTGTCGCCTTGCAAAGTGCTTGCCCCATGTTTTGCATGCGTTCTCCACGTCGTTGTTTGAGATTTGCTTGAAAACCTTGCACACTGTACCTTGTAGCACCTTGAGTGGGTTTTCCAAACTTAATTCTGGCTTTGTTGCACCTGAAGCCGATCAAGTACTGGTCGCTGAGGACAAAGACCCGGCAGCTGCCTGGCTTTTGCCTAAGCTCACGTACCAACGGTGCATGGTTCACTTGCTTGAAAGAGAAAGCCACAGATGGGAAGCCACAAGGCTCACGCCTGAACAAGCGTGGTTTTTCAAAGTTGCTTGTTTTCATGAGGTCGAGAAAGCCGGGTTTGGGCCGCTTCGCCCTGGTGTTTCGCAAAACAGCTTGCCTTACATGTATTGCACTGTAAAAGCAAAATGTTTCCACACCGGCTTGCGAACTTGTTGTGACCCAACTCACAGTTGTTTCAGGAAGATTGTTAGCTATGCAGGCATGGAAAAAGCGTGGCGTAATCTGTTCCGGAAAGTTGGGAGAGCCACTTCTCTCCTAATTTTAAAAATTGCGCCAGGTGATGAAACCATGTCTTTGTCCACTGCTGCAAAAGACCTTTGCCAACAGTTTGCTTGTTTGGTGCACCCTGTCTCGCCACTTGTGCGGTGCCAACGCCATGGTTGTGGGAAAGTTAAAAACCCTTTGGAGCTTGTGGTTGCAGATGCTGGGGCCATGTATGAAGCTGTTGATTCTGCACTCATTTTGGAAAGCCTCTCCTTTTTTGTGCAAGTCGCACGACAGCTTGGTTATGTTGGTGTGGCAGTTGTACGAAGCCCCAAGCTTCGCGGTTTCCTAGTTCGGCATGAGCATTTCCAACATCGGTCCGTTGATGTGGTCACTTTTGAGTGTTTGCAAACCATCCATGCGTTGTCCTTGAGTCAAAAGTATGTTTGTGTTGGAAATGCTGTGTTCAAGCAAAAAACAGGTGTGCCAATAGGTGGCTTGCTTAGTAAGTGTCAGACTTCGTTGTTGCTGTGCGCTGAGGAAACTATTTGGAAATCCCAGCCGCTTAAACGTTCCAACCATGGCTTCCCCACTGCCTTGCGCTGGAATCAGCAGGTTGCGTCGTGTCGTTACGTTGATGATTGCATTTCCATGTCCCACATGTTTTGTCAAGCATGTTTGCTGTCAGCTTTGAACTTGAAGTCGCATGTTACTTTTGAGTTGCAAAATCATGACCCCTTAGGGGCTACTTGGTTGGACCTTGCGGTTGATGTGCATGGCGTTCGGTTCCATATTGACCTTGCACAGCATGAAGTTGAATGGATTCAAGGCTTTGCTGCTTGCCCAAAGAAGTTTCGCATGTTGCCTTTCCAGGGCGAAATCACCCCGGATGCAAAAGCCCGCATCAGGAATGCCCAAGCCAGACTTATACAGGTCTTTTTGGACCCTCCTGGTTCTAATTTGGTGTTGGCAGCCCGTGCCTTGCACTACTTCATGGATATATGGCACCGAAGTGGTTACCCTGAGGCAACAGTTGTAAAGGCTTGGAGGAGGCATCTGTCGAACCCAACGTTGTCTAGTCTAGCTGCTGAATGGATTCCGGTTTGTGCAAACTAAGCCATTGTTGTTTTCGTAGCTATTGTCACTTTTTCATAAGGTAGGTTGCTCCGCGTGAGCTACGTGTCACCCTTTTGTAGTTTGCCATGGCTTGGAGTAGCTACCGTTCCCAGGGCCAGTCTTAGCTATGGCTATGGAAAGGGTTAAGGTGCATACATGTCCACCGCTTATGGAAAAGGTGCTTCCAAAGGTTTGGCTGACTTGTTGGGGCAGCTCCAGTCAGAAATTACAGCAGCTGGTTGCTGGCGTGCTGCTACCAGGGAACCAGCCTACAAGCCAACAGGCTGCACCAGCGCCTGAAACCACCCGTCCGACAGGTGGTGAACTTAAGGAAATTCGTGACCTTCTCCTTTCCTTGAAAGAAAAGAAAAATGTGACAGCTTCCAATGGGCCGTCTGAGACACCCATGGCTTTGACTCAGACACTTGCTCAAATCAAGGCGATGTCTGGCATTGGCCCAACTGAGGACAAGACTCCGTTTGCAACTGAGCTTGCGGCGCTCCAGGCCCAGGTCGCTGGGGCTGCAAAACGTCATCGGCACGCCAATGTGAGTAGCTCTGGTCCTAGCCAAGGGAATCGCATGGCAAAGCTCAGAACTCAGACTGTGAGTGAAGCCTGCACAGTAAAGCAGAATCCATTGACCTCCAGTCTTGGTGCCAGTCACAGGCGTCCAAATGGACAGACGATGATTTCCAGCAAGCCGTCGCCAAGACAGCTCCGAAAAGCGTGCCAGATGACGCGGCAGATGAAGCAATTGCGCAGGCTTGTTTCCTCTCATGGGTTGGGCGTGCTGGAAGCACCGACTCGACACACTGACTCTTTCATTTTCGGCGCGTTCTATCTACAGTGAAATTTCTTTTCAATGTTTTGCTTGTGGCAGCTGGCCCTTTGGTTGCTTATGTGGGGCATTGGCAGGTGCGGTTCTCACGCTGCCTTTGGACTTGCTAAGGGTTTTTCTACCTGCTGGTCTACAACAGCTCCTATGGCCTGATGACCGTGATTTGGCTGAGGTGGATGATTGTGCGTCCGTTAGGCATGGTGAATCTGCAAGTCCGTGGAGTGAAGGCTCCTGTGAAGATGATGCGGTGGACACTGACTATGCCATCTCTGTGGGAGAGGGTGAAGAGTTTGTTGCCCTTCCGATAGCTGCGTCAAATGGGATTCCAGACTTTGCCTTCCTCACCCTACTGGCTGGAATGACTAGAGGGCCTTCAGTCATGATGCTTGAAGGGCGATGACACTGTAGATTAGCCGAGTTGATTGGAGTTGGGCGGGATTTTTTTGTCCCCTACTCATGTTGTTCCATGTTGTTTTTCTCAACATGACACTGAGTTTCAACGATGTTTGTTTGGCATTTTGCTTTCCAGGTCACGGTGTGAGGTGATTTTGTATGTACACACCGGCCTGTTGATCCAATTCACGATGTTCTGATTCTTTAATGGTGGAAATGGAACGAAATTCATTTGCAGGATTTGCCAGTTCAAAAAACTTGTGCATATCCCTCCAGCTGCGGCGCTTAAGTGCAGTCAGTTTTTTGGACTGTGCGCATGTCGTCGACAGCGGTCTGAAGACTCAGATCGTCAGGCCCGGGGCCCCCTGGAGGAAAAAAGAACAAGCGCCAGCCAAGTGCTTCCAGCGCCGTTCCAGAGTTTACTTTACTTGATCGAANTATGCACATTTTTTGTATATAATATATATATATATGATAAGATAGGTTTTACACTTCTATTTGTTTTCGAGATAGAGGTCCTACGCAGCATGTTGCACACCTACAAAAATATTTCCATCCATCTCAATCTCGTACATCCACAGCAGAAATAGCAAGCAAATGATATGAGTGAAGCTTTTGAAGTCAAGTTTGTTCCTTTCCCTTAACAAAAACCAACAGACATTTGAAATATCCCTATCCCATGCTTCGCCATGACCTTCCTACAAACTCGCAACGTAACATCTCTCTGAAAAAACACCTTCGCCATGTGCCTTCGCCATGTGCCTTGAGATTCAGGATCCACTTCTCAGAGTCCTTGAAAATGGACTTGTTGATCACCGGTCGCTTCCATCAAAAAATCCTCGGATTTGTTTCGGGGTAAAACCGTTGTGGTTATAGGGCGAGGATCGATTCCAGGGAAGAGAAATGATGTTTTGAACAACTCTTTTTTGGAAAGCTGATGGCATTGACGACTTGGATTTTTGTGCCTTTTATTGGAGCACAAAACTGGCCCAATCTACTCGGATGGTATTGGATGGTATTGGATGTTTGAAACGTTGATTCCGAATTGAAGCTGCTCCTTCCGTGAAGCGTGAAACCGTACAACATGATCCTGGATCGTTTCTCTCGGTTGATCCGAAAAATCTCAGTCCTTAAAGGTAAATTGTTTGATGAAGTCAAATGCACCACCTTCACGCATTGAGAATATCGATTAACATTGACATGCAAACGAGTTGAGCAAGAATTGTTTGATCGGAATTTATGATTTGAGTTCATAATGGAAGAAGTTGGGGTTTGACCTGTTGATGATTTCACTGACTGCAGCTTCCGGGGGGTTCTGACCCTGTACATGCAGCAATCTGTTGACATTTCCAGGTAACCCTTTGACCACATTTCCCCCAAGTGTTGCGAAACCCCACTGGTTAATGGCCTTCTGTAGCAAAAACGCACCTTCGTTTGATACGTTTTCGTTTTTGCGCTTTCATCATCCTCGTTGGCATTGCACTCAGGTCTCGTCGGCCTGAATGTTTCTTGGATGCTTTGGATGGATACGTTGGCTCAACACTTTTTTGAAGTCCCTGAAAAAATTGGGATACCGGGATACCCATGCAGTTATAGTTTTTTTCAAGACAGAAAAAGGGGAACCTAGAAGGAACTTAGTAGATCTCAAGAGTGGTGGTGTTTGGGAACTTTTCCCATAATAGACCAAACATTTCAGCTCTATTTCATGTAGTCACCTAGATAGAATGGGCATTGCCGATTCCAATTTGACCACCATTTTCAGCAACAAAGAGGCAACTTTTCTAGCACCACAAAAATGCTTGACCCATCCAATGGAAATCTGCGGGTTTCTCCTCTGTTGATGGCAAAAAAATCCTGCACCAGTTGATAGGTAGTTTAGTCTATCCCATTTAGAATACAAGGTTTATATCTCCCCCGTGGTGCAGGATTTCTTCCATCGAGAATACCATTTTTTTTGATTCCCTTCACATCCCCCATTTTTTTGCCAAGAAGTTCTTCCAACGTGAAGGGTCCTAGGCCCCAGGCCAATTGCGAGTCCCTCAAAAAATCCTAAATATCCATGATGATTGCATCATGGCACAGGGATATCACCGGTTGGTGCCAGTTGATTCATTCTGTTTTGAAACGCCACTCTATGCCATGGCCTTTGTGAAAATGATATATATATATAATATATATATATATATATATGTACAAAATGTCCTTCAAGATGACCAACATCATCAACATGATACTGGCATCTAACTACTACTGCAACATGCTTTTTCTCCGTTCCTTGGGTATTTTGCAAAAACAAAGTTGCAAAAAACAGCCCTTTTTCCGAAGATTTTTTGAGGGCACTTGATTTTTTTCCTCCAGGTCCTGTGGATGGCGGTGCAATTGCAGTTCCACAGTCACAAGGTTCGGACTTTTTTGCGCCAACAAAAACATCTGGGGGTCCAGGGCAACAGTATCTTCTCCTATTTTGAAGAGCTGATGTTTGTTGATTTCTAGAAAAAATATATAAATTCACAAGATGAGTCCTCTCCTCTTTGATGTTTTTGTGTCATGTGCATCGATTGCACTACCGTAGGGGAGGACACAATATGCATGTTGGGATGTTTGAGGCCTTAAACTGGTGAACGGGTGAATGTTCGATGTGGGACATCAGAGATGACACTTTAAAAGATGTATTTGGAAATTGAAGCAAATGGTGCTTATATTGGTAGCCTTCCACAATTTTTCACGCAACACAAATTGGATCATTCTTCGCAGTAAGAAAAACATGAACGAAAATTGGTGTCTATTGGTGTCTCCAAGTGCAATCCATGCAATCACCTTTTCAAGTGGTTTTTTGTTTCTATTCCAAGTTGGCCTTCCCAGGGTAACGCTCATAGGGCTGCCCAAAAACCTCGATTTCAAGATAACATGCCAGCAAAGAACATCAGCATGTCTTTGCTTTTGGCATCAGTTTTGATAGAAATCTTTAGAGTTTTCTAATCCTGTCCAGTGTGTAGTTTTAGCACTGGACGTGGGAACTAGTCTGTCGAGAGTTGAAACTTGCCATTCAAATCTCAAATCTTGTTTTTCCTATGTGTTTCCTATGTTTTTTCTTACATCTAGCAGCAGAACATCACACCCCCTGGAACCCAGGTTGCGGTTGCATGGGTTGGAAACCCCGGTGTCCACAAATCGAAGTCATCCATTTGTCTTAAGCCCATCCAGGTCGCGTGCGATATCTCCATGAATTGCCAACATTGGATCGTTTCTTGTTGCCGCCATGTTTGGTGTTTGTTACACTCCCTGAAAAATAACAGCAAAAGCACCTGACAAATAGGCCGAAACCCAAAAGGAAAGTCTCCCAACCACCAATTTTCAGGGGTTATGTTAGTTTCAAGGGTTGCCTGTTGTTCATTGTTTGTTGTTGATTTTGGTTCCTATCAAGGATTCAATGCAGTTTCTGAAGCCACGAATATTGTAATGTTTATGCAAGACGATGTTTTAGGTGAAATTTATGTCTTGGTTTTCACTTGTTGAGCTCAGCCACTTGTTAGTTAATTGATGTCTATCGGATGGTTTTCTAAGGTTGGTGCTTACGATATGAATATATAAGAAGCCTCTCCTAGGGTTCTTTTCCCTTGGGTATCCCGAAGCAATACAAAATCCATTCCAATTGGTGAAACTGAGAGGGCCTTTCTGAAGTCAAAAAGGGGTCATGTTCTGCTTGGGGTAGGGGGGCGACCTTCCGTACCACCGTTTGGGTAGAGATTGGAGATTATCATGATACCCTATACAAATAGCCAACTTGAATAATGGGATGCGAGGTTTGAGGGTTGTTTTAATTGTGGACATTTTGGATTTGTGAGAGTCTCAGGCCAATCATGCGATGAATTTCCATGAATCTTGATGTCTTTATGATGTTTTGGTTGAAAAACACACAAGTCATTTTGAGAACTATTAACCATCAATTGTTGGACAAAATCAGTTTGAAGTGCTATTGCTTTTTTTTGTGCAGAATGGTGAGTCTATGGGGTATGAAGGACCGCGGCCCAAAATAGCTTGCAAAAAACCCAACTTCAAGAGCCTTCCAGAGTGGGAAACAGTCACACAGTTGCTTTTTGTTGAACAAACAAACATCCTCAACAACAACAACAACAACAACAACAACAACAACAACAACAACAACAACAACAACAACACAACAACAACAACAACAACAANACACACACACACACACACACACAACAACAACAACAACAACAACAACACCAACAAATCCAACAAATCCAACAAATCCAACAACAACAACAAATCCAACAACAACAACAACAACAACAAATCCAACAACAACAACAACAACAACAACAAATCCAACAACAACAACAACAAATCCAACAACAACAACAAATCCAACAACAACAACAACAACAACAACAACAACAAATCCAACAACAACAACAACAAATCCAACAGTTTAACCATCCAGCAATTTTTGTTAGTGATCACTCTCACCTCAGAGGCTCAAAAAAAAACCTGCAGGTTGAGAGTTGGGACCTTTGCCAACAGATTTTTCTGATCGGTGACGCAATTTTCGCCTTTATCTTTGCCTTGGATGTAACGGTTCGGCTTATAGTATTGAGGCAGGGTTGTCAGACCATGAAGAGTTTGAAATACATTATTTGTACATATAGAATTTTACAATACACATCATATATTGATAAATAGATTGTCAATTTTATTTTTTCAATTCATTTTTGGTGCCCAGAATTTGAGCAACGGACAATTTGGGTTTTGCTTCAGCATACCACTTTTCGAACCTTTTTTGCAGTAAAAGACCCCAACCTTTGGAGGTCGCAATCCGCAATTTTTCTGCTCCGACTCTGCTAGGCGCACTTTTTGGCTGCGATGGATGAATTTCGTGGATCTCATCGTGAGCATCACCTGTTTCTTGGGAAAAAAAACACATTTCGAGCGAACTTCGGGTAGAAGATCACAGGTTTTTGCAAGGTAACAACACCTCCACCTCTATTTCTCTTGACAGAATTGAATAGGGGAATGAATTTGAACTATGGCAGGTATTCTTTTTTTTGTTGAGTTTAGGATAATTTCTGATGTTTTCTTCATGATTTTATGAGAAGGATCCACTGAAAAATATTTGACTATTAGCACAAACCTGTGGCTTGTGGAATAAGAAAAGGGTAGGAACTCAATGGGTCACTTTGACCCCATGATCTCTGTAAACGATCAACAAAATTATGGTGTGTTGTTTGGAGATCCTCGCCCTGAGTGTAAAAATGGAACAGCTGTGTTTTTGTGTTTTTTTGGCAGTGAAGCAAATGCCAAAAGGCAAGTGGATTTGTTTGGATCTAGGTGGATCAAGTGTAGCATTCAAATCGCCAGCAGCAGATCAGACGTTTCGGCCACAGATTTGATGACGGTTTTTCTCTGTTGTGCAGGTCGCGAACCACTTTGGAAACCACCGGGAAAGACGACATTTGCAATCATTCTTTGATTTTTTGTAGGTTTTTGGTGAGCAGCTTACGGCTTACGTTCAGCTTGATTTCATCAAGCGTGGAAGCTGAAAGAACGAAAACGGTCGGAGCACCATGAACGATTTCCATTGATTTTCTGAGGTTTAGTGGAAATCATCGTGGCATCTTGACAGAATCATCGTATGAAAGGAAGAGTGATCCGGGAGTCATTTTGGGTACAGGAATTTTTAGGCACTCCTCGTCGAGACATGGTGACTTTTTCAAAGGAAATCTTGGATCATGTTCACACGATTTTTTACTTTTTCACCCGAAGAAAATGGAAGATGTCCATTTCATGACTTGCGCATATTTGGTGGCTCAATGAGAATCTAATGTTTATGATATGTCATGATGGGTTGTGTTGGTGTTTCAAAGCTGGAAACGATTGAAGTTTAGATTGGACCTACTTTCTTCCATCCCAGGAAGAATATTCTTGTGGGGCTCTCGTCCATACCACGCCCTCGTCCACCAAATAACCAATTAATATACACTTACAATATATTTCTATTATTAATCCACACAAAATTCCTTTAAAATACATATAAATTCTGAAAATAATAGAAATATATTATAATTTAAGTGATTTTTTGCTAATATTAATTGGTTATTTGGGTGGGTGAAAGGCCCATTAATCCCCAAGAATCAATAATTTTATAATAATTTTTCTATCTTTAATGGGCCTTTCCCCCATAATCTTATTATCTGTCTTTCTTGATGTGGGATAGTTGGTTAGCACCTGTCATCCGACCTCCCGTAATCAACCTTTTGGATCTCCCACACCATCCCCAAAAATAAGGACAAATAAAGACTTTAGAGATGTAGGACCCAGGATTCAAAAAGATCAATGTTTCTTCCCGTTCCCAACCGCCAGCGTCGCACCATTTGGATGGTGGATGGACCAACTTGAAGGGGGTGTAATTCTTGAACCCTCCCGGGTGGTTTTTTCGGGCCCTTGGGTCCGAAGGAAGAAACCATATCTGATGGGGATCACTATTAACAATTAGCCAATTACTATAGGACTATAGCTAATTGAATTGCTAGCAAAGGTCAACCAATAGTTTAGATAGATTTTAGATGATGATTGATGTTGGTGATTCATGTTATTCTAAAAATCCCCGATTTGAAAGTGATGAGATTAGTTCAATATGCCTGAAATTTTCACATAAAGAAGCAACGTTCAATACCACATGGACCATTTGGTCTTAGCCACTTGAGTGCACCTGTCTCACCTCGCGGTTTACCAGTTGAGATCCGGGGTCTCAACTGATCTCCAAAAAGGTGGATGAACTTAAGGGGAAGCCCCGGTACTTGGATCCCGTTTGGAAATCGACTCGGATCCGTCCGGGCGTTTGTGAAATTTGAGCCCCAAATGATTTTCAGCTCAGTTTCATGCATGGGCTGGAAATTGGACATTTGGATGACGAGATCGAGTGGTTTTTGGTATTTTGCGCATACTTTCTTAATGGGTTTCATAGGAACGGGCCAAGGAATTTACTTAAGGTATCTTAAGGTATCTTGTGTGTCCCCCTTGGCTCAGGTTGTGTTCACCACATCCGGGTCAAATCTGGAGATCTTACGTATCTTGAGATTCGCACGCTTGGCACGTCGCTTGGGCGGTTAAGGGCCGGTTGGATCCATAATGGTGATGGTTGAAGTCCTGTGTCATTTGACTTTGATAGATTGTCAAATGATCCATATGTTTTTCCCATTACTTCTGGGAGAACAAAACATCCCTTTGTGTGGTTTTTTAGCACCATCCAGAGTATCACCTATATAACAGGAATTGAATGTGAACCATTTTGCAAAACGCTTTTCATCTAGCATAACCTTGTTGTTTCGGAGAGACGATGAAATGACATGTAATGTAATGACCATCATGGAGTCTTTTTCATTTCGCACTTTCCCGGAGGTGATAACAGTAGCCGTAGCCCCAAGCTGTCTTCGCACATCGGCAAGCACATTCCCAAGCCTAGGTATGACAAGTCATGACTCACAAAGTGTCCAACATGAGCATACTACAGAAGTATAGCTACATTTACAATGTATATGCACACACTAAATCAGTCTCTCTATATATACTGTATATATATATACATAATCATATGTTCATGGAACTAATTTTTCACATCTCATTCCCCATGTCACCTTGTACCTTCATCTCATTGTATCCGAGGCGCTTTGCGAGTCGTCGCCTTGTCAGCGCATTTGGCTTCCTTTCAGCTTCCTGGCAAAAACGGTGCAATGACGAAGTCTGAGTTTTAAAGGTGTAAATTACGACGAAAATTGAGCAATGAAACAAAAGGGCCCCTGGTTGGTTTAGGTTAACAAAAGGGGATAAAAAAACTACCCAAATTATATAGGGGATTATGATACGCCAGTATTCTTGGATCCCTATAAAGCAACCAGGATGACTCATGGAAAGCACATAATTTCTGGCTTTTTTTTCGTGGCGAAAATTGATTGAGAAGATGTCAGTGATTCTGGAATCCCCTTTTTTTTAACGAAAAAAACAACTACATTCATCAAGGTGGAGGCCCTCCACCAGGAAAAAAAAAACACGCAGTTGACGATGTAGATTCGTCATGATGGACTCGTGGTTTACCCCAAAAAGTCAGACGTGGGCGTTTTTTCTCCAACCTTCTTTGAGAATGTAGGCTTCAAACATCCATGAAGAATTGAGAAACACATGCTTTAGGAAAGCACCCTTGCACCACAAAATGGAATCCTCATTGTACCAGACACCTGCCCAAAAAATGGCTCAAGTTGTTTTCAAATTGATCCTAGTTTTGCTTGTTGTTCTCAGCCAGCTTGT
Organism: Breviolum minutum Mf 1.05b.01; assembly: GCA_000507305.1. Taxonomy (NCBI): domain Eukaryota; class Dinophyceae; order Suessiales; family Symbiodiniaceae; genus Breviolum; species Breviolum minutum. The sequence continues at coordinate 71,964 of DF239136.1, forward strand.
TTAGGATGTTTCTTTTAACATGTCAGTATTGTGCTGTGGGAACGGCATCATTGTCCAGGAAACGTTGTTTACAATGTTACTGTAACTGCCCTGAGGTTGTTGATCAAATGCCTCATCGCCTGTATCTCGAACGAGCGCGAATGATTGTTATTTGATCCGCTTCAGTTCGATATGCATCATACGGGCATCCAAAAAATTGATGTTTATTATAGACATTTTTGAAACCTGCTGTTCCAATCTGGTTCAGTACCCTAGTTTTTAGCCATAGCCATTTATAGATATATTCACATATATCATATATATATATATAGAGAGAGAGAGAGAGTACATATGTATATACACTGTACTGTACATTACATAATGAGCTGAATCAGAATCAGATTAATGAAGAGTTGGCTTGAAGCCTAGCAAGGGATAAAAAACTATCGGCACATCAGCTGGTTTGTCATTGCGTCAAAGCTACAGCGGCATCAATCGAAGTTCCATTTGCAATCAATTTCGGATGTTTTGTGACTCACTACCTTCAAATGAAGGGTACCTGAGCTTGATATTTATCATGTAATGTCTTAGGTGGCTGATTTTCCAAAAAAATACTATATAATAACTATAACTTCATTTTTTTTTAGGGGGAATTTGAGTCAGCTTGCGAAAAATTCATCTAAACATCATCCACAATCGGGATGCGGGATGTCACCATGGAGTCGGGTGGGGTTCCCAGTCTCCCTGGTAGCTGAGGTAAAGGGATGTTAGTATGGAGCTTTGTCCTCTTGGCGTTCGTTCAATGCGTGGCCGGCCTCGTTCCTTGGGTGAGTTTTATTTTTTTTGTATGTGAGGACATGGTTTTTTCTTGGGATCTGCGAAAGACATGTTGCTTGTAACAGCTCTGGTGATTGCTGGTGGCATGTTGATATAGGAAATATGTTACATACATCGACTTTGGTTGCTCTTAATATTGGAGACATACCCTGGTAGGAGTAGTAGCAGCAATACTAGTAGTAATAATTAAAAACTATTTTTAGCAGTGATATTATTGGTAGTAGTTGCGGTAGGACTACTACCACAACCACCACCACAACAACTACCACCACCACAACTACCAGAACTACCACAACTACCACTAGCACCACTACTACCACTACTGTCACTAGCACCACTACCACCACTAGCACCACTAGCACCACTGGCACCACTACCACCACTAGCACCACTACCACCACTAGCACCACTACCACCACTAGCACCAACCACTAGCACCACTACTACCACTAGCACCACTACTACAACTACCATTACTACAGTACTACCACTACTATTACTACAGTACTACCACTCCTACTGCGCTATTACTACTACTACTACTACCACTACTTCTTCTACTTCTGCTATTACTACTGCTACAACTACTTCTACTACTACTTCTACTACTGCTTCTGCTACTGCTACTGCTACTGCTACTGCTATTACTGCTACTAAATAAACTCTCCAAGTAGAACTACATAGCTAGATGCTCAGAGCGTATCAGCTCGCCTTGTGTAAAGTGAATCTGAAACCATGTGCCCACTGGGCGGTAGGTGGTAGGTTCTACAAAATAGTGAAACAGTTCCGAATCTATTGGGATGTTTCCAAATATAGTGGTACCCCCAAATCATCCATTTTAGTAGGGTTTTCCATTATAAACCATCCATTTTGGGATACCCCTATTTTTGGAAACGCCCATTGAATGTTGTGATCCTTTTTCTCTTATTATTACAAGCAAGGCCATATGAAGCCAAATAAATACACATGGGGCACCTTCTTCCAAGATCATTCACAGCCCCCCTGAGAAAAAGACACAAAATTTCATCACGAATCCTCCTAGCTATTGTTTTTTGCGGGTGCGACTAGAACGGGTTCAAAACGCTAAGGCCAAGGGAATCTCAGTATGTTTTTCCAAGTAAAGATATATAATTATGTGGATCCTCCCAAGAATATGAGCATGTACATGTACATCTGCTGTTGATTGCATGTTTGATCCAATCACCTCCGAGATTCTCAGCAGTTTATGCTGGGCCTACATTGAAGATACAAATCACGATGAAGCGAAACGTCAAGAGGCGGGTGGGCCGTGGGTTGGTGGGGTCGGGTTGTCGGTTTTTCATACCTTTTCCGTGTTTTTTGGTTGTATGTAGGCATTATCTCCCTAAGGAAAGCTGTTGGTCGCGATTTTCCTTCAACAACCTTTGGACACATAACATGCTTTTTAATAGGAGTTCACACGATGCCTATATGCATTGGTTTCCACACAATGTAGCTCATCCGATATCGAAGCAGCCAGCCGATGTGGGACAACTGGTATTCTAAGTGCCACAAAGAAGTACCTTTAATCACAGTTGCACAGGAAAAACCATCAAACCAATTGGCCGCTTCCGTTCCATGTTGATTTTCCATAGTGTCATCAAAATAAACCAGAAATATTGAACAGTATTCGTGTTGACTCTGGACATACTTTTTGGATTTTTTTGGCACATCACCCACACAACGATAAACTCGTACCACAGACGATAACAGTATTATACAGTATACAGTACATTAAGTTGTAACATTACTGGGAATATTTCTGCAAATATCTCAAGATTTCTACAACTGATCCTCCGACAGTGATGGCTTCCACATCTGGGGATGTGTGGTCCTCAAACTTGAACAATGATGCACTTAGACTCACCAAACTTTGTGTGGATGGCAAAAGAACAGAATTTTTTCACCTCCGTAATCATCTGTGGTTTAAAATGCTGCACATTTGAGCTCGACCCTAAGTGGTTTGCACTGTTTCAGGCAAAGATTGTTTCTTACAATAGTGATATATAGTGATAAAGTGCAGCCAAAATCAACGTTCGACCGACTGATGAACGAAGCAGGGAAGCCAGGCAAAAAAGCAGCAAACCCAGAAAAAACAAGAGGCCAAACAAATAGCTAAATGAGTTGTTGACAGAAAGCTGACAATCGACATGGATCAAACGTCAATTTGAAGCCATTCCTGAGGGGCTTTGACGCCCAAACGCCAACAGCCAGGTCTTCATGTACTATGGAAGCTTTACTCGCACCTCCTTGTCGATGTTTGAGGCCACCAAAACCGTTAGCTGCTAAGCTTCTTTGAGCTACCGCAAGGCAAGTAGCATGCAAAGAGACAAGGAACCCTAAGGTATCTTTTACTAACTAAAGGATCATTCAACCTTTCAGGCCAAAAATGGGCCCCAAAAAATGGTTTGTGGTTCCCAAAGATTCAACACATTGACGTCTTGAAATCACTAAAACTTAGGGCATTCCCAGGGGTTTGTCACAACACTCTTCATGACAAATCTCGTCAAAACTTCAGATACTCTTTGCGAATTGGGCTCCAGCTTGCCGGGTGTTGGTGGAGAATGTGCCCTGGCATTGGATGAAAAACTTAGGAAGTAAAGAGAGCAAGTATCCACAAGGGGTGCTATTGAAGCGTCAATTTGGCGGCGTAAGAATTGCCCTTTTGCTTGAACTTTTTTCGTTTGGACAGCGTGTAGTTTTTGAATGACACTTTCCACTTGGAATTTCAGCTTATGTGATGTGTGACTCATGATTCGTTTTGTATTGTTTGGCTGAGGTCAGCGAGTGGTTCTCCATTTTCTTCCTTTTCTACAGGCTATTGGCATGGGGAAAAGACTGGGAATTGTCGACTTGCGTCTGAGTCAGATGAGCGCTTCCGAGATAACCATGAGGACTTTCTTCAAAGTATGAAACCGTTTTGGCCAGGATGATTGACTAGCTGCAGTTGTCACATAACTCACATTGTGCTGTTGAAAGAGTTTTCAGGTGTGTTCTGGGATTTGCGATATTGAATGTGGTCAACGTGCTTTGGTTGCAAACAATTTGTCAGGTTGACGGTTGAGCATCCTGCATCATGCGGTTGGATTTGTTGCAAAAGACAAGTGACACGTGTGTTAGGAGAAATGGGCCTTAATTGTTTACATGCTCCAGATGAGAAATATGCGTTAATTTTGAATTCATGTTTCATATCAGATGTGTGGTTGACCCCAACCCCCATGCGTTCAAGTTGACTTCAACCCCCCATGCAGTCAAGTTGGGACCCCAAATTCTGCCAAGTAAGCCTTTGGGGAGAATTTTACCAACATTGGTAATCCTGCAGAAATCCAACTCACCAGTTGAATGTGAATACTGTTGGACACCGGCCTCGCCCAAAAAAGTCAAAATGTGGTTTGGCACACGGCCCTACATTGTGACAAATATGTGCATCAAAAAACCAACCCCAAAGAACCAGTTTGACAGACACCATCTTATTTCATGTTCTTTTCAGATAGTGTATCCTTCAAATTGCGGGTTTTTGGGAGTTCAAGAACACCAAGAAAGTATAGCGATCATCACTTCATGCAATGGGCAACGCATGGGGTGGCTGAACGCAGCAAAACCACGGTAAACAAGGAGCATGTGAGGATGCTGCAATAGGATAGGCGAAGAAAAGCCAAATTTTGCCAACACATCCCCTCCAGTACACCTTTGAGTGATTGATGCTGGGTTTTGGGATTTAGAATTGCTCAAGGCTTGGAAATTCCGTACTTGTGATTTCAACACTTGTGGGGTGAACATTTCTAAGTCAAGTATTTGAATGAAGTTATGCAGATCCTAATAGGAGGTGCATCTTTGACAGGTTTCGGTTGTACTTTTCACTTAGGGCTAGAAAAAGGATGGCAATCAATTTTTGCGGCCTTTTGTCAACCTTTTTGTGTTGTTGCGACCAATATGTAGAAAACATGAAAACCCTGTTTCTAGCTGCAAGAGGTTTCTTAGAGTATAGAAGATACCATGCACATATTCCAAACCCTCCCTTTCGTGTGAAGGAGTTATGTCATCGAAGTTGCGCAAGTTCTAGACCCTGACTTGCGCTTGGGTAAGCCAAGCTAAAGAGAATCAACAGATGCCCTGCAGTTTCATAATGACAACACGGGCTGTTTATGGGGGTTTCCAAAAATAATGGTACCCCAAAATGGATGGTTTATAATGGAAAACCCTATTAAAATGGATGATTTGGGGATACCCCTATTTCTGGAAACACCCTTATTGACGTTTTGGAAAAAACGTGCTCCAGGTGGTTTATTCAGCCTGAGAATCTGTTCGTAAAGAACCCCCGTTTTCCTACAACCTTCGGCTGATTCCGTCGTTGACTGCTTCCCCTAGGCAGTCTTTGTTCAGCAGACCATGAAAACGGCGAGTTCTGATGAGGTGTCATGGTGTCAGGTGTTGTTTCAAGCCTAAACACTGGTGGCTTCGAGGTTTTTAAGGGCAGTTCCAAGGTTTAACACATTTTCACATAAAGACATTTACGATTTATGATGGAAATGTCGGTTTACAAAGGAAAACGATGTTCTTCCACTCTCAGTTGATGTACATCAGCGCCATACTGAGGAGTAACAAAAAGCAAGATACATTGAGCAAACTGTCACCAATTTTAAGAACCGCACTACAAGCATATCCCCTGTCCGCTTTGAAATCTGATTCTGAGCACTATGTCTGCTTTTTTGTTCCCTCCGACAAATCACAGCGTATCGACTAAGAGGTCATCTAAGAAAGAACCTCAGGCGTGTTTCGATCTTTGCACCGCAAGTAAGCCTTGCAAATTCATTCCTGGGAATTTGTAAAAGTAAAACTGTGATATGTCCTATGTGAGAACGTTCATTTACAATTCCCCACCGACCTCCTCCCCCACATCCCGTCTGCTAAAAACGGTGGGGATTCTAAGCCCATGGGAGTTTGCTTCATGTGGTTGCACAGCAAAGCTGGAATGTCATCCTTTTGTTGGAAAAGCTTTGATGCGCCCGTCAGGAGCTGGCTTTTCGTCAGAAGGAAAGGGATGTTGTTTCGTACAACCGCAAGGCGCGGAGGTGTTTTTCTCTCGTTTTCGGAGATTTGTCTGGAGGAAGATGCTGTATGGTTGTGGGCTTACATGCAAAAAGAATCAAAAAGACTAAAATAGAAGTCCGGACTGCCCAGACTGCGAGTAATTTACTTCACCTCCCGTTCAGACTCTCGTTTCTTATCTAATAAGGTTTCTTAATATACGGGTCAGCGTACTGCAGACATACTTGTAGCACCTTTTTTGAACAAGGAATTTCATTGAAATGTATTTTTGATGTATGAATACATCATTCCATGAGTCATATAATATATCTACACGCCTATATAAGTGTAGGTAGATAGATCAGGAAACATTGAACATATCTTGGTCCCATGTATCTATATTGAAGGTAGCTGCAGCCCAGTTCCGTTTGTTTTTGTCCTTTCCGGGCTCGTGAAATACCATCCTCCTGTTCATAATACCCGCAATGGTGGTTGGAAAGGTTAGTTTCATTTCTCATAGGTGGGATATGTTCGTTCCCGGGTGTGTGTGTGTGTGTGTGTGCAAAATGTGCACAACCATATCTTCCTAATGGTTGATTGGTTGGTTNGGTGGTTTGCTATCCACCAACACTAGCTACCAACTAACCAGATGATGAATGGCTTCAACCAGTCACCGCAGAGGTCCGTCGCCTCTTCCAATCGATTGATGCATCAGGCAGGGATGGGGTCAGACATTTCAAAGAAAAGGTCTGAGTTGCATTTCTAAGGTCGGTAGTACGCCTTTTTGGAGGGAAAGGCAACCATCTGTTTTAACCCTATCCTGGCCTATTACCGAAAGGTCGCCTAGGCTTTTTGAATTAATTATCTTTGCAGTTTTTTTTGATGGAAACATATAGCAAATCGTGGACAAACCATAGAAAACACGTGTTTTTCTTGGCATCGAAAATTCAACATTCTGCGTAGAACTTGGCATTATGTGTAGAAATTGGCATCGAAAATTGAACAACACGATTAAGTTGTTTCACGTGAACACGTGCAAAAAACACACCTTTCCGCAACAAACCGCCTTTGTGATAGAGAGCGTTTTTAAACGGCCTTGGGAAGTGTAACGCTATAGCTTGTAGCCCACAAGACCATGCGCATATCTCCCGATCCCGAACTAGGAAAATTGGTTGGAAAATAATTTTAGACTTGGCAGAAACGTGTGAATTTTTCGATGGTACCAAGTAGCTGAAGTCTTTGGAGCTTTGACCGATTTTGTTGTGAGTTTAGGAGGCTCAGGAAGTGAGGTGGCCAATGGTTCCAATGATGGCTCTTAAGACTTGATGAGGTTCATGCCATCCCAGCGGCGTTTTCATGTCAACTCATTTATATACTAATCTTGAATTGGTGTCCACGAGAGGTAGTGGGGGAAACAGGGAAGGAGGCAGAAACGAATGATGTTTTTGGATGATCTTTGAAAAAACAGGTCATTCACAGTTTACAACTTCTAAAAGATGTGATGTCATGCAACCAAAGGGATGCCATATGCATCGTATTGTTTCTTCTACTTTATCTTTTCTTATTTGAAAGTCGAAGAAACGGATTTGACCCTGGCTTTCATGAGTTCCGGTCATCAAAAAAAAACTCTCTCAAAACCCGCAGGTGATGGAGCCATCACGTTGGAGGAATTTGAAAAATTGGTTTCTTCGCCCAAGCTGAGGTGCCAAAAAACCACAAGTCGTGAAGAGAAAAAACCGACCCAACAAGAGGGGGAATTTTGAAGTGGGGGTGTTCATTCACATCTTCCTCCAATCATGGGTTTTGTTGTCATATTGTTTGATTTTGTTTGGTTGACAATCCAAACTTTTTTTTCGCTGAACTATGACTATGGGGAGGTAGGGTATATATTTCAAGTTGCTCAAGTGCAATGTCTGCCCTGACAGTCATTCAAGGGATCTGAAAGGATTCGATTATTTAAGTCATGGTTGAGGTCGCACCCACACACACAAAAAAAAACAGGCTTGTATTTGTTATCTTAATTGGTTTTGGTGTATTTTCGCAGTGAATCTTGATTCAAGGAGATTCGTTGATTTGAAGCGAATCCGAAAGGTTTTCCAAAGTCATGGTGATGATATAGGGATATCGTTTTCTCCCATGTAATTTTGGCCTTGCAATTCCATGTTTGTGTTACATGCGCAACTCCATCGAAAGTGATCACCATGAGCGGAAGGATGGCAGAATATGCCACATCATCATCCAATAATGAATCGAAAGTAGCACACGACATGTCCAAATATCTTCTTCATTAACTTGCTTTCTTGATAGCTTGTATTTTTTGCTGTTTAGTTTTGTTAACCTTTCACTTGCTTGAAATTAAACTTGTTTTGCGCTGAAAACACATTTTGAGCAGGTTTTGGATGAGTCAGCTGGAGCAGCTTTGATGCAACTATGATCTATCTCCATGGGTTTTTCAACCGGTACCAAAAAGATCCTGGAAAGTCTTGGTATCGCTTTTTTGGTATGCGTAATTCTCGACAAGTACTGTATCTCACCACACCTTGTTGGATCTCGTTTGATATCCGCTTCATTGAAACTAATTGGAGAGTTGCTCCGGCATAGCAGCATGGAGACCACCTGCATAGCAACCCAAAAATAGAGGTTTGGAAGATTTCCCTGTGCAATGGGCTGTTTTGAGATTCCATGGGAATGTTCCGAGAAGTAAACATAAATCACACGTCTTGTGCCATCTAATCCCTCAGGTCTGAAGGATTTACATACAGTTCCAGGACCAAATCCAATAGGAGAAAGTGTTGGGAAGACTGCATGGTACTCGTTTGCAATTTCAATGGCAGTTGACCCAAACCACCACCATCCTACTCGAAGCAAAATGAGTTTAATTACTTTACTTCAAATGATCACCGATGTGGCATGCGGCAAATTCCTTGGTTTTGCCCGGAACTCAACGACTGACATTAACACGCGTTTTGACTCATCATCATCAGCACTTCGGGGGACGTGATGAACAACACGCATACCCTGGCGCAACACCCCCGGGGACGTGGACATCGCCCCATACCCCAAACCCTAAACCCTGAAACCCTAAACCCTGAAACCCTGAACCCTAAACCCGATCGTGTCCCCAAATGGCCGATGCCCTGCAATATCTACTGCAGGTTTTCCTACATGAAAGGTGCAGGCGCTGGAATGCCAGCCTATTGCTGGGCCGCACTCGCATTGAGTTGGGCTTACTAAACCATGTCACATCTTTGTATGCCATCATGCAAATATGCAGGCATGTGACCACAAAGTATGTCACGAAGCACATTTCGAGCCATATGGAAGTATCTGAACCTTAGACCGGTTGGTGGCGATAAAAAAAAAAGCTCCAGGGCATAAGCGCAGCGACAACCATAAACCCTAAACCCTCAAAGATTTCACTGGGTGGCGCCCGGGTGGCGGCTTTCATTTTGGCATGGAGCCGAGCCATTGACGACGCAGATCGCTCCATGAAAATTTCTGCAGCTGCATCTGCTTGCCATCTGGCTTTGAAGTTTAGATCTTCCATCCAACCAATCAGCGCGTTGTGGCAGAGCTACCAAGCAACCGAGAATATCGAGGACTGCGTCATCAACGCATCCGACCCTCGCACTTGGGCTTGCGCCCTCTAATTCCAGGCCATCGCCGAACGCACTGGCATCATGGGCCCAGATTGGCCACCAAATGTCCAAGAATCGCAGATGGACACGGTTTTCACCAAGTCCCCTAATTGATAGATAGATATGGGTGTCGTTCTAAAGGTCCTTGTCTTGAGTGTAGTATTCGATGACCTAAACGCTGAATTTGCTAAAGTAAATCTACTTTTTGGCGAAAGTTTCGCGAAAGTAGTAAGATATGACTGACACGTACATGGATTTTTGAAGATGAAGTTTATGTAGGGCGATTTTTCGCGAAAGTTTGGCGAAAGACGGCCTTCTCTTGAAAACTTGGTGGCCTAAACTGTTGACTTGTTATGTCTTGCTTCCAGAGAGGCAGGAAGCAGGTGAGCACTTAGTTTCGGTGTGGGAGTGTTGGAACTGGCCGGAGAAAATGAGCAAACCACCGTGAAAAGCAAAACGCCACACGTGAACGCGAATGAGTTTTGATGGTCGCTCAGACGCGCAGATGTCCGTTGTCAAGCTTCTTTCCTACCAAAAATTCCCAGATACAATCCAACATAGGGCCCCGCGAAAGTTTTTTGTGGAAATGGCGAAAGTTTGGCTAAAGTATTTTTTTTGGCTAAGAATGGCCGTTTCGAGAAGAAAGAATTTTGAACAACCCCCAAATGGTGGGGTCCAGTAACGATCGCATTTTCTTTTTTCTTGTTGGGTCTATATACTTCCATGTTTGGATGTCAAGCACGTGGAGGATGTTTGCCGGAGGTTGCGCGTGTAATGCGTGGCGATGCGTGGCATAAGGTTGGAATATCACGACTTGCTGAGCCTCTTCGAGTTTCTAGACAACGGTGATGGAGTGATCACGTTGCTTGGACTTGCCATTTTGTTTAGAGACAAGCGCCAATTTTTGCCGTCGTTTTGGACCACAAAAATTATTCGTTTACCTTCCGAGAATTTTGTACGTCAGTTGAGTTTTTTATTTGCACTTTGTGCTGAGGCTCACAGAATTCATAGAAGGCCGTTGCTGTCGCGAACCGGTCGGCAAACAAGAGGGGTCAGTCAATGTAGCCATCGGGATTGCGATTCTTTGTGTTGGTTCCCCTTTTTTCCCTAAATTTGCCACAGCTACGTGTTGAAAACGACGGTAATCTGAAGCGGGCCCTGTAAAATTCTGCATTGCTTCATAACAAATAGCTTGTGAGGGTGCAATTTCAAACCGTTGTAGGCGCAGCACGTCTACGTGGACAAGCCAAAGCTCTTGATGTTTGGCGAATGGAAACCAAGGCCGCAAAGATCCACCCTATAAGATGAAGCCGACGAAGTGCCCATAGATTCCATAGATCCTGTAGGATCACAACCTGTTTTTAAACGTTTTTTAATCGTTTCTTGAGGCGTTCCCAATCACCAAACATACATGATTTCTGTACCCATGCAAATAGTGTAAATATATATATATATATATTCTGGGTGGATCTTAGCATGTGTGCGTTTCTGTCCCCACCTACTTTTGAGCATTGTCAATCATCATTGTCAAACAATGCCCTTTCAGGGTGTTCTTTCTCCAACCGTCATTGTCAAACAATGCCCTTTCAGGGTGTTCTTTCTCCAATCATCATTGTCAAACAATGATCTTTCAGGATGTTCTTTCTCATTTTGCATTTCTGTCCCCACCTACTTTTGATTTGAGCATTGTCAATAATCATTGTCAAACAATGCCCTTTCAGGATGTTCTTTCTCCAACCATCATTGTCAAACAATGCCCTTTCAGGGTGTTCTTTCTCCAACCATCATTGTCAAACAATGCCCTTTCAGGGTGTTCTTTCTCCAATCATCATTGTCAAACAATGCCCTCTCAGGATTTCCTTTCTCATTTGTGTTTGTCCCCACCTACTTTTGAGCATTGTCAATCATCATTGTCAAACAATGCCCTCTCAGGATTTCCTTTCTCATTTTGCGTTTCTGTCCCCACCTAGTTTTGAAAATTTGAGCATTGTCGATTAATCATCATTGTCAAACAGTGCCCTTTCAGGCATCCCTTTCTCATTTTGCGTTTCTCTCCCCACCATCCTCCCTCTACAATACAGGGGAAGTAAGTAGTCTTTCCGTTCCACCCAAACAGCTGGGACTACAACTTAGCTGGTCAACTGGAATACTGGTTTGCCCCAAACAGTTTCCACTAACTAGTAAAGTAACCCAAACAATTTCTCCACAAAAGGGGCATTTTAGTCTGTAGTCTCCGGGGGTTACACCTGTAACTGGGTCAAGACGAAACAAAATCTCAATAATTTAACCAATTACACCTGCCAAACATGTCCCACAAACAAGAAAATATTCATTCCCATCTTCCCTCCAAACTGTGGGGGTAAGTAGACCAGGATATTTAAAATCATCTAAGACTTTTGAATGATAAGTGATATTTCGTCATTGTATGTGGTGTGCCACTTTCCAAGTCACAATCATAATTTCTGGCACCACAGGCACCCGTTAAAACTATGTGAGTCACAAACCAAATGTCAACCACTTACATGCTAGACTTTTCCTTCACCTAAGTTCAGAATCCCTACTCCATCATCCCAATTACCACCAGCAACATCACTGTCACAGCTACCACTGACATGAAACCACCATCATTGCCAATGTCATCATCATCATCATCATCATCATCATCATCATCATCATCATCATTGTCATCACCATCATCATCCCGACCATCATCATCATCATCATCATCATTGTTACCACCATCATCACCATGACCATCAACATCATCCGCCAACAACCATGCCGTTCGCCCTCGCCCAAAAAATCCCAAAAACTTCAAGTGAGCATTCACAATCTTTGGTTTGAGAGCACACCACAACAGTGTTTTGATGTGTGAGTTGCAGTTTGGTCGCAAAGAAAACACTTGATGATGTGACAGTGATGAGACGGTAGGGTGTTTTTTCTGAATGATGATGATGAGCTGCGATGACAATGACAAATGACAATGAGGGCAATAGACCTTCCACTAATCCAGAGGCACTGGGGCCAATTCAGTGCTCACAACTCAAACACGCTTTTTTTGCAAGCATATATGACCAGTCATTGCCAGCAAGCTTTTGCCTCAGGCAAAGGTCATTGTCAGCAATTAAATAGACATGTCATTTAACATGGCAAGTCATGATAACTTTAACATCAGACTTAATTAATTTAATAAGTCAGCTAGGATTCCAAGTTTAGTAGCCTAGTCGCCGACAGCATCACTACATATCATTGTCACCGCAAATCATTGTCAAATCAGATTGTCAAGAAGCAAAACATGCAGGACAAAACCTTTTCCTCACTGCAGCGCTCCCATCTCAAAATTTTGCAGGCAGGCATTAAATCTTTAGCTGGCAAATCAGCGAAGACCGGCCTTCACCTTGCACCTGGAGCATCCCTTCACGGCAAAGCGGCACTTGGAGCAACCAAGACGAGGTTGTGAAGGCGAAGGTGAGCCAAGTGCTAATGTTGGTGCATCAACACTGTCAACTTCATCATCTTCTTCAGGCTTTTCCTCCTCACCATCCTCTCCAACTTCCATGCAAGTCTTGCTTTTCTTTGCCTGTTCCATCTCCTTCTCCTTATCAGCCTTCTTCTTTGCTGCAGCAAGCTTCTTAGCCTTAGCCTTAGCTGCTGCCATTTTCTTGGCATCTGCCGCCTTCTTCTTCGCTGCCGCCTTAGCCTTAGCCCGGGCATCTTGCGCCTTTTTCTTGGCAAGTGCCTTTGCTGCCGCTGTTGACTTGTCCTTCTTCTCCGCATCATCCTTCTTAGGCCGTGTCTTTGCTGAAGGCCTCTTCATCTTCACTTCGGCTGCTGGTTTCTTCTTTGAATCTTCAGGCTCAGGTGTGGCGTCTTCAAAGCACTCAACCTCAGCACCAGGCTCTCCACCTTCATGCTCATCAGAATCACCCATCGCCTTCTCTGGTGAATCCTCCGCCTTCTTGGAAAAATTAGGCCAGTAGGCATCCACCCCACATCCGCCCGACATTCTGCGAAAAGCCTGAAATGTTACTGGTATTTTGAACCTGAAATAGCAGCTAGTTCATGACAGCAACAGTCCACATGACAATGACAGCCTGACAGTGACAGTGCAAAAGACAGTGAAGACAGTGATGAACATCAACGCAACAATTCCAGGCGCAAAAGGTCTGATTCTTCTGATTAAACCAGGCAAAAAAACTTTAAGCAAGCCTTGACCAGTCCAAAACTAATTTAAACAACTTTTGGTGACAAGAAGTTGCAAGAAATTGCTGGCTTACATCCTTTTTCTTCCATCGCTGTCCATTATATTGTCCATTTTCACAACCAGACCCTCAACCTTCAAAATATAATCTCATGGTCCCAAGCCTGAAACACAATGCTTGCAAGGGTTCAGAAAGTGCAACTTGTCGTTGATACGATTTTCTTGGCCATCATCCTGAAACGGTCGGCGCACCAAATGCCTGCAGTCCTGTGAAGAATGCCAACACTTCCCATGCTTAGTCACAATGATCCGCTTTGCTTTGTTCATACCCAACGCACCTTCCTGACCTTCATTGGAGCTATTTGTCCGAAGGATAGGAGGGTCTGATGCTTGATCTTCATCATTGTCATCATTTTTCTTTGTATGTTTTTTTTGCGAACATTTTATTGTTATTTCAACAGCATGGAGCAAACCATGCATCCCACAGCTGACGAGGAAGAAGACAAGCGCCACAATGCATGAGGCTTCCCCAAAGGTAGCTCCAACTGCCAAAGTTGCAACAAGAGCACACACTCCTTCATGCAGAAAGGATCTCATGAGTTGGATCAACAGCACCTTTGCTAGGAACTTGAGTCAAACAGCTTCAATTTTTAGTGTGTGTAGTAGGCTGCGTGAGGTGAGGGTTTAATACAACGTCGCATGTCTGAAAACAGAAATAGCAAGTCCAGTCAAGTTAGTTTGCATCAAGCATGATCATTTTCCTGCCATTCGCCACCAGGGCTGGGAGTAAGTCAACATGACAATGATGACAATGAAAATTCAAAAATCACACTGGCTCTGCGCCTACAAGCAGCACCTTTGCAGCCAGCAACCAAAGCACTCAAAGTGAAGCAACTGAACTTGCTCATTTTTTTAAAAGTTGTCTGATTATTCATTATTCGATGATACTGCATGATGGGCCCTGGCACTGTCTGTCTAACAAGGGCTACTCCGAAGCCTGCTGCAACCCCCTGCCCAACCAATAAACTCTCCGCAGATGTGACTAACAATTTATTATTTATAATAATTTAAGACGAGTCAGTTGTCAAATTCAAATGGAATCTGAAAAAACAACATGAAACAGTGATGATTAATGGCCATGCTGGGCAAGGACCTTAGCAAGCAGTGTGGCAGGGACAGTGTTGTGACAGTGTTGTCACATCAACGTGACTGGGGCTGAAACCTCTAGCAGCCACACTCTAGTCTTCACTCAGAATCTTCTTCCTCCTCAGTCTCTTCTTCTTCTTCTGCTTCATCCTCAACCTCTGCCTCTTGCTCCCTGTTCCTTTGCCCTTTTTGATTAGCACCACCTCTGCCGCCTCTGCCTCTGCCACGTCCTTTCCTGCCACCTCCTTTGCCTTTGCCTTTGCCACCCTCACCTGGATTCCTTAGTGGTTTTTTCAACATCATCAATGACAAATGTTAAAAGGTAACATCAATCAAAGTCAACTGAGACATTTAAAAATAACTTAAACCGTTTTTGCAAAGGCTCGCCCCCGGAGGAGGATGCGGACCTTCACTGAGCGGCAAATCCTTGAGCACCTTTGCCACCTCTGCCTTGTAGAGTTTGCTTTGGCAGTCCAAAAAGCTTCGGAGTGCAACTGACTCTGCAGCCTTCATGAACCACTTTCGATGCTCTTCACTGTAGCACATGCACACGCACGGCACACTGCTGCTCAGCAAAGGCATGATCGACCATGGATCTGCCGCAGTCATGAAAATGACTGCCTTTGCCTTGAACCTGTGCACCATCTCTTTCCTTGCACAATTTTTGAAGACAGTTGGCCAGGAAGTTGACAAACATGACACTATTGGAACAGCCTGAATGACAATTTTACATATTTAATTTAGCCAGGTGGCAGGAATTCATGTGACATCACATGAAAATTCAATGGCTCTGCCTCCTCTGCTGCAACATGGTCATCGACCTTGCTGCGGGAAGGGTCCTTCACCAATGCATTTCCCAAAAGGGTCCTCTTCAGGGACGGCTCAACTTTGGTCAGTTTGCTCAGATCTGGCTTGTTGACTTGCATCAAGACATTGCTGGCGGTTGTTCCTTGGTGCAATTTGTTTGCTCTATTCTGCCCCACCACGGTTAAGAGGGACCTGCCCGCAGCCACACAAGCATTTTCAAGCTGAGCAAGGTTGAGACACCCTCGCTCTTGGGATACACCTGTTGCGCTCTTCTGCTGTTTCGCAGCCCGAACCGAAGTCTCATTGTACACTATATGAAAGCGCTTTTGAAAAGGCTTGCTGGTGTTCATAAAAGATGCCCAAAAATTGCTTTGCAAACCATCACGGCCACCGTCAAGGAACAGAAACCTTAGGAAGCTCATGACGTCATGACCAGTAACATGTTTTAAATGAGCATTACTAAAAAATCAAAGGCTGACAAGCTTAGTGGCACATCGGAATCATCCATTCCTGGCAGCTTCAGTGGACTGCTGGTCCAATCAACTTCTCCATTCTCAGTACGGGTACTCAGGCATGCCCTCACGCAGTTGTTGAGGTGGTCTTTGCGAAAGGGAACAGGACTGGCACAGCGTGCACCAACCACGAAGCCCACTTGACAATGATACAACATTCAATTAATTATTATGTAACATGAAAAGACAGCGAAACCTTCATCTTGAAGAAATTCACTTTCCGACCTCAACTACTGTAATAATGAGTTCATTCTTTGAAAATTGTTTAACACTTCAACATNTTAAAGATGCCCAAAAATTGCTTTGCAAACCATCACGGCCACCGTCAAGGAACAGAAACCTTAGGAAGCTCATGACGTCATGACCAGTAACATGTTTTAAATGAGCATTACTAAAAAATCAAAGGCTGACAAGCTTAGTGGCACATCGGAATCATCCATTCCTGGCAGCTTCAGTTGTAATAATGAGTTCATTCTTTGAAAATTGTTTAACACTTCAACATCAACATCATTGTCAACATCGTTGTCAGCATCATTGTCAACACTGTTCGTCCTCAAAATTGAAAGCAACCATCACTAAATCTTTGTTTGCATCCATTTCGTTCTTAGCCCGGAATCACAGTAATAAAGCAAACTCCACATCAACACAGCATTTGCATGATGATAGGTTCATGCATCACTTTGTGACATGACTCAACACAAGTTGTTTCCATTGATTTGAAACCAAGAAGTCTAAGAGTCTCACTTTTTAGATTTGGGTCAATGCCTTCACTTCAACAAGGTTCTGAACATCACAAGTGTCAAGATTCAGCATCCACACTGCAAAACCCAAGCCTTTTTCTGTTGATGTTCTCGCCGCTGGCATCAACCTCATAAATGAAAAGCACACCATGCTCACTGTCCCCTCGGAGCTGCATGAAGGGACAAGCACGAAGCTGGTCAGATATCTCAGAAGCAGCGTCTAAGTTGCCATTGACCGCTGTCACTGATGAAGCAATCAAACGTCGAGCATCCTGGACAAATTTTTCTTAAAACTAATACAGACCAAAGCCCTCTAAAATGAACATGAAAAGAGCCAAACAATGATGACAGTGATGGTGGGATTTCAAAAAAAATCATTGATTTTCACGTCATAAATCAAATCAACCCACAGTCAGCCAGCTGGAACTGACAGTGAAGTGAACTTGAGGCTACTATCGACTCTACGTCGTCTAGCCGGAGATGACAGTGATCTTAGTCTTAAGTGAGCAGTCTGACAATGATGAGTTACCGTTAGTAGTTAAATTAGATTCTGATCTGATGACAGTGACTGACACATGTTCCAGCCACATCCTCCTGGGCTTCTTGCAAGACAGACCTGTCTGCTGTGGACAGCTTGGAGATCACTTCCACCACCTTTTCTGAGGGAATGCTGGATTTCAAGACCGCTGTGAAGCCTTAGTTGCCAGCAAAACTTCTGAAACTACAGTAACAACAAAAGTTATTTTAAAAAAAGCCCTGCTTCCATTTGAGGGAAGGCGCTTTCTTCCAATCCATCAGAGTCTTTTTTCATCATCTCATCGTCCCTGCCATCTGGTTTGCCGGCTTCACCTGCACCTTTGAGTACCTCCTCCCACCTGTCCTTGATGTCTGCGTGTTGCAGGATGTCAAACACAGAACTGTTGTGCCGAAGCCCATTTCGGATTGGACCATCAAACTTGCATTTGTAAATGAAGTCTTCCATGAACTTGAAAAAGACCTAAGGCAAGTTTCAGGCTTCATTTTGGGGCATACTTTTCAAATTATTATCTTCATATCTTCAAAACTAAATGAAATCAAGTCAACTTAAGTCAGGAAATCTGATGTTAAAAAAGTTCATGTGTTTTAAAGAACCTCACCTGGGTTGCAGGATGCAAAGCGCCAAGCCAAGTGAGATCAGCCTCTTTGGAAGCCTTTGATGCCAAATCCAACTCGCCTTCCTCCAAAGAAGACCGCAACTCCATCAGCTCTTGGCTGAACGGCTTCCCGCCGGTTGCCTTTCTGTATTCAATGGGGTCTGAGATGACCTAGGCAAAATCATGGAGGAAAAAAATTAAACCTGTTTGCTTTGTTTTGACGAAATTCAACAGCATCAGCACCAGGTACATCGCATCATTCTCATGATCTTAGGCACATCATCCTACTTACTAAAATGCTTAGGCACAGCATCCTACTTGTGCCTAACTTAAGGCACTGAGGCATAGCATCCCACTTGTGGTTCTCAAGCACAGCGCATTAAATCATCAGTTTGATTTGTCAAAGATCATTGATAAAAATAATTCATCCTTGAAACTGACAAAACATAATTGCTGTTCAAACATTGAATTCTAATCAATCTAGTAAGAGGACTAGGAAAGCCAGTAAGCTAAAGATACATGATGGAAAAGGCACCTGCTTCACCTTTTCCAAGTCTTCAGCTGGCATGATGCCAGCATCATCCACCTTCACGATCATCCGGTCTTTTGCCTCACGCTTGAAGAGCCACACATGCAGCAACCTTAGGCCAGTGAACCTTTCCCTATCGAAACCCGAACTTGAACCACACAGTGAATTTTACTACAGTGACGCCGCAAAACATAAAGTAATAAACAACTGATTTTTATTGATTTTTTAAAATGACAATGACAATTGACAGTGATTTTCAGTGGTTGGAAGAATGCAAACACTTGGGCTGACACCCCTTCTGGCCAGACCGACCACCGGTCAACGCTAGTACACTGAGCTCCTGTGCTTTCACTCCTCCATTCAGGGTCATGTCACTGGCAAACAAGATGATCCAGTGCAAGGCGGGCTGCCCACCTTTGGCCGCCACTTGCATCATTGCCTCAAGTTTATAAATCGAGTTGAAAGGCGACGCCTTTTTTCCAAAGACTTCATCACTCAACAAGAGCATGTTCCTCAATTGTGTCTTCGCCAAGACTGTGTCCCAAAGACGCATGGCAAGGTCAACGTAGGATTTGGATAGCTTCTCACCTGCTGTCACCACAAGGTTCTGAGAAAACCGGTTGTAAAGCTCATCTGACTTCAAGGGTTTTCCGCTGTTCGAAGCTTCCTGGTCCTGCTTGAATTGGCCAAGTTGGTACAGGCGCTGGATCTTAGTTGATGCAAACTTAAGAACTAATCTTAAAAAAACAAAAAATCTCAAACAATTTGAAGGGGTGAACATGAAAGTAAAACACCGGAACCAAACCTTATTATGACTTATGATGACAACATAATTTTAATTAATCCAAGATTCCGTCGAGTAGTACATGGTGTCAAATTGAGCACCGATCATTTCTCGTTCTTTCCCTGCCCGCCAGAAAGCAGATTCTTCTGAATCAAGCCTGACAAACGTTCCGATACAACTCAGCCACTTCATCCTCCACTCCTGCTCAGACCTTCCAGCACGCAAATCCCTAGCTGTCGCCAGAATAAAGGCGTGGTGTTCTTCGTCAGGAGAAACCCTTTTCAACTGGCCGGCGTCTTTTGGGAGCCAAGAGGAAGTTGGGTCGGCAATGACAGTGATCTTCAGCGGTGCTGGGTTTGCAAACGTGTAGGACATGAGGTACTGCACCTTCAGCACATTGGGAGATAGGCAGCAGTAAAAGCTTAGATCAGATGGTTGTCTAGTTTTTTGTCAAAACTTTATTATCATCATAATTTCTTAAATCACTGTCACCCCCATTTCATGATCATATTGAAAAAGATATCAGCCTTGATCAGCCAGCCGCCTTACCAGCAATTTGAATAGGACCTTGATCCTCGTCTAAGGTACTTCGCCATCATGAACTCAAAAAGATATAGTTGATACATGTCATAATGAGCTTTAACTTGGTGGCATGACATCCAAGAAGTAGGGTCAGGCTTGGTGACTTAAAATCAAAGGGGGTAATTTGAAAACAAAGGGACGTATCAGGTGTTTAGACATGAAGAGTGTGGCTGGCAAGACAACTGAGATGATGACGATGTGCATTATTATGATCCAAAGGTTGTAACTACTGCTACCGAATGACACCAACAAAAACCGCCATTCCCCCAAAACCGTCCGAGCCACACTTGTTCTGACAATTGGCACTTTGGGTACCACAGTCCAAGACCACGCTATCCATGCCACATTGATGCCACAAGTGTACTCCTCCTTGTTCTGAAGCTTGTATTCAAAGTCGGCCATCACCAGAGGCTGCAATGAAGCACCTTCCCTCAACTCCAACGGGCTGGCATTCACAATGCCGCTGAATTCAGGGTGCCTCAGTCTAACTAGAATGAATTAACAGTTTTAAACCCAAATTATATTATTATAATAATACGATGAATTCAAACCTAGAAACTTCATGATCTGGTTCCATGCTTCCAAAACTTCAGCATAGTGCACCGCATTGATGGAGAAATCATCTTTTGGCGCATCTGCTTCTACTGGTTTAACCCTGCTTTTAGCCTTGGGCGCGGCCTTGTCATCAGCCTTTCTCTTGCCCGGCATCACGTCCACAAGCAAGATGACAAGGGGCTTTGACACACAGAAGTTTTGATCTTGAAATGACAATGAGAAAATTTGGAAATGACAGTGAGTGTGACAATGACTGTGGGATCTCATGATGAGTGGAGATCAGGTCAAAGTTCTTATCGACAGTGATTTTCAAACTTGAATGGCTGACAATGATTTGATTTAAGTTAAGCAATAAAGGCTCTGCAGGCACGAACGTTTTATATCCTGCATTTTCATGATATCATCCATCATCCTGCTGCCCGACGCTGTAGTCATCAGCATGATATCGCACGACCCGCCAAGCTTCAAAAACAAAATAAACCAACGACTTACTACAATTAAATTTAAATGATTGGACAAGAAATGGCCGAGCTGGGATGGATTAGGATTTACTTCTTCATCATCCCTGCAGCAAGGAGGGCCCGCTTCATCACGAATTTCAGCACAGGCAGAGACATGGCATTGCCGATCATCCCCCCTTGAGCAGTCAAGGGCACATCCTTGTCAAACTTCAACTTTTTGTAGTCAAAGCCTTGAAGCTTTGCCAACTCCGGCACTGTCAAAAAACGCCGCTGGCTAGTCTCCCAAAAGCTATTCTTGCCTGAGCCACGGCTCTTGGTGATTGTCGGCACCTTGTCAATGGTAACTTGTTTCTGCTGCCCTGCACTTGCATCAATCACACATGGAACCTCACGATGATTCACATTCTTCTTTGCAAGTTCTTTTTCTCCCCACTTGATGTTACGACGCAAGGTTTTGGCCAGCTTGGACACCTTCCAGTCAGTGATGCAAGTCAGTTTGAAAGTATTTAGATTTATAATTCAAAAAAATGAAACATAATAAATTAAATAAACAAGAAAGCAGGCCAAGCCACATCAACTTTGGGATGATGACCACGTTTGTCCAAGAATTTTGAGAGGCTGACGGCTGTTGTTTTTTTTTCAAATTGGGGGGCTTCATCACTTTTCCCTTCACATTCTTGATGCCGACAATGTAGAGGCGTTTCCTACTTTGGGCTAGCCCAAAGTGCAATGAGTTCAAGACCACTGCTTTCACCGAATAAGCTTTAGTCATTCTGTCTGAGAGAACAGCGGACTTCAGCTTCTTCATAAACTTTTTGTAATTGTCCTGGATCCGAAGATGTGCATTTTTAACATCTTGAATATCCAAGCCTGAAACTTTCTGAAATACTATCACCAGCAACTACCAGCTACATCATTGTCAAAATATTAAAATATCAAATAAATTAAATTCAGTGCTCAGATGACAAGACTTCGGCACTTTATGTCAAAAAGTCGAAGAAACCAACCATTTCACTTTTGTTTTCACCCCCCTCCACCTTCTGCCGCCCCTGCTTGAAGCCACAAACATTTTCAAGGATAAACACAGTGGGTTGTTTGGTGGTGATGTAGTTCGCCACTGTTCCACTCAAATCTCTTTTATCTTCAACACCCTTCCTCTTGCCCGCACTGGAATAAGGTTGACATGGAAATCCACAGCAATAGACATCTACGCTGCAGTCTGCCTTTCCTGCTGTATTAAACAACTTCTCTGGCCGCATTCCTGGGGATGTCTTTAGGTGATGACGAACAATTGGATCATTCTCACTTCCAAATACCTTCTTGAAATTCAGCTTCAGCTCTTTGGCTGCTAGGGTATCAGTCCCCAGCCCAGTGCAATCACTTCCAAAACGAAGAGGAGATGCCATTGAAGTGACTACGTCTACGTCA
Organism: Breviolum minutum Mf 1.05b.01; assembly: GCA_000507305.1. NCBI lineage: Eukaryota > Dinophyceae > Suessiales > Symbiodiniaceae > Breviolum > Breviolum minutum. The sequence goes on from DF239136.1 coordinate 94,342, forward strand.
CTACTTATTTAAGCTTCGAGCCCATCACTGTCAATCAAAAAATGGTTGGTGTTCAAGGTTCTGCTGTCAAAAAGAAAGACAATGACACTGACAATGACAAGTTGACAAAGCTGACTTTGCCAATAATTGTCACTGAGGTGACTTACACCATTAAAATTTCAGAAATTGGAGGATAAGATTTCAGATCAAACGCACTGAAACGTACACCTTCCTAAAGGTAATTTTTTTAGCCAAATATACAATGTATTATTTGCTGCTCCTTGGGGTTGCCAACCCCACTTAGCAGCAAATCGGCGACGCGGCCGAGTTGCTGCCCCCATGGTGTTGATTTGGTGCACCATGGTTTTGATTTGGTGGTTGATGGGGTTGCCAACCCCTTAAAGCAGCAAATCAATATCATGGGGCACCAAATCAAATTTGTTGTGCTGCAAATCGGCGACGCGGCCGAGTTGCTGCGGGGTGGGGTTGGCTACCCCATAGAGCTCCAACTAATACAACTTTTGGGGTGGCTCTTAAGGTTCTATTTTTAGGGGAGCAGCAAATCGGCGACGCGGCCGATTTGCTGCGAACCGTACGTTTGTATATTATTTTGGGGGGCGCAGCAAATCGGCGACGCGGCCGATTTGCTGCAAACCGATTTTATTTAATTAATTTGGTCTGACTCTGACCTCAGTGTTCAGTTTTGAAATCATAATCGCCAGTACCTTTTCCCCACAGGAATCTCCAGGCTCCCCGCCAAGTCATCGGACAATAAGTCCTTTGGCTCCAGCTCGACTAACTAAGCTGACTAATTAAACATTGGCAAACATCGATTGCCAAAGCAAAAGCGTGTTGTGAGAAGATGACAGTCTACACCAGTCTTAAACTCACATCATCTAGATTTATTTTTCTGACTTATCAAGACTATCATCTATCACTAAATTTGTTCAGTCAATTTAGCAAAGTCATCCTGACAAAGCACACCAGCTCTGCCGGATGCTTGGCTGCCACCTCCATTCAACAAAGCCCCTTGTTGTCAGGTAGTTATTTTGTTTCAAGCCCTTCTTCTCCTTTTCGGTGACCAACTTGATGCAATACTTCGGGAATCGCTTTCCACTCTTGGATCCTGCCCTCATTTCAAACTCAGCATCATCCACTAACTTCCACCTGCCTCTGATAGCTCCTCTCAAAATTCTCATTATGGAAGGGTGCTGGTCTCTGAAGGCTGCTGAGGTGGAGACGAAGTGTGGTGTTGTCAAGTTAGGCTCAAGACGTAACCAAGGACCATTCCCACTCTGCACCATGTCCAAAGACACCAAGAGTGCCTTTAAAGTGACAGTGGTTGACATGACAATGACAAATTGAAACCCAGTTAGTCAACACTATAAATTATATCTTCGAAAACTTGTTAAATTTCAGTTGAAACACCCCTTTCAACAAAGCCAGCCAAGTAATCCGCACCCCAGGTTTAGACACATCATTCACCACAAAGCAGGAGGCTGTCTCAAGCTCATAGACTGGTTTGCTGCCACACCTGTGCAAACAGCTTTGAAACCAGTCGGAATTGGTGATCTCAATGTCCACAACGCTGTGGACATGATGCCCTTCCAACAACTCCTCCAAGGTCTTGCGGCTTTCCTGTCACTGATTGTCGGGTGAATTTAAAATGGCCGAAAAACCCTAACGAGAAAACAATTTAAAACAATCTAAATCAAACTGAGGGTCGGTCACAGCTTTTGTTATTCTTTCATGTTTGCGTTTGGCAGCACCATCGTTCTTGAGCTGGTGCCCCACCATTTCTTGGACCTCCTTGGATTTTAACTTTTCTCCTGAGAGTAGTTGATTTGAACGTTGGGCCTCAAACCTACGATCATGAGCAAGTTTCTGCAACTTGCCAGTGTGCTTCTCATGTTTGCTTGTCCATGCAGCCCCGGCTGCTGTTCTTGCCTTTTTCTTCAGGGTTTCAAGGTCATGGCTCTCAGAATTGCCATTGTTGTTTTGCTGGCCAGTTTGTTCCATTTGTTCATTGACATTTCGACGTCTTTTTTTCAGCCATGTGGTGATGGATGGCTTAGACTCTTGGAGCCTTTTCAGTTGCCTTTTCTCTGCTTTCAGGCCTGAAGAGAACCTCAATTTCTCGCCGTTTCGAGGTGGCTCAAAGCCTTGCCTCCACACCTTCATGGCTTTCGAAGCAACTTTTTTTTTCCACTCCAAGGATTTCCTCATCATTCAGCTGAAAAAGTCACAAAACGCATCACTGTCATTTTTTTGTGAATCCTTAAATTCAAAAAACTAATCCTGATCTCATCACTGTCAAATGTTTTTGTGAAAACTCATCATTTGGTTAATAAAAACTCTTTAAACATCTTAAAAATTAAAACCATCATTGTCAACAAATTTAGCGTGGAATTAATTAGTTTGGTTCATTTAAGGTTTCCAAAACAAAAACTAAACCTCGTCTCACTGTCATTATTTTGTCAATGACATTGAATTGAAATTGACAATGATAAGTAGAAAAGGACAATTGCAACCCAACTTCTTGTTTGCCATTTCACTCAACTGCCGTTCTGCACTTCGCCACATGTTCTTGAGAAGGCCACGATTAGACTTCTTGACATAGTTCTTGGTGTTGAAGGCGAAATCCCTCTCATTGTCTGCCGTGCTTCCTGCTGTCAAGGCCAGCCCGCGAGCAAGGGCTGCCAAGAGCTCACCATTGGCATGTGCATGAGACCTTTGTTTTTTGATCACACTTTGCCTCCATGCTTCCAAATCATCACATGATTCATCTAAAGAATCCCTGACTTTCTTTGCGGTGCGGGCATAGTCTTTGAACTGCACCTTCAGCTTTTCAAGGGGGATCCTGAAAGTGCAGGAGATTTTTTCAAGGTGATGTGCTATCGCACTCTCGCTTGGCAAGGATGATTGGAGTCTAAACACCTCAAAACTGGCAATGGTCTCATAGGACGGCATTTCCGCTTCGATGGTGGAAGCCGCTAGGGCAACAAAAGCCTTCATTCGGTCGAAGCATCTGTCGATCATNCCTCTTTCAACTGCGCCTTCAGCTTTTCAAGAAAGTGCAGGAGATTTTTTCAAGGTGATGTGCTATCGCACTCTTGCTTGGCAAGGATGATTGGAGTCTAAACACCTCAAAACTGGCAATGGTCTCATAGGACGGCATTTCCGCTTCGATGGTGGAAGCCGCTAGGGCAACAAAAGCCTTCATTCGGTCGAAGCATCTGTCGATCATCCCCTGGTCCACCATGATGGATCGAATCCCTCCCTTGGGGTCCGGCACCAAGTGCGCCGATTGAAGCCACTCGCGCACAAACTTTGAGTAACCCTCACTTCTCAACGCTCCTCGTTGAAGAAACAAGAACTCAAGTCAGTTCATGAAGCCTCGAATCATTTCAGGTATGGCAGCGACGTGGACAATGCCATCATGGGCTCTGATCACTGCTGCCTCCTCATCCCCGGCATCTGCAAGGAGGGCAAGCTGAAACAAGCTTTCACCATCCACTCGTCCCAGGAAGTTCTCGGCCGCTCTTCTTGGCTTTCCCTGTTGTCTCAAGAACACTTCCTTTCAGCGCAAAGCACCACGGTTCCAAATTAGATATAAGGGTCTGTCATGAACATCCATTGAAATCATCATTGTCCTCAACACCATCATTTCATCATCATCCTTGTCTCCTTTCACTGTCATCATCACATTATCATCTTTGATCACACAGAAAAAAAGAAACAGGTTGACTCTATCAGCAATGTCCTTGGCACAGTTGATCAAGGCATCGAAAAACATGCAGAAGCGACCCAGGGGAAGCTGTGTGCTTGCATGCCTGTGTTTGGCACTCTGAAGGTCCCGTATCCTGTTTGCAGTGACAGGCTTCAACAAGCTCTGGCGGACCTCCGCAGTTTTGCCAGGGTTAAGGATAAGATTATCTAAAAAATTTGTCATGAAGCTTATAAAAAAAATGTTGAATCTAACTCAAACATGTTTTATATTTTTTACACGCCAAGATACATATTTCCTGAAGATGTTTTTGATAGCAGGACTGTGCCACACTGTGCTGACGAAACTCGCTTTGCTGCGGATGAAGAAGCTGAAAGTGTCATGCAAATAGGGGTCGACATTCCAGTTCTTCCTGGTCAGCCTGGTGAAAGGCCAGCGGCAAAGTCACTGTCAAATCTTTAAAATGAAACATCATTTTGATGATTCTTCTAATCACAACCAAACATGCATGAGATTGCCTGGCTGCTGCATGGCATCGGTCTCGAAGCCTTACCGACAGATTCTCAAAGTAAGCTGGCTCCTCCGAGTGACCACCCAGAATTCGAGCCACCTTCAATTCATCAGCTGCAGCATCAGTCGTAAAGATTTCCTGTGGGAAGCAATGGACAGGACAATGATGACAATGATGACAATGAAATTTATAATTTACTGATTATTTATAAAAACTAAACTTAAATCTCTTAGAAGCCAAGCGTCAACTTTGCTTTTAACAGCTTCCAAATCCTTTATGCTCAAAAGGTTTTTGGGACCTGTCCATCCATCAGGTGGGTTGGCACGTTTGACCATAAAGCTTTTCATCAACCTCTTGGTTGTGATTACCTCCTCAATCGCTCCAAGCCTCGTGGTCTTAAACCCGATCAATCCATGAGACTTTTCTAGCGAAGATCCAAACACAACGCAATACCGAAGACTCATTTTGTTTCCTTGCAGATCTTGACTCAAGGAAATGCACTGGGCTTCCTTGAATTTCTTCAGCTCCCAGTCATGAACAGCCTCTTTCAAACACCAAAGCATTTTCTTTTCCCTTTTTCTAGAAGGTGCTTCTCTGAAAGCTTCGGCTTTGGAACGTCTAGCAAGTGCATCAAGAAACTCCTCTTGAGTTGGACAAGTTTTTTTTTCTCTCTTCACCCTGATTTGATTGATGGGGACTTTCAGGATAGCAGCTTGATGCTTGTCAGTCTCTGAATGCTCCCGAAGCCGTGAAGGCCTTGTCTTGGATGGCCACCACCTAAGTTAAGCATCATTGGCCAATTGCGGTTGACTTTTGTAGTTATTATTATTATTTTTGAAAACTTGTACCAATCAGCCGAGAAACACGCCGCAGACACAACAGCAGAATCCACCATCCTTCCCTTTTCGAATCCAATCCCCAATAGTGACATGCAAACGCTGAAGCTTTGCATCATTTTGATCACAACCAAGATGGCTGTCTCCCTTCTCTTTGGCAAATGGACGTGCTGGCAGCCGGCCATCCAGAAGAATATCTAAAGGGTCTGTCATTCGAAATAAGCAATGGAATTGCAGCAGTTAAAAAGTAATTGAACAAATCCTGCCCAGAGTTCATCATCATCCGAATTATATTTACTGTAGCTGTCATTAGCTGGTTCATTATTTTTATGTTCTTTTTAAGTTTGTAAATCATCCGTCTCAATGTGGATTGAACTTTTCATCCCTCACCCGGACTCTCATAATGCAAAACAGCTGAAGGCGGTTGCAGTTAAGACAATGACACTGATGACTTGGCAGGCTCAACCATGTAACCAGCCTTGGAGAGCACAGCATGTTTTCTTGCACTAGCGCTCGTGCTGCCAAGTTTGAATCTAAACTTGATTGGATCTACATGCAAACAACGATGAATTTTCAAATGCAAGTAATCGATCTACATTCATTGGTGCTCACCATCATCAGGCTCTTCAAGAATTTTGGGTGTGGCTTCAAATTCACCAATGCCAAGTTCACGTCTGACTTCCTCAGGGACAGGTTTCCATTTGTGAAGGTCTTCTGAAGGCACCCAGACTTGTGAATCCTCATCCTCTAGGAGCGTCGTTCCATCATGTGTCATCCAGTTCTTGTAGTCTGGCACTTCCGGCACTTCCAAGCTTGGGCCCACCTTCTGGCGCTTGGCTGAAGGGACATCCGCCATTGGAATTTGTGGCTCCAGGTGTCACTCCTTGAGCACTTTACCCTGCTAGAAAAGATCACCATGCAAAGACTTCAAGGACAAACTTCAACTCCCAAACAAATTAAACTATTCAATCAAAGTGCAGCTTCAACACTCAGAACCTGGGGCGAAGGCATCAACAGTCTGAACCTGGGACGAGATGGCCTGAATGACAATGATGACAATGATGATTGACAATGATTGACAATGAGACTAAGTCCATCATACTCAAAATTAGTTTATCGGTGCAAGAACGACTAACCGTTGAGCTCCCTGCGGTTGTTGCAGCAGCTCCCTGACAAAGTCAAGATTCAATGTGAACCCTATGACACAAGTTGAGCTATTCGACAATGATGAGCAAGGAAAAATTTGACAATGATTTGACAATGATAAGGAAGTCAAGTTTGACAATGACAATGAAGCTTTTGCACACGCCACTTTTCCTTCCACTGCAAGCCGGCCCATTGATTTAATCCAGAATCCGATATGACAATGATCTGCTGTTATCCGATTGACAACGACGACTGATGCATTTTTGCATTTTGAATTTAAATTGTGAGTGCCGGCAAAATATGGCGTTGCATCTTGCAAACCACGGCCAAGCCCCACCGGCTATTATAGCATAATTAAAAGACATGACCAATTTGGCTTAGCTTCTCAGACTCAGATGCTTCTAAATGCACAACTTACTTTTGAGCCTTCTAATCTCCCAGTCACAATTATTGGCCAAGCCAAACGCTGCTTCTACTCAGATAGCTCTTTGGTTCATCTCGTTGATGAGGGTTAGATCTTCACCTAAGTCTTTTGGTACATGGGATGCTGCACACTTAATGTACTACTATAGGAACATCATACCCAGTTCAACTGCCCAGACTTTTGATTTTCAATTTCATTCCAAGAAACAAATCGACCTCACCACAAACCCCGCTGGATTCTCCAAGACTTTGTTGGGGTTGATCAGCTTTGACCTCACCATCACTGTCAAGGCATGGTTGAGTTGACACATCAAATCATTTTAAGTTAATTGTTACTGCAAGGATGTTTAATACTGACTTGCTCAATCTGATTTTAAAGGCTGAGCCAAGATTCGCCAAGCGAACTGCCCTCAGCTTGCTCATCGCATACAAACTGAAGTAGAAGTCAATGATGCCAGCTGGAATCTGCCGGTCTTCCAAAATCTCAAGCCTCAATCAAATAAAGGCTATGGAGGAACCCCTTGACAATGATGACAGTGATGAGGGTGACAGTGATAATTAGACTCTGACTCTGAATGAAGGTTTTCTCATTTGAGAGTATATTTAAATTTAATGACAATGACAAACCACCCAAGAAAAAAAACAAGATAGAGAGAAAGCAACTTAAGTTGATAAATTTAATGTTATTGTTCCGCAAGCTCTGAAACAAACTGCACCAAACAAGCTCAGCGTCAAAACAGGGTCACGGCTGCTGAAATCGCTCCAATCATCACCATCACCACCACCTTCCTGCACTTCATCTTCACCTTCCACCTCCACTTCCACCTCCACTTCCACCGCCTCTTGTTCTTCATGACCTTCCTCCTCCTGTTCCACCTCCTCATGTTGTTCTTGTTCTTCACGTTCGTGACTTTCCTCCTCCTGTTCCACCTCCCCATGTTGTCCATCATCTGACCAGGCTGAATGTTCTTCAGGAAGCTCCGGAAGTTCTTCATGACTTTCCTCCTCCTGTTCCACCACCTCCTCATGTTGTTCTTGTTCTTCCTCCTCCTGTTCCACCTCCCCATCTCCTGCCACATCTGACCAGGCTGAATGTTCTTCAGGAAGCTCATCATGCCCCTCCTCCTCCACCTCCTCCACAGCCACCACAGGAGCAGGCGGAAGTGTNCCTCCTCAGGCGGAAGTGTCCGGCGCCTCTTTGGTTGTGGAAAGTGCTTCTGAATCCTGCTCAGCAAAAACCCACACCAAGGTCCACTGACAATCATCAAGAATGGAAAAGCAAGACTTCAATGAAATAATGTGGTGACAAATCAATGCGTGATAATCACATGTGATTGCATGTGACAATGATTTTCTTAGACGACAAGTGACAAAGACCTGCCATACATCTCTTTCCCAAATCTC
>DF239136.1:105064-154904 GCA_000507305.1 Breviolum minutum Mf 1.05b.01
AGTTGACAGTGAATTGGTATTAAAGCTAATTGATGACAATGATGTCTGGATGCCAAAACTTGAAGGGGAACATTGGGTCTTAACAAACTGTTGACGATGATGATGTTGACGTGTGATCCACTGGCGAGAAAAAGGGCGACTTTCAAATGCTTTGAGAAAAACGGCAGCAGCATCAATTCAATAAAGACAGTGAAAGTAGACGCGGCAGCAGACTCACCGTAACCCGGATCAATTGATGAAACCCTGCCCGAGCCTTGCAAGGATTCTGCAATCTTGACAGTGATTATCAGAGTCAGTCTTGACAGTGATGGTTTTGCCTTGGCAGCACAACATGTTATCACTTATTACCCAAAAGAGTCTTATCAACAAGTCTTTGGCAATGCCTGGTATTTGACAATGATTTCTTTTGAGACCTTTTGAGTTTCAGTCCCTGGGCACGGCAGTTGGCAGTCCTGGTGGGGGTCAGTCTAAACAAAAACAAGCGCATCCAGCTGTGACTGAGTCAATTTGACAATGACACCCCACACCACCCCAACAAGGTTTTCACGGACACATGCTGGGCATGCTTTCAAAAACCACCATGTCATCGCGACCTGGTCCGAATCATCTCAAAATTGCCTCCACCGTTTCAATCGCGTCTTCGCGATGGGATCGCCACTTACTGGAGACATCTTGCATTCTTCCAGGGGAACTTCTTCCTCTCCCGGCCATTTTGCCTGCTCAAGATCTGGTGCCATGATGTAACCTTCGATACCTTCCATTGTAAACTCATAGGTTGAGTCATCACTGTCACCTGGCCATGAAGCTACAAGCATTTGTGGGAAAACCAATCAAGAGCATTCAACAGCTTCAACAGAAAAGCGTGAAAGGAAATTTGACACCTGGCCTAGACGTGTGAATTTTGGGTTGTGGGCTGCAACCACCCAGAGCCGTCCATCAAGTGGGATGGTCAATCCATAAGTCCACTCCGTGACCTTCGACAACGAAACATGACAAAGGACAGCCTGCTTGCAGACTGTGATTTGATCAAACCTTGTGCGGTTTCTCCCTCGCAGTTTTGGTGCCACTTCTCTTGAACAAGATCGCGGCCAACCTGACTCAAGAACTGCCAAAAGATGTCAAATTAAATGGTGGTTACTGACAGTGATTATTACTGTTACTTCCTTGACAGTGATATTAGCTGGACAAGTGGACAGTGATACAGATGGACAGTTGGACAGTGATAGGCAACCGGAGCTGTGGGTTTCTCACCCAATGCTTGTCCCCGAACTTCCAGACATGCACCTTGCCATTGTCTTTCCTGCCATTTCACAATTTGTGATGATTCGTTGACAAACATGTTCATTGAACAACAAATCAATTTTTGCAGCAGTGCAGTACAAGTCTCATTTCAGAAACTGGGGGTAGGCCGTAGAAGCGGGAAAGTCCAAGGCATTCATGCTCCAGCCTGGACAGGCTGGCCAGCAATGCGAACAAGTGAAGGCTCTGACTCAGATTTCTTACCTGTACAACCAACATCAACCAAGGAACACTTCAAGACGTGGAATCGGAGACATTGAAATTATCATTCTATCATGCAGAGACCCCAAAAGGTTCTCCGCCCGATCCGCTGGATCAAAGTCAGGATCGCTAGACTCCCCATGTCCCTCGAACTCAGAGTGCCACTCAATTTCTTCATCCACCGCTGTCATGTCAACGGTGGTGTTAGCGGCACTGCTTGAGGCAGCAGCCATACTCACAAACAAACTCAAAACACAAACCAGTAAGAGAGTAAGTCAACTTGTCAGCTTGAGCAGAGACAGCAAAGGATCACAATCCAGTCAACGGACACTGATTGACAATGACCACAAGTCTTGGCACACCGAAGTCTGACAATGACAATACATGGAAATCTCTTCCACCAAACCAAAGCTAGGATGGTGAAAAAAGTCCTTGTCATCATCATCATGGCCTCAACCCAGTTCAAGGAAAGAGAAACATGGACACCTCAATATGACAATGACTCTGACAGCTGCAGCATCACAGTGTTCTGCAAAACCCCGAAATCCCCTTCTTGGCTCGCCAACGAGTTGACTGGCGCTGAGGTGGGACAGTAGGAGGGCCAGCACAGCAACAGTTTTGAAACGCAAATCAAAAGCAAACACTGAGAAAGGAAATCCTGGAAAGTCATCATTGTCAATTTATGGAATCCTCTTAAAAATGACAAAGGGAACAAATGTTAAAAGTGTGTGGAATCAAAATGAAAGGAAACAATTAATTCTGACTGATGACCATAACACTTTTTCAACTACTAACTGGGTGGATCTTACCTTAAATAGGTGGGGACAGAAACGCACACATGCTAAGATCCACCCAGTATTTATACAGTATAGATATCTAGAGAGATATAGTCCTGTATGTAGTTTCATCATGCCTGTGCATGGACATATGAAAACATACTTCTGAAGTCATCCCAAAGAGTTGATACTGACTTTGACTGGTTGGCCAGTTCATCTGATGGCAAGCGGTCGGCGCGCTTTTGTTGAGATTGCATTTGCAGTTTCTGTTGTTTGTCGGCATTGTTGCCGGTGTTGTTGTTGTTGCAGCTGTTGTCGTGGCCATGGTCGTTCGTTGTTGTGGTTGTGGTTGTTGTTTTTGTTTAATGTTGATGTTGATGTTGATGTTGTTGTTGCTGCTGTTGTTGTTGTTGTTGTTGTTGTTCTTGTTTTTAATGTTTTTTCTTGTTGTTGCTGATGATGTTGATGTTGATGTTGATGTTGATGTTGATGTTGATGTTGATGATGTTGTTGTTGTTGTTGCTGCTGTTGTTGTTGTTCTTGTTGTTTTCTTGTTGTTTTTGTTGTTGTTCATTATTTATTTTTCGTTGTTGGTTGATGGTCGCCAGTTTGACAGGTGGAAATTCTGTTTGAAGAAGTCTTGTCCGCGCTTCTCCCTCTGCATATCAGTTGTCGTTGTTCGTGTCATGAGGTGACGAGAACGGTGAACAAATGAATGCAAATGAAATCATGGTAGTTAGATGACTAAGTGTGTCAAGACTCCAACATAAATATACTGCACCAAATCATTAAAGACAAACACACGTGTGCTAATCGTTGCTTTCATTAAGAACAAACTCTGATAGAAGAGGTCCTTTCATGTGTACCGCCGTGTTCCTTTATGATTCAATATGTGTAAGTTTGAACCATGGACAAAATCAGAATTGATAAACACTCTTAATTATCGCAATTAAATGTTTGACAATCGATTCTCCAAAACTGTATGTAGCTCTCTGCTATATGTTTGCAATGTTTTATATTTTAAGCACACTGTTTGACTTTTATACATCGCCAGTTTGGAATCCTCCTGTTCGTTTAGCTGGTTGAATGTTCAGGGATTTTCTACCGACCCTCACACCAGAGTTGTGCTACATGAAAACGGCAGTGAAAACAGCTAGGCTACTCTAAGCCCATGCAGACTCCAATGGCTTAGAATATGCATGATCATATCCAAACTTCCGGAGAAATCCACCTATCCCATTAAATGAATGATATATTCCCCAAAACCCCCAAATGGTGGTTTTTTCATGGTCATTTACCATGGTAGAAAGTATATAAATATATATAAAATAGTATCCAAAACATGTTCTTTTCCAACAAAGTCTCCGTATCTAAGTTGCATTTTCAACACCGAGGTTGAAGGTACAGGGTTTTGCTATGGCCGGATCTTCCTATGCCGACAGCGAAACAAGTCAGGAGCATTCCTGTCCGCAACACGTCGCGGTTCATAACTGGGAATGCCCCAAGGTGATGGATTTTTCTATAGAGGTGAAAATAGGAATTCACCACGAAAATGGACTCTTTGTGGTATTTGAATCAGAAATTCTAACAGTGTTTGTCAGGAGTGTGTCCTATTTGGGGGAAAACATCCCAGATAAATTTCATGAATTTCATGAAGGCCTTAGATTCCAATCCATCCTCAAACGCTGCAAGGAGATCGCTCGTGGAACCTCAGTGTAACTTGGTGTTTGAATCATTTGGCAAATCTTGCAGGTTACTAGCAAGATTCAAACTGATCATGAGCAAGGCACTTGTCCTACATATTCTTGTTCTCTTGACCTATCAGAATGCAATCTATATCAAACGAGTAACAAGATTTTCTGAACTTGATTGAACATGTGATTGCTTGTGTTTATTTGTGATTGAAACAAAAGATGAGATCACATTTTTAGAGAATTAGTGGACCATTTACTCAAAAAAGCATCCAACCAGAATCAACGTTGGAAAAAAAAACAAACTTCCATTGGTTCCCACGCAAATTTCCTGCAACACCAAGGCATGATGTTTTCCAAAACTCCAACTGGCGTCATATCAAACCCACCTCACAGATATCTCAGGAGACCGGTGGAGAGCCGTTGGGTTTCGAGGGGTTCCCCGAGTTGTGGTGGGAACCGATTTTCACAGAATGTTTACCCAATTGGTATTTTTGAAATTTGATTATATAAATTAAGTTTGATCTTAGATATATAATGATATATAGATATTCAAAAAAGCATTATCATGCATTAATTTGTTGATATTTTCACCTATGTTGATATTCACCTATATAGATACATTGCATACGTATTAATGTTGATATTGATACACCCCGGAAGATGAACGTGGAACCTACAAATCACCTATTTCGAAAGGAAAATGATCTTCCAAACCTCCAGGCAATTATGATGTTCCAGCCGTTAATCTTCAAGGGTGCATTGATACATCGTCAGGTGTCCGATGCCTCGGGAGCTTCTGGAGCGTCAGACGACTTCTCATGATGAGGCAGGAGGCATTTTGTGGATGTTTCAAAACGTTGCTTTTTTGGTTCAATAGAATGGCAAGAGGAAAAACTTACCAAGAGGTTGTTGTGAAATGTGGATTGAAGTGAAATATATTGAACTGAAGCGGGGTTGAACATCTGAAATACATTGAACTGAATGATGTCAGAGGGCTTGCCCTGCGTAGAACCTGCGTAGAAACAGTCTTTGGTACGTGCAAGAGCTTCTCTTGAGATTCCCTGGAAAAGATTTGACGAATGTGGTGTTCCTCGGGGGCACAAATTTCCATGTATTCATTTAGAAATACCAGCGATCACGTGTGCATCATCATGATCTAGCCTTGGTTCAGATATGATTTGGATCTCATCCTGCCTGTGAAAACGACATCTGGGCGGCCCGATCTCACGTTAAACCGTTAAGGGGGTCCTTCTTGAAAAAGGGAGATGCTATATTGAATTGAAGGGCTTGAATTTGTTATTCCATTGTATTCCAAATTCAAAGGGTTGGTAATTATAAATGAACATCCTGGAGATGATTTTCATGCTCGTCATTTTCTAGTTTTTTTGCTGGTGCAACATACTGGAAAGCCGGTTCCTTGAGACCTCCAAAGTCCATTTTGGGGAAAGTAGAAAATGAATCATCCACAGAAAACCCTGTGAAATACATGGATATTGATCCGGAGGAAAGCTGGGATGATTCCTCCCCAAATTTCAGGACCTTGGAAGATAACCAGGCTTTACATATCCACCAGAGCTGTGAAGGTGTGCCAAGAGTCACAATTTTTGTCATGATGTCCAAAAAAGAAGTGGTAGTTTAGTACGGTTTGCATGGATTGAGGCTTTTATTATGCTTTTATACAACCTAAGTTTTTAAAAGGATATATGTCCTATGAAGGATTCCAATGACAAATCTCTTCCACGAATCTGATCCGTGTATGGCTTGCCAAAACATCGTCGTCAAAAAACATCCAAATATCATCGTCACAGATTTCTCCACCCATAGAATCCGTGGGACGGGTATATTTACCATACATTTACCCTTATCTACCTTTAAAAAGAAGCAAACATGTAGGTAAATATATCAGTCCCATGGATTGTATGGGCTTTCCAAACCTTTCCAAAAAACGGAATCTCTGTCGAGTCGCGTTTCGAAGCGTCGGGGAAGCTCCAAAACTGGAGAAAGATTCCACGACTCGTTGGGCCTCCATTTGGAGCGATGACCTATCCTGGGGGATTTTACTGGGACCTTCGAGGAAAAAAATGGGTTAGTTAGGGGCCGTTCGGAACTCAAAAAATGGCCCAAACTTGAGCTTGAGCTTGGTGAATTTGAATGGCTTCAGATTTTAAAATCTGTGGCAAAATGGTGGTTTCAATCCTTGTTTTCTTGTACCCTGTGCTTACGGATGATCCAATTTGATGATAATTTGATGATAATTTGATGAAGACTGTTCAATTGTGTACATCAAGTGTCACCTTAGGAATATTTCAAATAATTGCTTCATCTCACAGATTCTATTTGCAACATGATTTTTTTTTTCTTTGCTTCCAAATTTTTCGCGAAAGAAAAACCTCGAAAGTCGTCGTCTCTGACTCTGGATCTCTCTGGATGCAACTCGCACAGGGGATATTCCTCCGAACTCTGGCACCTCAAGGGGCCTTGAAAAGAGACTGCGAGTTTTGCAAAAAAAAACAGCAGCCGGTCCTTTTTGGTACCCCAAAGATATTGCAAAAGATGAAAGGATTTTGCCTAAACCATTAACTAGGGGGGTTCCAGGGGTATGTGCGGTAAGGGTGTGTTGGAATGGTTTTTTTGTTTATTGAGGGTTGAACGGGACATTTTGTCCCGACCACCAACTTTGATTGGATTTCCCAACAGCGATTTTCCACTTGACACATTCCATGATCTTTTGAAAGTTTCCCTTGAAAGGCCCAGCAACAAGTTTCCGGAGATGGTGAAAAAATGCTGGATTTGTGCTGAGGTCTCCTTCTTTAATCATTGTTGCGCAGGGCTTTCCAATGCTACATGGACTTGGAACTTGGGATTTTTCAATGGAAGGGAAGTGACATGTCAACGATCCAAAATGTTGAAAAGGGGTGACATTCACAGGGGAATTTGGCAAGGATTCAGAGTCAAGTTGCATTAATGTACACCCCCGAAAATAACATGGAACCTAAAAATGATGGTTTTTCATAGGAATCTCCTCTTCTAGGGGTTCATTTTCAGGTGAACCATGTTAGTTTTCGGGGGTGTATATAATTTTAGTGTCAATTTTCAAAACATGTCCAGATGCTGTGTTGGGCCCACTGACCCCAGTGGAATTCAGTCCAGGAGTCTCTCATGAGACATCTTGACATGTTGATGTTTTTTTGAACATGACTGACATGTCAATTTTGGTGGGGGAAACTTGAAGAAATATTGGAAGTTGATGTTCATGTTTCATGTAGTTAAAGTACTTGGATATACGTATATAGATGATTTCTTTTGTGATGCAGCTGGAGCAGCAGTTCATCAGGGAACTTTAAAGTCCATGGAGTGTCATGGAGGCCATACATGTTCTCAACATGTATCATAGTTGAGTTCCCTTTATTGACCCGCGCAAAAAGGCACACTCCTTTTTTCTGTCTCTCTCTCTCTCTCTCCCTCTTTCTTCAATCTCCCCCCAAACATTCCGCAAACGTGGATATATATTTTGTATATATATATATATATATACATAGACGTGTCTAAACGCCAACATTTCCGTTTCCCCCAAGTTTTACACCTAATTTCGCCATTTTCCACCACTCTGGCGCCTTTTTTTTCAGCAGCTCAGGAACCGGGAGAAAGGTCTCATAGTGAAAACCACCCGTCGAGTTATGGCAGAAGAGGCAACAGCAGTGCCGTGATTGGAGCATGGAAGGGAGGATGTTCCCAGAAATTTGGTAGAGACAACTGATATTGATTGATTGGTGATAGTGAAATTCAGACATCACCACCTGGGATGTCTTTTTAACCTACTATATTATGTACAATTAGTATCGTATGATAGACTAAGTACGAAGAGGTGCAGGATTCAGGATTTCGGATGCATCAATAGTAGAGAGATCGAATGAGGATTGATTTGCATTGCCTGTAATACAATGAAGTGCTGATTTCAAAGTGGTGTGAGATGCTCTTTCCAGCCGACAATATGATTATTTCGTTCGATCGATAGTGGACAGTAACATGTTTTATTCTCGTTGAATCCGAGGCCTAAATAAGAGCTTCCTTTCCCGAGATAAAACTGCATTTCCTCAAAAACTGGTCGGTGGTTTAGCAATGAATTCTGCTACAATCCCTCCCTCCCTCCCTCCCTCCCTCCCTCCCTCCCTCTCTCTGTGTATATGTTTTATAATGTTTCATAGATACATACACAATGCAGTAGGTTGCGTAAGGGTTGCCCGGACATGCTGGATTTACTGATCGATCCACTTCCAAAAAAATCGTATACAGAATCCCTTTGTTCGGAGAATATCTTGCCGTCCTCCTGTTTTGATTTTTTTTGTCAACCCATTGGGGTGCCTTAATTTCATCATTGTTGTTCAATTTTTGCTGGCCTGAACTAAATGCCACAGGAGCTGACGATCAGTTACATCAGTAAACCTTGGTGTGATATGGCACGCCCTGCGCGTCGCAAATACTTGACACTTGGTATCCGCCGAAGAATACACCAAACAAAACACACCGTGGCGAAGTGACATGGCGCAAGCACTTCCCATGAACTGGTTCATCATAAGCCCTGGAGTTGTGCCATCTACTGAGTCGTGATCATGCTAAGGGAATCATGCTAGTGATTTGCTGGGTGGTGTTTGTTGGCGATATGTGTTTCTTATCAAGAATCTCCAGCATTTCCCACAACAAGACCTTCGACACGTCATGGGATTACGCTTGGATTTGCTAGGAAAATCGCAAGTTTGTTAGTCCCTACCACAGTGGCAAAAAATCTTGGAGTTTTTTTTTCGTTTCGGTGAGTTGCATCCACCCTTTTGGCGGGCCATTCTGATGGGATCCAAATCATCTCAGGAAGCAGAACTTCAATTTTTTTTGTTTGTGCAAGGCACGGCATGGATGTTGGGGAGGGAGAGACGGTGTTTTTTTATTTTATTTTTTCAGGGCATTTTTTGGCAGATGGTTGTTGAGGAATATTTTGTAATCGAAACTGGGTTTCAGATTTCTATTGGTAGTAGGAAAAAAAGAACAGTTTTTTTGAATGGATGACACTTTGGTAGGAGCCGTTTGAGGTACTGTAACTGTATGTTCTACCAACGAAGATTCAGAAAACTTTCCGAATCAACTCGATGTGAGTTTCCGTGAGCGTTTCCTTTTTGATGAAGACTCCATTTCTATCATCGTTACCATGTTCCCATCAGACTCCAACCCAAAACCATCAACACAAATAGGAGACATTAGCCTTACAACTTACTCTACTTGATGGTTTCAAACATTTTTGATTTTTTAACAACAAATGGGGAAATGATCCAATTTGACGAATGATTTTCAATATAATTTTCAATTGGGTTGAAACCACCAACTAGTACTGGTTGTTCCGTCTTTGCCATTGTTTGTGGTTAGGCCTGTGTGGCATCAAAACCTGATGCTCCTGCGGCAATGGGTACAAGTCACAGCATGGTGGCGGGGGTGAATCTCTCTGTTCCCTGCTGTCAGCAAGGTGTTTCTATTTTTGCACATTTTCAAAGTGCAAATATGGGGTCCATCATGGTTTTAATATCATTTCCACAAGCGAACTGCCACCTGACTAAGCAGATAGCACTTTGGTTGGATGAATTTTGTTTTCTAATAAAAGATGTCTCGGATTCCTTGGGGTCCTGTTTCTACGGTAACTCTCAAGCAGGAATACCTAGGCAATACCTCTCAGTCTGCCACCTCCTGAATGAATTTCCTCGAAACATCCGATTATTTCAGATGGAAAAAAGATAACCTAAGATGTCACTGACAACACGAACCTGACATATGCTTTGGCTCAACAGACTCAACAGTACGTTTAGTCTGCGTTGAACCGCAAAATACATGGTCAGAAAATTCCATTCAAAAACAAACACCTCCCCCCCCAAAAAAATGGCCACAACATGCCACAACAAAAAGCAGCATCTGATCATCAGACTATCTAGTAGTCATCCATATATATATATGTACATAAACATATATCATCATATATCATATATCTCTCTCTATATATATCTCACCATCATCAACCTTCAATGGCACGGCCGACCCTCCAACGAAAAAAACGGGGCTTCCGCTGTGATGCTCCACGCTGGGGCGCTGTACTCCTCGCTGTGCGCCGGTCACATCGCAGCGGCCTTGCAGGCCATCAACGCTGCACGCTGTGAGGTGCCGTTGCGGATGGTGATGCGGGTTGGTTGGTTGGTTGGTTGGTTGGTTGGTTGGTTGGTTGGTTGGTTGGTTGGTTGGGGTTGGTTGGGGTTGGTTGGTTGCTTAGTGGGGGCTACGGAAAGAGGTGGCCAAACATATTATGAAAAAAATGAGATTTGAAAGAATTTTGGGAGATTTTTTTGAATATTTATGGATACGTTTTAGTTGCCAGGAAGGATTGAATAGAGTTGTGTAAAGGAATGAAGGTTCTGTTTATATTTCCCAAATTTCCAAATGATCATGGCTTTTGCATGCTTTTGCCAACTGCAAGTAATTGAAGTAATTGAGTGGACCAAAAGTGTGGAGTGTATTACACTGTTACACCTTTTGAAGGGCTGGGATGTAACATGAAAACTGAAAATCCATCCAAAATCACCATAGGAGGATACCTTAATGTCAAAATAGATGGCACTGATACCAAAATAGGTTAGTAAAGGGTCCTTACAAACCAACGTGTAGGGACTGTGCCGTCTACTCAGTCTACTTTTCAATTACTGTACATGACCTCTTTGTAAGGTAAGTGTGGCATATACAAAACACGGCAAAAGGCGGTGTCTCCGCAAACACATTGAATCATGATAGCCGGCAGCCGCAGAGCTGAAGACAACGTTCACGTGTTTTGCACCCGAAACTTTAAGACTCACAAGCATTTTTTATTAATTATATAAGCGAATCATGTAAGTTTGGCATCTGAAATTATGTGCAAACCTTCAAAGAACATACCATAACATTGAAAAACTTGTAGCTCTTGATAGAAGATGAAACATTAAAAATCAGCAGATCATCCTTTCATCCATGGGACATCCATGAGGCCGATGTGCGTTTTCGCACTTCACAAGGTGGATTCCTCACACCATTGGGGACTGGTGGGGCCGGGCATTGTTTCTGTTGAGGGAATCCCGACCTGTACGAACAAGTCAGATAAACGTGAGAAAAATGTGACACTTGTTTTGGGTGGAAAGTTAAGACATGCAGATTCAATGCATGTGAAGTATTTTGTTGCCACGGCCTAAGGAATTGGAAGCTTCTGCAGTTTTGTGACCAACCATCATTTTATGGGAGTGTAATAAGATTCGAATCAATAGTTTCTCAGTGGTTTGCTTGTACCTCTTTCCAACGAAGAAACAAAGTGGAAAACATCCCCCGACTTCAAAATTGATTGGAAAAATTGCCGGTTTGAATCGTGAAGAAACCAAACAAGAGAATCAGGAAACATTTATATATTTTTCTGTTTATTGAAACAGATAAACCACGTCATAGCAATTCATACTGTTCTGATGTTTTTTTCAATGTTTGAAAGGAATTCTGTTGTGTTTTTTGAAACACGTTGTGAATTGACATATATTTCTTTTGAAACCAACATGACGAACACCATGAAACACATTAGACCGTTGGCATCATCAAGGTGTTTCAGACTCATGGTGGCGAATCAGCAGATTCCTTAAAGAGTAAGTGGAGTTCAGTTGATGAATGATATGCTTATCGTTTTTCATCATCAGCTTTCAGAATGCATTTATAGACGTTTGTTTTCAGAATAACTTCTCATTTTAGTCCCAAGACAGATCGTGTGTACATAGATAAGATATTATGTAAACAGATTGTGGTGTTGATTCAGACACTGGACTTGCACGCATTCAACTCCATATTGAATATTGGGCATGCAGCATGCATCTTTATCTTATTCAGCAATTTCCATTAACTCTCCCTTCATAATTTGATCCAGGCCTTTCTCTTCAATCGTTCTGCTTCACGCCTCTTGAACGGTTTACATTCCAAGCCCAAGGTTTTTCCATGGAGCTTTTCCAAACTTTAAAATACCACAAGATCATGTTTTTTTGAATATTGCATGTTTCCAACACCAACCTCCCACCACCCCCAACAAAAAAACAACAACATGCCAAACACAATGGCTATTTATTTAAAAAAAAATCCCTGCCATTTTGAACAACAATCCCTCCTATCCCATCCACCCAAACCCCCCCCCCGGGAAAGGTTTCACTGCCTTACACCTTTGTGCTCGCAATGGACTGGCAGAGCCTTGTACCTTGGGTGGCTAACAAACAGAATTTTTCCCACCGCAAATTGGAGAGGAATTGGTCATACTAAGATTGGAGATTCACCGAAGATATAGATTCATTCTAAATTGTTTGATACTTGTATTATATAATTGATATACATGTTATCATGTTGTTCTTATAGAATCCTAAAGATTGAAGATTGGTTTTTCCATATGAAGAATGTGTTACATGTACTCTATTCACTAAAGATATATTTGGAATTTGAAATTGATTCACCATACTTCACTTGGATCAATGACAATTTGTGTATTGGTCAAGGGTCAAAGGATTAAGGATTGATTGGACCAATGGAGTTTAATCCAGTCAATTTTTTGCTCACGAAAAAACTTTGCATGAGAAGTTGTTCCAGGAGTTAGGCAGGTTACCTAGTTGTGACGGTCCTTCCCCAAGCCGTCCGTGCCAATGTCAGGTTTCTTTCTCGGGGAAAAATCAAAACATCACGGCATATCTTCTGGTAGAGTGGACTGCTTCAGGATGAACTGAGTGTGCTTTCAACTTTGAAAACTCCAAATGTCAAATCTCCAGTATACAACCAACCTCGAATAAATGGTCATTTGTCGAAAAACATGCACATATATATACATATATATATATATATCTAGAATCCCCCCAAAACTAACAAATCACCCCTCAAAAAAAAGCTGGTTGGAAGACTATAAAAATTTCCCTTCTACAAAATATGGTTTGTTTTTTCAGGGAAAAAAACATCAGGGGGGGCGGGTTGGGTACCTCTCCACTACCTCCACGAAACCTCCACTCTACCGAGGTATCCAGCTCCTGGAGTGTCCTTTCTTTACGCAACATGGTGATGTGACAAATGATGGTCGCAATGCCTTGCATGTGGCTGCACAAGCAGGTCAAGGCCAAATTGTTTCAAGTTTTCGATGGGTGAAATTTGTGAACCTAAGGGGGACAGAGGTATTCTATGACTAGTTGTGTGAAGGGTTTAGATTTGTGAACATGTGGGCATCTATTCAAAAACAAAGATATGCAGAACAGTAAGTATCGGTTGGCAGTATCTCCCAACCCAACATTCAAACGGTGATGTATTTAGTTGGTTTCACAACTTTACCTTCAATTTGTGTGTGTTAATCTCAAACTCAAGGGACCTCCAAGTTTTCACAAAGTCGTTGATAGAAGCTGATGGAACATTTGTGCATTGGCTCACCCAACTTGGCATTACCATCTGAGGATGGTGGTAAGTCATTGAAAGAATCCCTACTGTACCCAAGCATCAGCAATGTTGTCAGTCTCTCACAATGTTTTCGTGTTGAAATAAATCAGACGGGCCCCACTTGATGATTGGGAAGTGGATGTTTTCGCACCATTGGAGAATTGAAATGATGTAACTTTGCTTCCGAAGCATCTAATGGTGGTTTCAATGTGGTTTCATTCATTTGCATTTTCCTTCGTCGTGAAGTCGAAGGGAAATGATATGCTGATTTGGGTGGGAAATTGCCTGAATTTCGGGGTGAGCTTGGTTTGAATGTAAACATGAAGGAGTGGTTATTAGTATTCGAACTCTTGGTAGGTTGTTTGAAACTCAAATGTCAGCAGTAATGATTACAAGAGGAATTAGTGAACGATACCCTTCCTCAGAAACGTTTTTTGTTTTTTTGCAGTGAAGATGTGTAGTGCTATGAAACTATCATCACTTGGCTCCCCTCAATGGCCACGGAAGATCACGGGAGATGACCAGGTGAAGTTTGTTACGTGCTACTGGAACATCCAGAGTTCAAGTGGGCGAACGGACAGGAGAGATGGTCAGTGATAGTGAGTGATGTTCCTGATGTGATGGAAATCACCATGAGAAAACGGGTATTGAAAATCGTAAGCACGGGATACACACCTGAATTTGAAACAGTTATGAACTAAAAGGTTTCAAGATGTCAATATGAAACTTCCACAAGATTCCAAGCACATGTTGCCGTTCCATATCCGTCCACCATTGCGTCTGAGAATAGGATTGGCGATTGAGGTCCGGCTTGCTTTCCAAATTGAATTTCAACTTCTGCCATTGAGTTTGGTCACACAAATGTCACTCTTTGAGATACCGACATCACTAAACTCCCTCTCCAAAACCTACAGTACACTGGTACACATAAAAACCAACAACACACTTATATGAAAAAAAAAGCTTCCACGAAATGTAGCTCCCTTCTTAAAAGCCATCAGTTGTCCCAAAGAAATCATCTCCAAACCAATCCGCGAGTTGGTTGTCAGCCGCGGCTAAAGCCCAGCTGTTCCATGTTTTCACGTGAGGATTTTCAAGGTCACAGTGCCCTTCATCTTGCCGCCTTGTATGGACATCTAGACGTGGTCAAGGCAATGCTGGCGAAGCGAATGGAAAATGAGGGGGTGGGGGGGTTAGATTTGGAGTCATGAACCAAAAAAGTGAAAAGGTACACCCCGGAAGTTTGACATAGCCCCTAAAAAATGATGTTTGATTTATGGTCAAATGTTGAGTCGGGTTAGATGGTTATTCTTTACATACATACATATGTATATATATATAGATTTATGCATCGTGTATAAGAATTGAAGCGAGTATGAAAAGACACACCATGTTTCATCAACGGATATTCTACGTATAGAATTACTGTATATAGAATTGCGTTGAAAAATTGGTGCTTTATCCAAGCTTCTGAAGCGTTTCATTTTCCCGAACCGGGATTCAAGATCCGAACATTGACGCACAAGCAGGTCCTCTTGAAGCACAAGCGTTTTGACGCGAAGCAAGCTTTCAAGCAACGTGATGGCATGACGGCATTGCATATGGCAGCCAAAGGAGGCCTGTCAGTGAACCCATGGAGTCCATGATTCTGTGAACAGAAATTGGAAGTTGGCAATAATGACAAAAAAAACGTGAATGCGATGATCATACACTATTTGAAAGTCAGTTTGAATTTCATTGCTTTTTTTGATGTTTTGATCGGAAGATGATGAATAGAATCATGATGATGAAGAACATGATAATAAGATCATTTGTGATTTATATTATATATGTGTAGACGTTGATGATTTAGATGATGAAGATTAAGATGAAGAACACTTCCTTAAAACTGGCCATAGTGTTTTTTCTCACAATGGAAATCTCTTCACATTGAGATTACAACGCTCAGATGAACTTAAGGCCGAAGGCGAAGCTACTTCCGATGGCAATAAACGTCTAGGGTGCCACCGAAAGTGTAGAGTGTATTACATTGAGCCATTCCAAAGGTGAACAACTAGCTTTGTTTCTATCTAAATTTCTATCACAAATCATTTTTTGAAATCAAACTTACGTGTTTGCCCATAGCCCTTTCTGTGCCTTTTCTGTAATTTCTTGCTATCATTGTCTTATCTTTCTTGCTTTATCATCTTGCCTCATCTTATCTTAAGGTAGATTATCCGTCTTATACCACATGTGATTTTTTTTTATCTTATCCTCGCTTGCATTGCCCCAACTTTCCTTATGTGTCGAGGTATCATTTTTTTTGTCGTTTTTTCTTGTCTATCTTGTGTCTATCTCATCTGCTTTGTCTGGTTTGTCTATCTCCTCTGCCCTGTTTGTCATCTAATCTTATCCGTCTTTGCTGTCTTATGTGTCTTATCTGTTTTGTCTATCCATGTATCTATCTATCTACATATTTACCTATCTATCCTTTTTGTTGTTGGTTCTTTGCTTTCAATGCATGACGTGATACGTGGTATGAATGGTATGAACGCAACTTTTCCCAATGATTTGTATCCACCTGGCGATTCAATGCCAAACTCGTAGCCGTTTCTGGAGGACATCCTGATGTTTGTCAATTTCTCCTTCGATTTCCAGCATCTTTGCTCGGTTTCATATCATTCAAGTCGGTAGCCTCCAATTTTTTTTCACATGGAATTTGAAAATCAAATGAACCATGGCACCTTCAAAAGGATGAGGTGGTTTTGGGATGGTTTTGGGAAACTATTATATAAGATTTTTAAGCTGCTTTTATATCCGATTCGTACAAGTCTTACATGTTTCACACTATTTCTGAAGACGACAGAAACAAACAACTTTGCCCAGGATCTGGCTTCTGTTGCTTTGTTATTATGGTTTAGTTTTCCTAGGAGACAGGGTAGGTTTTGCCAAGTGCACCGCTTTCGAATTAGTCAGCTGCATTTCATTACCAATGTTTCTGTAGGTGTATCTTTATTTCTATCGGAGTGGAAAGGAAACTTCCCTCGTAGGTCAGAGTGTGCATATCTTGAGGTCTTTGCAGAGCTTCAACGACCAGACAACTTCGGACGCACAGTTTTGGGTGTGCATTGCGAAGCTTGGTCTTATTTATGGGCGGCGAAAGAAACGATGCGAAGTGGTTTCCTCCTCTTGTTGTTGTGGTGGTTGTGGTTGCGGTTGTCGTTGTGGTCGTGGTCGTTGTTCTTCTTTTTCTGCTTCCGGTTGTTGTTGTTGTTGTTGTTGTTGTTGTTGTTGTTGTTGTTGTTGTTGTTGTTGTTGTTGGTGTTGGTGTTGTTGTTGTTGTTGTTGTTGTTGTTGTTGTTGTTGTTGTTGTTGTTGTTGTTGTTGTTGTTGTTGTTGGTGTTGTTGTTGTTGTTGTTGTTGCTGTTGCTGTTGCTGCTGTTGCTGCTGTTGCTAATGTTGCTGCTGTTGTGGTTGTTGTGGTTGTTGTGGTTGTGGTTGTGGTTGTGGTTGTGGATGTCGTTGTGGATGTCGTTGTGGTTGTCGTTGTGGTTGTGGTTGTGGTTGTGGTTGTGGTTGTGGTTGTTGTTGTTGTTGTCGTTGTTGTTGTTGTGGTGGTGGTGGTGGTGGTGGGCGTGTTGATTCTGTAAATATATACTGGACACTACCAAGCTTGGTTGAACTGTGGATGTCGCTGAAAACAGGGATTTCGGGAGGAACATTTTGTATTAGTTAGGTACGTACTCGTACCTCAACAGATGCTGTGATGGGTTTTTGGTCAACAAAGTATGATTGTTTTTAACGCACAAGCAGCCAATTCCATGATTGTAATGATTATGATTCTCAAAATCATTATTGGTGTTTACAATGTTGGTTCCTATGTTGATTGTTGGTGTTGGTGTACTGTATTTGGTATTCCAAGTCATTCCACTGTCGACCAAACTGCCGGCCTCCAAAGATGTTCTCCAGTCTCCCGAATCGGCCGGAACATTTCATTTAAGAATCTTACATTTTGATAATGATGATGATGTAGGTATGCGGTTGGGAGCCTGCAAGATATGTTTGGCATTGTTTGGTATACATACATATATATTTATAAAGTATATATGATATATATATTTATATGGTAAGAATTGTGATAGTTCCTTTGACCCAAATTCATGTTATATAAATTAACCTTCTCTCTTAGAGGGGTATCCAAACATACATTTTGTGTGTACCAATCGTATGTTTGATTCCGCCCTTCGGAGTCACACCAGGAACCTGTTGAGACCGATGAGAAGGACCGGTGAAACCTCCTAAAAAGTGGTTATTTCAAAAATCATCATCATCATCATCATCATCATCATCATCATTTTTCTCAGGCTTTTCTTTTTTCCTAAAAAAAAAAAACATCCGACACATCCCATCCGTGTTTTCTTTTAATTCCAGGATTGGCCTCGTGCTGCGGAATTGGCTTTTCGGATGGAGCAGCTCAGCCGTGTCATGAAGACCAGCGCCATGGAAAGCCAAGCTGAACCCCAACGGCGCGGTCCACCCAGCGAGGAGTGGGATGGGAATCCA
The DNA here is from genome assembly GCA_000507305.1 of Breviolum minutum Mf 1.05b.01. Taxonomy (NCBI): domain Eukaryota; class Dinophyceae; order Suessiales; family Symbiodiniaceae; genus Breviolum; species Breviolum minutum. Next base: position 123,063 of record DF239136.1, read on the forward strand.
ATGATTTGGGTGGGGATTGGAGGATCGGGTTCCATGAATTTGTGGGGTGAGTGATGATAATATGTATATTAATTATATATACTATACTCTATATATAGATGATACATACACATTTATCATAGAAGACATCAAGTCAAACATATTTACGTTACTTCTTCTTCTTATTTGCAAAGAGACGAAGAACATTCAGATACAGTTGCTCTCGTGCCTGTTTGAAGAAAGCAAAAACATGTGTAGCCCTGCCCCCATTTGAGAGTTAAGCAATTCTTTGTTCAAATATCTTGACATTTGGACCCTGTGGGTGGGTCAAACGTAACATGTGACCTAAATTAAAAGAAAGGTCATGCTGACACACTACCTTTGCACATGGATACTATGTGAATCTACCAAGGAGTGATCAGAAAACCAAGCATCCAGGTCAGTCTATTTGCATCCATCTCAATCCAGTGGTCTTTTACAATATGAAAGTAGAGCAAATGGAACCGTAGTACGCAGTTCCTCCATCATCTCTCCATCCCAACCATCCAAAGTCCTGAATGTTTAACAGTTGCAACATCTCACATTTGTCAAAACATTTTGGTGTGGTTACCTGGTTACCTGGTTACCTGGTCACCCTTTGATAATTCCAATCCAAGAAAAAGTCTCAACATAACACTGGCTGAAAAGGAACACTTGAAGAAGTTGGCGACAAAAGCTGAAAGGCCGTGATGTTGGGGCAACTCGCTGTGTGGGAAAAGAAAAGGCTTACATGCCACCAGGAATAACACCCAAGGCCAAACCCACAACCTACCTAACCGTTCACTGAGAGTGGAAGGAGGTGACTCAGGGATGTCGGAATTGTTTCTGAACCTTCGGTTTTTTTTTGGGGGGGGATCACGTTTAAACAAAAAAGTGGAGAAACCTAGGGGTACGGAGTTCCCCAACAAAAAATCATGGAAATTATCCCATTATAAAAAATTCCTGAGCAATGAAACCTACGGATTTTTGTCAACCCAAGCTTGAGATCAAGATTCAATTTGAATCTTGAAGAAATCTTCCCGGAAAGGATGACTTCTCCACGTCGACCTGTGTGGTAGATTGACTTCTCATTGACCTTTTTGGGTGCCAAAATGGCACTTACTACGGACCCGTCTCTGCATGGCACTTCCATCGAGTAGTTCAGAAAAATATTGGAGAACACGATGATTCCAGAAACGCAATTGTGATACCGCAAAGGATTCACATGATTTTTTCTTCAATCCAATCCTTCAATTTAGGTGTAGCTTTTTCTCCAGAAGTCGACAGAATCAAATTCAAGAATGCAACGCTGAGGTTGAGACGGATCAGATAAAGCTACAACAGTCCAATTCCAAATATTTTCCAAAGTCCCGGACGGAGACAATCAATCTTTCCTAAACTGTAGCCATGACTTTGTTTGGACAAACATGGAATACAACAACACATCTTGTTGTTTTCCAGTTTGGTGTCCAGTGTCCAGTTGATTTTTTAGAATTTTCACCCCCTATTCCTGGGAAACTGATTGAAATTGACTTGCGCAATATGTTTTTCAGATGGGTGGCAAAAAAACCCACCAACTAGGAACTGCTTGGACACCAACATTCCCTCGTTAGGTTGGTCGCCTGGACCAAAACAGCTCCCAACTTCAGTATGGAACTGGTCGATGTCGAGGTGGGCAATCATGGGTTTTAGACAGGTGCTGGTGATGGATGTAACCACAACATGGAGGGGGTACCTACTGGGATACTGGGATCATAAGATGAGGTCCAAGAATCCATGTGATAGAAATCTGATGAGATGTGAGAAGGCGGCTGTGGGTTTTGTGGGAGGTGGACCTAAGTGTGTGCCAGCAGTGAACAACACACAAACACAAATTTCTTTGTGATGATTTACTCCGTGCAGGAAGTTGGAATGTTTGTTGGCACCTGCTACATCCTAGAAGTTTGAAATGGAACTTACTGTTTTTGTACCATCATTTTGAGGTCCCATTTTAAACCCTGTTTCTATTCTTGCCTTTTTTTTGCGTTGATGATTCACAGCTCATTTCCAAGCCTAGCAATTCTAGATTCATCATGTGATTTGCGCTGCGACAGGTACCATTTGAAGAGGTTCCAGAAAAAATCACCGATGAAGGTGCCTTTGAGAGCAGTGTCATGACCCTATCAGGGATTTTGTTTTCCAACATAAGTGGTCAACAATCTGAATCTGGAGATGATTCGCAGGAACTGACTTTGAGTACGTAGCTGAAGTAAAATTTCAATGTTTCAAGTAGGTAGTTTCAACCTCCTGTTGGCTGTGAAGTGCGGAGATCTCTGTAGATTCCTTTGTCTCAATGGTTTCAATCCATTTTGGTGGGAACGTTGTTTTTTTCCAGTCCAAGAGAAAAAAAGTCTGACATTGATTTCCACCAATCCGGTGAATAGGCTTGGCTGCAGAAACCTGTGAATCAAAATGAACCACGCAGAACCCCGACCCCCCAACAAATCGACACCTGGAAAAAAATTGGTTGGGAACAACGAAGCTTGGTGATTTCAAGTCGTGACCTTTTTAAAAACCCTAATTGGAGGTCGCCTGAGGTCGCGACTAGCCTTTGAAAGGGTCGCAAATCACCATCCCAAAAAGGTCACAGAGAATTGCCCCGGGTGCTTCCTTTTTCTGGAGGATTGATGTTTCCACGCCGTGCGGCGCTTGCACGGCGTGAGGCTGCAGAACAAGAGGTGAGCGGAAGGGGAAGGTTGGGTTGTCGAGTGGATGGGCTAATCCATGGTGTCTAAAGCGACCAGGTCCAGTACTTTTCAGCAGATCAATGGGAAAGTCCCTGACTTCGGGTCGTCATGGATCTTTTTTTTTTTGGCATTTTTATGCCCATCGAATCTCCCAAAAAGGTGATCTTGTTTTGTCGATTTAGTCGTCGACTCAAGTGGTTCACCAGCTCAATCGGAAATCATTGATAACCCCGTCACCGCAAAAAGGGACATGTTGAAGACAAACCTGGAGTAGTTGGGATTCGATGTGTCGAATGTTTAAATGAATTGCGGGGTGAACATCTCAACGGCTCGAGCTTTTTTTCGTTTTTTTTTGGGGAGATTTTCGATAACATAGAATCATACAAGGTCACTAAGAAATCCTGCGCCAGTCGGTAGGTAGTTTATGTATGTTTATCCCATATTTACATATATTAGGACCTTAGGATGTTCATAGCAACATTGCCCCATCATTTTTTTCCAAGTCACCAACCGCTGAAACGGCTGAACCTTTTCCAAAGGTTCATCGACTCGAAAGCCTATTACCCTTGAGTGCGCAGTTGGCCAAGCGGCAGGACAGGGCATGGCTGGATGGGATGGTGGGAGGAAAGGATGAACTGAGTGAAATGATTGAGATTGCCAAGTTGACTTATGATTTTTCAAAGTTGACTTGGTGATTTAATTCAAGAGTAAATCGAATGGTATTCAATGAAACAGATTACTCTGACATTCAATTCTATTGGTGCTGGATATCTAGCTTGGTAATTGAAAATTGCATTGATTTGTCAATAGTTCTGCTTGAAGAAGCTTCTGCAGGCTGGATGCCTTCAGAAAGAGGAATTTGTTGATCCTTGTCTCAGATGATGTATGCTTTTTAGATGGCAGGGTGCTGTGCCATCAAATGTTTGTGACAACAACGGTCGACTATGACTTCTTTGGACTGACTAAGATGTGCTGACCTCTCTGGACATGCCTAGGAGACTTCTGAAACCCCTGCGGCGCCTTCAACAAGAGGGTACCCAGTGGAAGAAGTGGAGCATGAACCAGCGCAATTGGAGGAGAAAAAAGAGCCTGAAGAAACCAAAGAAGCTTGGTGATGAAAGTTTGAGCAAGATCGGTTGGGGTACAGTTCAATCAATCTTCACTCGCATTTTTCAAAGTAGCATTCCTTAAGATTAACAGGACATTCAAATATGATGGGCGGGACCGTTGCAGAACTTGTAGCGCTGGTGATGTCTTTGCACATTCTGAGGAGCCTTCTGAAACCCCTGCGGCGCCTTCAACAAGAGGGTCCGCAGTGGAAGAAGTGGAGCATAAACCAGCGCAATTGGAGGAGAAAAAAAAGCCTGAAGAAACTTGCATTGCATTGAAAGAGATAGAAGTCGGATCGCGCAACTCCCTTTGTTTGGGGAGTCGGGGTGATAGGAGGTAGTCGAGCCATTTATTGCCCCCGGTGATTGGATTAACACCCGCGTGTTGGAGCTGGTTACCAGGGCAATTGAAACTGCTGGAAAAACGACGGGAGGAACCCAGGATTCTCAGAAAATACATCCTTGATGTGGGAACTCGTGTAAGATATAGTTGTTTATTTTTTGCTGATTTTCTATGATTTTCTCTCAATGTATCCAATCAATGCAGATTTAGGAAAGGAAATTTGCTCAAATCCATTCACTTTTTGAAGAATTTGGAGAGAGAATTCGTAGACTTTCTTTCAAGCTCTGTGGGCATGCGTGCTTAGGAAAGTTCTGGCAGGCAAGAGGGTACTGGAGAGGGCTAGATGTACAGGGAGTTGGAAGAAGGTCTGATTTCAGTTTCTTTTTTGCGTATGGATTTTGAAATCTTGGTATGACTTGGGATGTATTTATACCTGCAAAATTTAGAGAGACGCAACGGTACAGGAAGAATTACAAGATTTCAAAGGATGGCCAAGTTTTTTTTACTGCCCAGCCCATCAGTTTCAATATTCCTTTCCCAAGCTTTGTTCATGAAATGGAAAATGTCGTTGCAACATGAGAGAGATCTAAATTTCACTGTCGTATTATATGCTCGAGTCTGTACATATGACACATGACATATGAATGATATGAATGAGAAATATGAAGCCAGGGAGTCCAAAGACCAAACTTTGCCCATAGGTAGTAGGGAATCCTTTATATGGACCATCCCAAAGACCAGCCCCTTTGTTTGGTCTTGGACTTCCAGGATTAGTCCTACAAGTTGAATTCCTCCTTTGTTTGCTTGCATTCCGCTGGTTGAGGAATGTAGCCACGGAGGCACCAATGAGCAAGGCCAGGACCCCTTTTTTTTGTGAAAGTCAAAGGGATGGCGTGTTTGAGGGATGAATGTGTGCATATGAACATACAGTGACATTCAATGACAAAGCATACATATATCACAATGAAACATATACATATATCATATCATATATCATATCTATCATGTATCATATATACAAAGCACAGGAACTGGAACTATACATATCATGCAATATCTACATTCCCTGCAGTTCATATTGTTTTGAACTTTATTCATAAATTGTTTTAATCTATCGTCCACCTGCAAGCCATTTTAAGCCCCTTAAATTTACGTGACCGGTCCCTTGAACTTGGCGTTTCATCATGGCGGTGGCTAGATTGATACGGGCATTTGGGCAGATATGCCATGGAGAACTCGAATAATTCATACAAAAAAGTGGTGCTTTCAAACATTTGGAAAGATTTCAACCATATGGGGGAAGATGATGAAACTTGGTAGTGCAGCAACATATTTTTCAATCAGATTGAAATAAACACCCAAATTACTTCTGGTCTAATGGGTCCGACATATTCCCATCAGCAGTTGGATCGATGTAGATGATTTGAAGCTTCCTGCCACTAATGGTTGAGACAACTGAGTGTGTCTCAGAAGGTATCAGGCCAAAAACCGATGCATTGAGATTTTTTTTGCCACAAATTGATGGTGCGCGAAGAGGACACACACTGATGACTGTGATTTGTTGATGGACAGTCACGATAATCAACATTCCGAAACAAGCTACTGCCGTTTTTTTCTCTATGATGCCAAGTGGTTGTCGCCAAATGAATTGTACCCGATAGCCCCTGAACATATGCCTTCCCAAAAGACAAGTTGTCTCCCAACCATTTTAAATCAGGGGGCTATCTTTGCTGTAGGGAGTTTGCATCAACAAATTGGACCCTTCAATTGGTTGAGGCAGCCAAGAGGGCAGCCCGACGTCCCAAGGCTGTTGCATCTCGGAGAAGGTTGATGGGGAAATTGGCTGAGCCCCAAAGAAGTGGAGGTGCTGGTTGTTTTCTTTTGATGTGGTTGGTCTCATGATTGTTTTTTTTGGGGGTTAGGAGGTTTTACTGCAAGTCTCATATGCTCCAAATGTTTTTGTGTTAAATTTGCCAAACCCAACACAAGACTACATATCTCCAAGCAAAAAGGGTGAAAGTATAGAAGCAACACTAGGTCACTAAGTTTCGAATATTTGTATATATTTCATGTATGTTCACCCTTATCTGGGGAAATCATCTATTTTCACTTGCGAAATGGCTGGTTCAACCACCAGAACCAACCAACCATCACCATCACCCACCGAAGCAACCAACCTTGGTTGGACATCTGACGTCCTGAAACCCGAGGCCTTCACAGCTGCCCACATCCACAACCACAAGGCGGCGGCAACACCCGAGGTCGAGGCCGCACCAGCTCCTGTGGCACCCACGGCCGAGGTGGGGGTGGGGGTCATTTAAGGTGCCCCTGGCCCCCTTGGGGAGGGACCAAAGCAGCAGCGAATGTTGGGAGGGTAATTCTGATGGATTTTTCCGAAGATAAAGGGAGTGCAATGAAGTTCGGGTTTCGTAAAATTTTTGCCAGTTACTGTAGTTGATTTGTAGATGGGTGTATTTTTGGACGCTTTACTAACCTAGCTTTTGGTATTTGTGACATCTATTTCGACCTTAAGGTATATAAGTATTATTTCATTATCCATTCTAAGGATCCGGATGAACCAACCAGTAAAATGGAATGTCACAAGGGTTTTGATCACTTCTCAGGTAGGTTTCTTATACTTTTTTTGGGATACTTTTGGGCAAATCATAGCCATCATTCACTGCCGGTTGGTCAGCCCTTATATGGTGGTTTGGGATCAGGGAATCCGACCGAAAATGCCAAGTCCAGGTGTAGGAGTTGTAGTAATTTGCCCCGATACTTGTAGTTGAAGCATGGTGGAATTCAGAGGTTAAGTATGGATTTCAACACATGGTGACACCATTCGAAGAATTTGAAAGTGTCTTATATACAGTATTATACAGTCATATGAGCAATGAAACAAAACTTGGTTGCTTAGGGTATGTAGGGGATTATACTAGCCAGTCTTGTAGGGATTAAAATAAACCATTAGAAACCATTAGCCATTACAATTATAAGGATGCCTATTCAACAACCAGTACAATGGAAAGTAAGGCCGGGTCTTTTTCATGGATAGTATGTTGTTTTGAGGCTGAGAAGCTGACATAGTGACAATGGTGGCAGAATTAGTAGGAGCTCCTTTTAAGCCCAAGCCTTTTTTTTGGATACTCATTGCTTGATCTTTCTCAAAGACAGGTTAGATTTGTTAGTGCTCCAACAAAAACAGAACTCAGCACCTAAATAAGATGTTCTATGAACTTTGAAGTTTTGTAATTGACCACCTGGTAATAACCCGCTTATACCTGCGGTATGTTGGTTTTTTAGAACCCATTTACTGAGCACCTCCCAAGTTTCTGAGACATCGCAGTGGATCTCATGTTGATGTCCCTTGGGCCCTCGAGAGGCTACACCCAAGAAGAAAGCTCCAAAGGCGGGTTTGCTGTGATCACTGTTGATAGGTCACTGTTGATAGGTCCAGCGTCACAAAATATGAACTGAATAGCAAATGCTAAATATAATCACACAATGTAATTGATGTGATGTTGATGGCTCGGTTTTTGCTTTTTTCCAGGTTAGTTGAAATTGTTGACTTAAAAGACTTCATTGCATGACTCACTTTGGTCAATGTGTTTGATTTGATGCCCATTTCATGTGAACCAGGTTGGAGGTCCAGAGGTTTCATCCATGGGAGTCTTTATGATACTTGCCCTCCCTGCAACGAATAGAACCACTAGCAACCAATGGTTGAAAGCTGAAATTTCCTTTTGGGGCCCGGCCTGTTTTTCACCGGCGAGCTGTTAGTTTCAGGGAGTGTATATCAATGGTCACCAAGAACAGGTCGATTATTTTGATTGTTTCGGAGGGTGAAGTCTTTGGACATGTTTTTGTTTGACACAAAAACGCTTGGTAAGTAGGCTTTATGCGTAGTAGTGTAAGTCTATCCACGATTGTACAAGCGTTGGTGCTCTAGCTATTCCGTATGAGAATTGAGTTTGCTGGCAATCATTGCTTTACCGTAAATACCTATAATACACCCGGGGAAGATTAAAATGGAACCTGAGAATTTTACCCCTGAAAAAAACATCTTCCAAACCATCATTTTCAGGTTCTATGTTACCCTCCAGGGAACTAACATATCCCCCAAAAATGGCGTTTTGAAGATGATGTTCCTTTTCCCAAGGTGGGATATGTTAATTCCCTGGAGGGTAATCTTCCAGGGTGTATATATATATATATACTGTATGTATCATTGTATATATATATATACATGTACACACCCAAGTCGTATTTGACGATGTTTTTGTGCTTCATTCTTCACTTAGATCTGCCATGTTTTTTCATCAGCTGATTCAGGCAGTCGTGAAGCCTCCAAAGAGTACCATCGCGGGAGTTGGTGCCATGCATTTCCGGGTGTAGCCAACGAAAAAAAGGCGTGTCCTGTTTCCTAACTGATCAGGTGATCAAATCCCGGTTGGTTAGGTTGGGTTACATAGGGAATTTTATCAAACTATCCAGGTATATAGGGATTTTTTGATGAGCTATTCTAAGGATACCCCATTAACGAGCCAGTATGATTGATGGAATATCACAAGGGCTTTGATCGCTGCTCAACTGCTGCTGCTGAGAGGGCGGAACTGTCTTCGGTGTTTGGAAGATGGTCTCTGTTCCGAAGAAAAAGAAAAGCATTGAGTTGATAATTGGTCGATGGATAAATATGACAAGGGTGCTAACAATGCTGGCAATTATGATTCCAATGACGATGATGTCAAACATGATGCGGAGGAGTTGGAGGTTTAGCATTTGCGTCATGTTTTCAAAACTTTTGGAAGGCAGACCAGTTTTTCTCTGAAAAATAGTGTCTGTGCATATCTGTGCTTTATAATGTCTCCACATCATAATTTTGTCGAATTGACTCCGTCCTGCGAGTCCGTTTCGTCCTCGGCCGTGGCTTTCGCTTTACATCAAACAATGGAAGTCCCCAAGATGGAGGAGTCGAACTAGGTAAATGCCTTGAAAATCCAATGTCGCAGTAGCATGGCTTGATTATATTAGGTACGGCATGGTAAAACATGGTAAAACCAATCTGGTCACACAGATAAGGGGGGCCCTCCATCCATTCATAGACGTGTCCATGGATATCAACATATACAGGTCCACCGCAGTGTTTAGTATTTTGAATGATAATATGATAATATGTCTATATATACATATATATAATACATATAAGACTTATAATTACAAGTATATATATATATATTTATATACATTTTCCTTGCAAATGTGTCCATGACTTTTTTTCCAGGAAACGTGAATTGAAAATTGATATGCACACACACACTTATATCTCAACAATTGGACCTTACATATATACTATATAGTACTACTATCCATATCTCTGTCACCCATATTCATGGTACACATTGCATATTTCATATTTACATATGTACATCTATATTTATTGATATGTGGTGTGTTTCATAGGCAACACGTCTCTTGGTCATCAATTTTTTCAAAGGTCCCTCCGAAGGCAAGAAAGGCCTCGCCCAGCTCCTGTGTGGAAGCCCGGTTTTGCGGGAGGGCTTGAGGGTCAAGGATGTACCAATGCCAGAGAAACAACATGAAACAACAACAAAAACATCCAATTTACCAATTTCCTCTACCTGAATGATGGTATGATGAACGTACCTGATTTTTGACAGGGGGGACAAAAAAGAAATCAATACTGGCAACACAACAATTGAGACGGAAGATATGGAAGTTTCCGGCTTTAAAGAGTGGGAGATGTTCATTTCCTGGAGTCTAGTCTATTGATGTCTATTGTATATAGCATATTTAGAGATTTTTCTAGGTAGTAGGTAAGATACAGTAGATATATTATATATTAGATATAGATACGTAGAAAGGAGATACATGCATGAGCCGCCCATGAAAGTTATGCATTAATGAACCCCGATGGGATGGTCATTGGATGTATGCAGGCGATGCCGTAAATTTCCCATGCTGCCGCCCGTTGGCTCCTCCGCCCGAATGACCGTTGAAATGAGAGCTAAAGGTTCAAATCTATGTTCACTAAAACAGCATTTGGGGTGAATTTTTGGCCATGTCACACTACCTCACCCCTAAAAACCCACGATAGTAACAGGTATATTTGACAGGTATTTCGCATGAGGATTTCTCTTTATCTCAAGCTTAAATCCAGGTTGGTAATGGATATTCACGGCACCTCCAAAAACATGCAGACGTCATTCACTGACCTCACGATTTCTTGAAAGCTCTTAGGCTTAGATGGATGAAGGAGGGAGACGATGATATCGAGGATACTCGTCATCGGTGGGAGGATGTGGGAACATGGCAGAAAAAAGCATGGAAAATCAATGAGATAAACATGTCACCACGGTAGGTGGTTTCGAATATGTTTCATTTTTACCTCTACTTGAGGAAATGATCCAATTTGACGAATGCTTTTCAATTGGGTTGAAACCACCAAATAGGTCATATATGTGAAGTTTCACAGTTTGAATCACTTTTACCTCCAAGTTCGATGTGGAAAAAACACGTATCTGACACTATTTTTGGGTCAGGAAAGGTGATGCGAAGTAAATGGATGGTTTTTTTGGGCGTGGGTGGGTGGGGATGAAGTTCGCGTATCTGATTGAATCTTTTGAAGAGGATTTTGGCAAAGGCCTTCTGGTGCTGCCACCAAAAACTACGGTCCTTGCCTTTCGAATTTGTTTGCATCCTTTTTGCATGCTCAATTCAACATTCCATTGAATTGCCATCAAAAGTGTTGCCTCCCTTCGTTTCTATTCATTTTATGTTGATTCACGTTGAATGCATAATAATTTTCGTCACCTGAAAGCATCATCTTAGGCAACACACTGCTTTCATCCTGTTAGCTTGAGGTCTTGGAGGTTCCGGAGTCCAATTCTGTGCCGGCCATCAAAGAGAAGGAATGAAACCATCTGTCGTGGTTGTGACTTGTCATGTCATGGATATGCTGATGTTTGTCAAGGATTTTGCCAGTACATGTCACGGATGAAATAACCATTTTTCCTGTGGTTGCAACACCTTCTCTGCATTGTATATATATATGTGTATATGCGTGCATATATGTTTGCATACATGTGTATAAACATCCGAATATATATATATATGTTTGTGTGTGTATGAGTGAGTGCATTTGTTTGCGTATATACGATCCTTTCAACTACAATCCAGGGACTTCAAGTTTTGCATGGCATTATCGACCCTGAATGTGGGTCAAACGCAAGATCTTACCTAAACTCCTTTGGGACCTCCATAGGTTCTCCAGACTTGCCTTTAAACGCCAAGATTCGATTTTTGAAGGTGGTTCTAATCCCGGAAAATCCACATGACATGCTTTTCTCACTAATTACCACCCATTTGTAAAGCGATGTGCTGATACCGCTATACCAGTACATTGCAGGATTGCACGCTTCTACCGTTCCTAGAGCCGAAAACTGGGCCCGTTGGTTGTTCTGCACAGCCCCACTGTAAAAAAAACTGTTGTTGTCCCCATTTTCCTGAAGACCAAAAAAGGGGCCCCGTTTGTTGTTTTGGAATGTTTTAAAACCTCCCCTCAGAACAACAACAGCCAAAACAACCTAGATTTCTGGTACTTCCTTTTCCTTAAACTCTAGTCACTTCCATCTTTTTGCTCAAGCACAAAATCCTAGCCAAACTCTTACCTAAACTCCTCGGGGGCCCGCATAGGTGCTCCAGACTTGCCTTGAAGAAGTACTTTCAAGGGCCCCTGTGTTAGTCTCTACCAAATGACAACGCAGGTGGTTCACCTGATGATTCAAATCCCTTCTTGCAAAAAGTAAACCAGTTGGGACCTGTGGTACAATGTTTCCTGCTTTTATGTGGAGTTTTGGCAGGACCCAGGTAATATCCTACTGAAGCTGAGAATCCGCATTACATCAATATGTAGAGGTGGCATATTACATATCAAGAAACATATGGCTAGAGCTGCATTTCAAAAGTCCCATTATGATCGCTCCTTCCGGTAGTAATGGATTAAGTCAATTACCTAGTACCTTTGAAATTTGTTAGTTGTGACACTTTTGTGGTTCACCTTCCACCGAAAACTCCAAGGGATCATCGTTGGTCAGTTGCCTTCATTAGAAAACCCAGCCAACTTCCACCCTTCACCAACCAGCCGTTGGTTGACAACAGGACATGGATATCCAGGGTGGATATTCAGCCCCCCAAGCGCAGACAAAAGAGGTGGGACAGAATCCATTTCGTTAGCTGTAGCTTTGGTTCAATAGCTAGATAAAGCAATAGTCTTTCAGATACTGTTTCAAATTCACCTTTGACTATCGGCTCCTTGGTTTTCTTTAAACACCCAATCCTCCAGTGCTTTTGGGCCTATTGTATCAGCATCACACTTCGCAGACTCTTGATTTCGGGAAGAACTCTTGCGATAAATGGCATGAGATATTGTGCTATGATCATGCAACACAACTACGGTAGTAATACGATAGGTCCTGCGAACAAGTTGAGGCAGTACTTGTACATTTTGTTGGTCGATCTTATTCGGAATCTTTGTGAATTTGCAAGGCATTCATTTCACTTCATAGTTCATACCTGTCCATCCACAGCAGATGATGTATTTCATTTAATATGTACGTACAATTAATGATTGCTCCCTATGTTGATGCAGCTGGGTTTGTTGACACCAGGCATTGAGTATGGACCAGCGTGTGGATCGGCTGTTGGGGAGGTGGGGAGGATACATGTGCGAGTTGTTGGTATGAGAGTGTAAGTAAAGGAAAGTAGTTACCCTCCCTGAAACTAACGGTTTGCACCTGAAAATGGATGGTTGGAATACTGAATACTAGTTTCCGGATGGCCGGACGTACTTGCAGATGTTTACAAGTATATCTTGAAGTTGTGCTTATGGTGATGATGCCATGTGATAGATGGATTGAGGTTTTGGATTTTATCCAATTGATGATGGTTTCGACGGCAGCAGGAGCAAATACCAACAAAGAACAGCGATAGCAGGCAGCAACAACAACAACAACAACAACAGCAACAACAACAGCAAACCAATTTTCAGAACCAGCAACCCAGAACCAACAAGTAAGCCAGAACCCAACCACAGCCACAACTAGTGACAACATCCATACAACATGTCAGGTGTGAGAAAGAGAATCTGGAGGTTTCCGCTTCAGAAGCGATGGAAGTGCTGCAGCAGGAGGAGGTGGGGCTTCATTGATTTCATTGTGACCACGTTGCAATCACCTCATGGCATCCCGCGGCATAAAGTTGTAGACGTTTGCAAAGAATGAAACACGAAGTATATGAGGAATACGTGCTGTATATACGATTTTGGGAGCCCACAATGAAGGTTTTTTGCTTGAATCTATCGATCGGCCGAAAAAAACAAACAAGTTGACATTTGGTCACTTCACAGCAAACAGCGAAATGTTGTTTGTTTTTTTGTTTGGTGAACATGATGGAGTCTTTGTAGATCCATACACTCAGGCACTTTGCAGGCCCCATCTTTTCTCGGGGAAGGACGTCAACCATTTGCGTTGTGTCCCTATGAACATATATGAATGCAAAAGTTGCCAGTGATTTTTGAGAGTTGGTTCTGCACCAACCTGTTGATTGGTGCATGATTAGTAAGCGGAAACTACGGAGTTCACAATCCTAGCAAACCATGATTCCTAGCAAAACTTTGAAACCACAAAGCTCTCAAAAAATGCAAAGGGCTCCTGACTTTGGGGGATCTATACACCTTGAACGACCAAGCCAAGCTTCAGCGTTATTTTATTGGAGCATTCCACCATCGCTGCCAGGGCCATGTGGGTAAGAGCATGATTCGCCTTCGACGGGAGAAAAATGGAGAGAACAGACGTTTTCCGTTTCGTGTCCCCGTAAATTCAAGACAAGTTGGGGATCCCAATAGAGTCGGACATAGAACCATCGAAATAAGAGCGAATGATAGTGGCCTTAAGGGAGAAGGGCTCTAACTCTGACCCTTCAATTGAAAGACATTTTTGAATGGCAAAACGCATAGTTTCAGTCTACAAGGGGACCTTTCATGCAGAGTTTTTAGTAGGTGTGCAAAAATGGTGGGTGTCTTCTGATGTTGCTTGCCAATATTATGGAGAGATGGCGTAGGCCTCCCAAGAGGGTTCTGGTATGGATATTTTGCAGCCCAATTCCATGTTCTTTGTTGGGGATTTCGAAGATGAGAGCATAGTGAATGTATACATACAACTACACCATATGGGTACGAATTTGATCGAATTTTTATTAAGGCTATTAAACATTGCCGAAGACACCTTCGTTTAATACCCCGTTTAATACCATATTAAACAGAGGGATTCCTTCCGTTTAATACCCCATCGTTTAATACCCCGTTTAATATTTTATTGTCCGTTAAAAATGAAATTGTTGACCGTTTAATACCCATTAAACAAATGGGCCAGAGGCGCTCGTTTAATACCGAAAAGAAATTCATGGCCATATCATTATCAATATATTGGGAGCTTGACCATTTGCATGCCATTCTGGAAAACTCGTAGAATATGGAATTGGATTGTCCCAACCAGAAAAATGATTGATTAAAAACTTCTCAAGTCCAAAACATTGAAATTTGGTAAAATTCTGCTTGTTTTCTGGGATGGTTATGTAATTAGATTATGTTGGATAGGTTGCATGAAAGATGCACCAATCTCATCCCACGAGTGGAAAAGCTCTTACAGCACGAGGTTCGAAGATTAGGAGTTTTGAAGTAAGTGGCAATTCGAAATCTTGAAGCAGGAAAGAGATATGTGTGCAAAAGATTAGGAGTACCCCACGGCAAAGAACATAAATAGATTTATATATGCGTTGATATTTGGTTGTTCCCGACGAACAGCGGGTAACTGGGTAATTTTTTGGTCCCTTTCAATTCGACAAAATTGAGCCGCGGCCATGTAAAGTAATAGCTATGAGACTCCTGAAAGAAACGGTGAAAGATCCATTGTTTTTGGTGAGTCATTCCTATCTTCAGAAATGTCTCCAGCTTGCAATAGTGAGTCAACATCGCAATCACGGAGAACCTTGGTAGCGCAACCATGACAATTGTTTTGCGCTCCAAGTTGACAGATGTGAACCTTGGCTCAGATGAAAACATGTCCTAATGAGAAATGATGGTAGAACAAGTTCCTGAGTTCCTTTGAGAACCAGTTGGTGATGACTACAACATGATGTACCAGCGTGTGCATGTATTCAGAATGCATTTCCATGGAGAAAACCAGTGAAAAACGTTTCATGTCGGGGTGAAATATGTTGGACCTGCGCTGTGTTTGGGGGAAATAGTCAAACAGAGACGAAACTCCATGTGAGTTTGTACCTTCAACAGATCCATCAAAAAGTGGTTGATTATGTAAGGGATGACTTCAAAATCAGACAAGGAAGCCTATCCATATGAACCATCCCTGCTCAAGTGAGCCGCGAACAAGATCCACAAAAAACCAGACTGATAGATATAAATCCCAGCATTGGAAGCATTATTCAGCAGCAGATATAACTGGATAGAAGAACAGAGCATGTTAGAGCATGTTGTTTCTTGGCAGTCAATTGCCTTGTGTAGATTCAGTTTGTTGGGTCTTGGGGAAAGGATTGTAGAAATGCATCCAACTTTGCTCTGGAAACATGGCCCTTAGCCAGGTTTGTTTGGTGTTTGTTTAAAGGACCTTTGGGAGATGCGTTACTTGTTTCCTCGTTTGGACTAGCCAGCGAAGGTTTTGAGGATGAGACAGTCTTGTGACATCTTCCTAAGCCGTGAGATCCCGTTCCATAATATACAGTATATCTGTATATCTCATTATATCCTCTTGATATTGCATCCAACTATTGATGGCAGAACCTGGCAAACCGTTACTCGTACCACCGTTTTGATGGGATTGTGGAAAAAAAACCTTTGTTTAAATCGTTCAAACTTCCAAACAACGATTTCTTTCATATATTTTGATATGGTTTTTTCCAAAAATAGGGGTACCCCCAAATCATTCATTTCTAATAGGGTTTTCCATTATACACCATCCATTTTGGGATACCTTTATTTTTGGAAACACCCATATATTTTGCCTCACCCCAGAATTTGTCCCCCAACACTTTTCCATAACTCCCATGTGTTAAACCTTTGTTTTTGCTCTCCCAAATGGGCTATCAGGAAACTGGTGCAGCCAAGTCTACCAGAGCTACCTGAGGTCCCGGAGTTTGTTTGATTTTGAAAAGCTATGAATAAATTCGTACACATGGTTAAATTACCCTGGAAGATTAACATGGAACCTTCAAATCACCCACTTAGAAAGGAACATGATCTGAACCAAACCTCCATGATTATGTTCCAGCCGTTAATCTTCAGGGGTGTAATGTTCAATATAAATACGCAAAATATGCCGTGCTTCGTATTTGGAGGAAAGTGGTGATTGGTTTGTTGCTGATTGGTTTGTTGATTGGTTGGTTGATTGCTTGAGTGGTTCACAGCTGACATTGAAAACATGTTCTTTGTGCGAGAGTTCGCACTCGTTGATTATGATAAAACAGTGAACCAGTACACCCCTTCACCATGCCACGATTTGAACATCCCATTTGAATTTATCCAGGATCTCCACACTAGACTTGAACATTTTGAATGGCATCCCCTGTTTTTGCGCGACATCTTGTTTTTTTGCACCCGGGACGTCTCTCAGAACAATCCGCACTAAAATTGGTCAGAGAGTTCTGCGATTGAAACAAAAACATGGCCTTGTACCTAAAGTAATTTCAGGACCGGATGAATAACCCTGGAATTAGGGCAGTGAAAAATGATGGACTGACAAAAATTGCACCCTCCAATTACGAAGAGGCTTTAATCATAATCATCCACTCCTCTCAAGTTGCTCCATTTAAAGGGGCCCCATAACTCCATTTATAACTAGCATCCCATCTTGTAGGAGTTGTGGCTCCAGTTTTCCACACCTGCAATCATTTCTTTTTCCCGACCCAGGAAGCTTTGGTGCAAAATGCACTCCCAAAGGCTCCTGTGAACATTTTCTAACAGCCAAGGGCATCACAAGAAGGATGACACTTCTTTCAATCTGCACCTTTTTTTGATATTTAAGGGTCTTTCAGCTATTGTTGGTGTATCACAATGAATGAACCAAAGTAGAACACGGGTCGTGTCATGAGGGATCACTTCCAACTGTTGGATATTTATGCAGATCTCCATTTCATAGACATGGCTAGCAATCTTCAGTTTTGTCATCGGATCGGTCTAGTTGCACCTGAAGTGGACGATCAGGAACTGATGGTCACGGACGTTTTGACAGATACTGTTGATAATAGACAAAATCCCTATGCAAGTTGACAAGAAAGATATCTCATGATTGATTTTATCAATCTCACGTGGGGCACAAATTTTCTCCAATACAGATGTGAATCTGAAGAGGAGTACTGTACATGAGGAGTTGATGATGTTTCTATGATTTCTGATTCAGAGTTGGGGTGAGCTCCTTTTACAACCCAAAGGAATGGAATCAAATCATATACTCTCTGAGATGCTTTGTTGGATTCCAGCAATCTGCCATTTTGATCAATTTTGTTTGGATGAGTAATATTGATTAATATTGTGTGCCTTGTCTTGCGTTTGCATGATGAACTGGCGCCGTGTTGTTTTGGCAAACGGATTTCTGAGCAACAAAGAGAAGTTTTGAAAGTATTATGTTGGATGATCCTTCATGATGGGTTGTTTCTGCAAAATGATGGTTTCCATGATGTGAATTCGATCAACATTCACCTTTTTTTGCAGCTTCAACATTCAACTTCCCTCGAACAGGCCACGAACAACGGTGGGAACATCTTGGAAAAATCAGAAACAGGCAGGGCTTCAAGCAGCGGTGATTTGGGTGTATAAAGACTGCCATGGCAATATGGGTGTTTCCGAAAATAGTGGTACCCCCAAATCATCCATTTTAACAGGGTTTTCCATTATAAACCATCCATTTTGGGGTATCCCTATTTTTGGAAACCCCCATATAATATTGAAAGTTGAAGTGTCTGAAATTTTGATGTACAATTGCCCAACCTGACCCACTATCGGTGAACTTGACTTGCTATGTTTCAAATCGTTTTTTGTGACTTTGGACGATTGATAAAACAAACACTCAAATCAACTCACGGCTAGGCTCGGATCCAGTAATGGGATATCTTAATCCACTCCAAAATTAGATATGATGCTTCATGGATTTTGTATTGGTCCGTAAGGAAACCTTTGAGTATAAAGACTTGATAAACATTTCTGTATCTTGAATATTGATCAATATATGTTGGTGGATGAAACTCAATTCATCGTTTCTACCCATTTGATTTGTTTTTTTTGGATTCCAGTTTCCAATCGTGTTGGTTGGTTCCTAGCGATGAAGTCTCAGATCACGAAACAGGTATCCCCAATTGCCTAGGGAAGCAAAATGCCAAAGATGATACCACCCCGTAAAGGCAACATATTCCCTGAAAATTGATGGTAGGAAGATGAAATTTCCTTTGTCCATAGTTCCATTTTTGCAAATTTCAGGGGTTAACCCTCCCAGATCCACAGAAAACGGATGAGTTCCATTCGTCCCCCGAGCGCGCACTTGGAACACCTGGGCGCGACGAAAGGTTCTCTTCCACTGGGGGCCATGAGCCGCCGCTCGTCTCGTTGAAAATCGAGACGTGGTCGGCTAGAAACGCGGGGGGTATTCAGGGATCATTACCCAATTTGGGGGGATTAACAACGATAAATGATAACATGACCGTAATAACTGGATATAGATTGGGTCAGCCTCCATTTTGTCAAGGACAAGTGGTGAAATACATCATATCCAAGGATCAAATGTAGCAAGACACGCCGGTCATCACACACTAGTCATTTCCTTTGTATCAACAGTGGGTTGCTACACGATGCAAACGTCCGTACTGTTAGCATACCAAACACCTGGAGGATCCTGTGGTTATGCAAGAAAATGCTTTAGTGAAAACAGCTATGACACTTCATGACGCAAGGATACCAATGACAGATTGAGTCCATGGTTACTCTTGATAATTTTCTGATGAACCTTTTCAGATTAAAGGCCGAGTCAAGGATATGCTATTACTATAAGCCTGTGAGTCCATGCAGCTTTTTCCATTCAATGTAGAGTGAGGGATGAAAGCCAAACAAAAATTAGCACGCATAAAATTTAGAACAAAGCCACAGGTTTGAGATGATTTAACCAACCCATTCCAACCATGCGAGATGGCCAAATTGTTTGTGTGTTTCCCCCAAAGTTGGGCCATCTAACTCCAACTGAATCCAACACAACTTTGGGAGAGGCCTTGGTCCAACTTAGGTGGCAGTACACCAAATCCAATTGAATTATCCCAGCAGTGCCTTTGATCTATTGAGCTCGGGGTTGGGTGGAATGGCCAGGCGGAATTTGCCCATGAACACCTGGAAAAGTTGGTTGGGCATGATGGTCTTTTGTTTGGGGGGAATGGCATGGAATGGCAACCAAGGATGTACAATCTATGAAATAGGTGGAAAGTTGTTTTTTTTTAATAATTGACCTCAAGTAAAGGATGATGATTTGATATGATTTGATGACATGTTGAATTGAACAACTTTGGAAATGTTCAAGCCGCCAATTGTATCGTTTTGGGAGGGCGAGGCCGTATCAAGCAAAGCCTCACTGGGCCCCAGGCTGCCAGGAAAATGTAGAATTTTGATTGCTTCAACTGGCCAAGTTATATATTCTATATATATATACATGCATCCAGTTGCATGCATACATACGAACTTACACCGCATCAAACATTCTAAGTGTTTGGAACTCTCTCCCCCTTCAATTGAAAAAGAAAATAGTTCTTCCTACCTCTCAGAAAAGGTTGACAACGGTTTGTTTAGTTCCTTATTACGCAACTTCTGTGCTTCAAACAGATCAGCAAAACAAATCATATTCCATAATTTGGTGCTTCCAAATATTTGGGAGTTGTACCGGGCCGAGAAGAAAGGGTGAAACCAACAACAGGTGGCCAATTGGAAGACCTTTTCCTCTTGGGAGTGTAGACCTCCTAGCAGCGCTAGTAGCGATTGTTGTCGACATTCACTTTGCACCCACCCATGCGGTTTTACTTAAGTATCTGTATAACGCTGGTTTTCGTATGTATATATGTATATTAGAATATTTATAGATATATATATATATATATTATATATTATGTTACTGATGTTATAATTATGCATAAACATTTATATTACATTATATATTATGACATTTTTTTTATTGCAAAGCATTTGTAGTAGATCCAATTTGTGTATCCATGGTGGATTCTATTTACATCTACCACTCAAGATCCACAAACTTATTTTTTTAGCCAAGACCTATAAACCCACCAGTTTTGGTGTATTTTTATGACACATATTATGTTTGATGTAGATATTGTGTTTATATATATGTTACATGTATATAGATCAATAGCATTTGATTTTCTTATTTGGTACAGCAATCAACACGAATCTCGGTTTTCCCACCTTCAAACACTGAGGTTTCAAAGGCTGTTGAAGGCATTGGCACAGCAACATGTGAACGAATTGGCCGATATGAGGCTGGGAAGGATTGCCGTGTGTGAGTCATGTCGAAATAGGTGATACACTCTATGAGAATCAACTAAAAATTTGAGGTTTGGTTCAGATGATTTTCCGTTTCAATTGGAATATTTTTTAGTTCCATGTTAATTTTCAGGGGATTTCAGGTGATATTCATGGGAAAAGAAGTGAAGATAGTTCCCTCCAGGGAACGATCACATACCCCTTTAAAGGTTGCTAGGAAGATGATGTTCCTCTGCCATAGGTGGGAAGTGTTAGGAAAGTAGGAGGGTATAGTTATACCACCTGGAAAGTAGATGGCGCAACTCCCATGTATTGGTTTATCATGGCCCCTTACTAAGCCACCTTTTGGGAGTTGCGCCATCTACTTTCGCCACGGTGTAGGAAAAGGAAAGTGCTATGCTTTAGCATGTGGTGTTTTTTTTTTGAAATACCAGGAACTCATAGACTTTTTGGAAAAAGGATGATAATTTCTTGTGTTGGAAGATGATGGACAACTTTGGGGTATGACATCTTAAAAAATTGGAAGATCTTGAGGTATATGTTACTTTGTATTAATTTGTGTTTTTTGAAGCCTAAGCCCCAGGGATTTACTGGGGAATTTTGCACTGTCATTGTCGTCTGCCAGGACATGTGCTGAAGTACACATAAACAACACGTCATTGCCACTGCAATCAGCTGATGATTTCAGCAATGATATTTGAAAGAGGTGCTGGTTTGAAAGAGGTTTTAGTGATTTTGACCCCTACTTTGGGAAGACCCATGTGGCCATGTGGCTTTTACATTTTCACAAAGGTGTTTGAAATCAACAACCTCTTGATGGACATGTCCAAATAATGGAATGTGGCCGAATCTCCGGATAACATATGTAAATGAACACCCATCTTCTTAACCAAACACCAAGAAAACGAAGATGTTTGTTATGAGGAGGGATGAGGAGGGTAACTCAATCAAGCAAGCCCTCTAATTGTGGCACTGGAATCATCTCCAAGACCTGATTTCTTTCTTGTAAACATAGATGACACTAGAAAATCATGGAAGCCCTTCAGTGTTCAATATGTCATCTTTGAAATGGTGCATCTTCAAGTGTAATCTTAATTTTCCAGAGTGTATGCATGGAATTTATCTCAATTTCTGGTTTTCTGTTCTACCTTTCAAGGATTGTTCTCACACGGCATTTGGGTCCATGCCATCCCATGCCTCAGGCATCACAATGATGGCATCCCGGCCTTACTTGTTGGTGGTGGTGGTGGGGTGGTTGCCGGCTGATGCTGATGGGTGTTGGCCTTTTTTGGTGATTGGTCTTTTTTATGGTTTCAGACAGGGAGGTACTGCCATGAGATCTAACTGGTTGTTTCCAAGTTTATCAAGTGTGTGTGTGTGTGTTTTGTGTGTGTGTGTGTCAGGGCATGTGTGTTTTTAATCAAGGGGTATCCAATTCCATTTTTATGAATGGTGGTGATTCTTGATTTGTTGTCGGAGCGCAAGTTCAACTTGGTTCCGTTTTCATAGATTGACGACTTTAATCTTGAAGGTCCAAAAATGACCAGAGCTTACGCAATTAAGATATTTGATTTGGGACACCTAAAAAATCGGATATGTGCTTTGCTTCCACGGGGCTGACCAAAAAGGTGATCCAGCTGGCAGCGGCATCGATAGCGGTACCCTTCGCAGCTTTGATTTACACAGAAGTGGTCAACATGGAGGGAGGTGGGCCAGCATGAACCAATGAACCAAGATATGGATTACCAATCAACCAATGAACCAATGATCAGAGATGAGCATGGATTTTCCGGATTTCCCGACCATGAAAGCAGGAAGTTAGTGGTAGCCTCCAGGTTCCTGGGTAGGAAGAACAAGGACCTTGAAATTCCACTATTCTTGGAGAATTGGTAATCAGTAAGATTGTTGTTTTGGCTGAATTTTGGCGAAAGGAAGGGGTTTATCCAATTATTGTCTTTACATATTAGGCTCCCAGTTTTCGACCTTACGTGGTGCATGATTTCGGCCATCAACAGCTTGAATCCAAGAATCAAGTCGAATTGAAGCAATAATTTTTGTTGTGAAGTTGTGGTGGTTTGAAAGTTCAGTTGTGCTTCTTGTTTCTTTCCCCAAAAAACGAAAATACCCAAAGTTTGCGCTTTCAAATTGCAGTATGCAAAATTTTGAGTCAAATGCTTGGAATATGGTCCATATAATATGGTTGAATGACCAGACACTTCAGCATCAACTTGCCACAACCCCCCGTTTGATCTGAGTATTTCTGGATGTTTTTCAAACAGAAACTCTTGGGAATCGCTCAGAGCAACCTTCAATCCATCCAGTGTCCTGATTGTACCCTTTCCTTTTTTCCTTTCGCCCCTTGATGTTTCCAAATGTCTTTGATTGGGTGCGAGATTTGGGCCTGTATCTCCCTGTTATATCTTTGGAATGCCCTTTTGAAGTGCGGTTTTTCTTGGGTTTGTTTGGAGAATTTAGGATATGTGGCCCCATTGGTGTGTTTGGGGTGCTCGACAGTTTTACACTGGCTCAAATCAATATCATAGAATATAGCACTTGCCAGGAAATCAACCAAAAAGGAGTAAGTACCACTAAGATACTAATAGTTTGCCACTTCAATACTTATTTTTCCTGGAAGTATAGAAGCTATTCAGATCTGATGCCCTGACAATGTTGCTCTTGAAATTTGATCAAACTCGAAAAAACCACCCCGACACCCCCCGAAACCTCCAAAAAATCATGCACAGCAGAGGTTTTTGGTTGCTTTCGTGCCATAAAAATGCCGTTTTTTTTTACCTGCTTTAAAACGCGGATCTGAACCATTGATATTCTACCATGCAACATGAGTTGCCCTTGTAGCGAAGAGAGCCCACTTGCCCGGCTGTGATTTTGTTGTTCCGCCAGGAGGAGCCAACAACAAGAACAGAGTTTTGGAGGTGCCAAGTTGATTAAAACGCCTTGCTTTTGGTTTTCTTGTTGCCAGTTGTTGCAGGCTGGTTCAATCCAGGGAAAATGAAGTGAAGTCATCAAGCTTGCAGCATCAATACTGGCATTTCAACAACCACGGTGGTTGGGTCTCACGTGGCTAAGTACGTGTCTGTATGTCTATTGTTTTTTCCATGTATACACATGTATATAGATACAGCATCTGTTTATCTATGTATGGATATATCATGATATATCACATTCATGTCTACCTGCGGAATGATGAACCACCTGCGCAATGACGATGATGGGTCCAAGCCTATCTTGGTTGGTATACATGGAATTATTTGCCGATGAGGGAACCTATCCTAGGAGCACATGACATTTTCGATTGCCCATGAAGCCTTGTCGTTTGCGTTCATGTGCAAGACAAAACACATTGGTTTTGCCATCATGACAGATCAATGAATCACTATTCGATAATTTCTGTTGCCCCCAGAGCCACGAAATTTTGAACCAAGAATTTTCGCTCCAGGGTTGTGTTTCAAATGAGGTGACTAATGTGTCTAATGCAAAGATTTCTTTGGATTTTTTTCACCATGTTTTCACCTTTTTTTGATGGTTGGTCCTGATGTCCCGCCCGCTTTGATGTCCTGTTACAACATCGATCAACAGCAAGTGATTATGATATCCCAAGAATTCCACAAGTTGACTGAGTCTTGCGAATCTTTCCAACAGGTGGCACGGAGGAGCCCGGTTTTGGGGATGTTTCTTTTTTGGGGTGTGGCTAAAGCAAGGGACAGTTTTTGTTGGGTCTGCTAGACTTTTGGGGTTAAAATACTTCCAAGACTTTTTATAGGTTGAACTATGGGATTAAAATGCTTTATATCAAACTCCAATAAGACATCGTGTAAAGTACCATCAGCATCAATTCATATGTCGTAGGTAGGTCAACATACCAATCCCATGGTGGCAATTTAATATCTTTTGTCAGATTCTTGTCTCTTGATTCTCTCAAATTTGGTTCTTCCGCAGCATTGGGTGACAATGATGAGTTGATGGGCGGAAAGGGTCGCAGTTCTGCAAAATTCACATACTCGACCATATGAGCAATCGAAACCGATGGCACGATGAGAACTGTGCTGGACAACCCGGGCGGGCAGGATTTCTTTATGGGGGGGATGTTTCAAAATTTGGATTGCAGTATTTGTAGAGAAAAGTAATGCTAGGCATGAGACCTATTGTCAAGATCATCAAAAAGAACTCCGTGACACACTGCGAATGAATCATGCTGTGAATTTAGTAATTTAGACATCGCTTGGGGCTAAAGTTATACAAGGCTTTGTTATATGTACATGCAATTATCTGCATTCTATCCCAATATGTTGTACATCTAAATGTATATAGTATATATTATATATGATAATAATAATGATAATGATAATGATAATGATAATAACAATAATGATAATAATAATAATAGTATATATATGCATACTAAGCTACTATTGCAATTTAAGTTCTTCATTTACATATATATATATATGACAACATATATATGTTCTCTAAACCTTTGTGTGTGTATATATAATCAGTCGTACAAACACAACGCAACGCAACAGCCGCCAGGATGAACTTGGAGATCTTCCCTTCAAAAGGGTGGTCAGCCCAGCCAGTGTGACAAGTTTGGCCAGTTCCAGGTAGGACGACTCAGGGTATCCCGGTATCCCCCCCAATCTAAGGTTATCTTTTCCCGGGGAGGGGGGCTGTTTGGAGTGGTGGTATTGGGTTTTTGTAGAATTTTTCCATTCCCCATTTTGAGTGCACAAATTTCACTTTCCTGGGTGGCTTATTTTGCTTGTTTGCCTTGATGAGTGTTACGATTCGGTGATATTATTGTTTTTTTCCCACTGTGTACGGACATTCTGTGTTTGTTTGACTTCTCCAGAGTGGATAGAGTTGACATATGGTGACCATGTGATGTGACTGGTGTGTTTCGAAAAAGACAATAACTTGTTGGTACATAGACCATCGCTTAAATTTCTGTACAGATTCAAGGTTCGATTAGTTATGCTTTATTGGTTTATTTGAGAGAGTTTTTGAGGACCCAAAAAGTGACGCAGTAAATTCAGCTGTCAACAAAAAATGTGAGCTGTGATTAAACCCTTGCAACCAGCAGGTTTTTTGAGGTCAGGTGATTTCAACGGATTGGGGGATCTATATAGATACCTAGAATCCAAAAATCCCTTCATAAAAGGGAACAACAAGCAGCTTCCACTAGATTCCGTGGAATTGTTGAAGGGCGTTTCTGTACCTTATGTGTAAATCACCATTTGAGAAACAGTTTCTACTTCTTCCAAACATCTTCAGCAAAACTCTTAATCACCCGGTAGTTATTGAATATTGAGCTTCCAACATCAGGATTTGAGGGCAATATCAGCAAGTAATGTAAGTGGCAATGCTTCGTTACAGCCAGAGTGGTGGACAACAATATGTCATGTAAAAGTGATGAAACATGATGTCTGGTCAGTGGAGATACATGTCAGCAGATTTTTCGATACTTTCCCAGAACCCATACTGACAACTGCGAAGTAGTCAAAAAGAGTAGTTCACATTTCCACTCTCTTGCCCAGTGTTCAGCATGCTCCTGCGTAGCTTTCAACTAGACATGCTCTTGAGACATGTTTCTATAATTTCACATCTATACATATGCATTATTCTACAATTTATATTAAGGTATGTAGCGCTACGGGGTATGTATACGTATTGCAAGTTCCCTGCTCCAACAGGGATTTGTGTAGCTATGTTTGGCTCTCAAACTGCTAGTGACACCACGAAAAGGCTTCCTGCATGCTGTGGTATGAAATGTCATGGGGGATGTCCAATAAGTTTGAAATACCTGATATTGATGCACACACACACACAGAACATGTCGCACTACCTCTTTGTGCAAGTACAAGTGCATGTGTGTACATTCCATTTTATAGGTCCTGTATTTTCAAGAAGCAGAAAATGTTGACTTTTACTTTGGTGGATCTGAAAAAAGATATGTGTATCTAGGTGGTCGTTTCAAATATTTTTTATTTTCACCCCGATCCTTGGAGAAGATTCCCATTTTGACGAGCATATTTTTCAGATGGGTTGGTTCAACCACCAACCAGGTATCCATGATGCTACTTGGAACTTCCCAATGACCCCTTTTTTTGTTTCGGAGGGTGATTGGGGTCCATCTTCCACGGGCTAACGCCAGGGTGATGCCCTCGCTCCTTGGGTCTAACAGAAAGTATCTGTTTCGGGTTGTTTTGGGCCGATGTTTCATCGCAGGAGAAAACATGTGCAGGTCCAATAATGAAGAAAAAGGTATATCTTTGTAACTTAGTAGTTCGGGAGGTCATTTTTTGGATCCAGACATCAAATTTTGTTGCCTCTGTGTCCATCTCAAACTTTGGAAGGTCTCATGCATGCTTCTTCAAAAGCCATTTTTCTGGGTATTTAGTTGGAAGGTCTCATCTAGATTCATTTACTACATGCTAGTCCAAAGCCATTTTTTGAGTATTTTCTTCAGAGCTTTTTTTTCTGATTTTGACTTTTTGACATGATTTGAGGCCCAAATTCATGGACGCTGCGATGATGAATCACAAGAGCAGTTTACGTCCCTTGGGCCCGCACACATTGAAGAGGTGAACATACGACCTGCTTGAAGTTGTTTTGGGGAGCCAGAAATTGAGATGTTGTTCTTTCGATTTCTTTCTCAGATTTCTACTTCTGAAGTGGTGGTTTGGGATTTTGGGAATTCTCATGTTCTTTTTTTCTACTTTTATCTTGGAGGATGGTGAAAACACGGTTTCATTAACCACTTTGACGCTAAGGTTCTGTGGATGTGCAACGTGTCTTAGAGACTTGGCTTCCAATGTTGCAACTATGCTGAAAAGAAGTGGAAACAGGATTCGTTTCCGGCAATTTTGTTTAAGTTTGCGAGTTGTCAAGTGGTTAGTATATCTAAGATGTACAACTACAGTAGAAGTATCAAAGTGATCATTGAGTGTGCAGCATTGCGTCATTCCTTTGTTTATAAATCATCTTGATCAAAGGCATTTGCACTGTGTCTTTAATTGAGCTTCCTGATTGCTGAACATATGTACATTTCCATACTTCCATGTTATGAGTCAACTTAAACGTCAGTATTGCGAAGATCAGAATGGGTGGCTTGCTGTTTTCGATCGAGAATCATGTTTACAGAATAGCATAGCATGCATATGTGTGCATGTTGCTTTTGATTTTCTTTGGTGTGCTTCTACAAGATGTTGGATTTGATACTGTATAGGTGATGAAGTGTTTTTGGCATGGAGAATGCCAGTGTTGTCAATGTATATATATTTACATATACATACGCTCATGTGTGTTACCAATGTTGTTCCGTCAAGTGTTTCCTGCGTTGCGCAGATCAGTACAGTACCTACATGCAGCAATATCAATATCTATACAGGTTTGTGCGTATGGACATGTACGTACATGGATCAGTATGCACACGTTTGCATATAAATATAACAAGAAAAACACATATTTTCATCAACCAAACTAAGAGGCAATGAAAAACACATATTTATATAATATAATATACATGTACATGTTAAGTTGATGTGTACATATATACGCATGTATTTTGCCCTACATGCATATCTCCGCACTTGCCACCCATCCACACACATACACATCCATGCCGTACGCACATATGTTTTTGCTTACATGCATACCTCAGCTTTTTATGGTGCCCAAGCAGCTGTTCTCTGATTCTAAGTCTTGCCTCCCAGAACTGCTCTGACCTAAAAGTGGGAATATTTTGAGTGTATATTTTCCATATGATTCCATGTATCATACCTGACTGTCTCTTATCACACCTCTTTGCCAAGGAGAGCATGGAAGAACTGGATAAGACCAGCGATGTGAACAGCAGTGGCGACCTGAGATTTGAAGTCTCATGGTGGGTCATCAAATGAACAGATGGGGTTAAAGGGCTTGCTTCAAACAGTTTTTTTTCCAACAGGTTTTCAGTCCTAGAAAACATTAGCCCAACTTGACCTTATTGGTTACCGAATCTCCCTGGTTTGGCGCAGTCTGTATTGTTGAGCAGAAAAGAACTACGTTCATCACCCCGCTGCAAAGCTTTCTAAATCTGCACAAGATCTCGTTTCAAACTCCCCAAATCTGCGCATGGAAGGACATTTTTATCTAGGTGGTGGTCTCAAATATTTTTATTTTCATCCCTACCTGGGGAAGGTTTTTCATTTTGACTAATATTTTTCAAAGGGGTTAAAACCACCAACCAGTTATCCATGGATTTCTACTTTCGGGTTGCTGGCTCTCGAAAAGTCGTGGACCAGCAGGTAGTAGCCAAGACCAAGCCAACAGCTCCAGGCTCAGAAGCTGACAAGGGACGGATGAATCGGCCCCCGGAAGGGGTTCTTTTTTTTTGGCAAAAAACTCCCTGGAAGTTTAATGTTAACAAGCCACTGAAAATAAGCTATCCTTAAAAGGAAACGGGCCGTCCAACCATCATTTTTCAAGGGCTATATTAAACTTCGGGGATGTATTTTTTTTTGTTCTGAAGGTTGTCATGTTGAGTGATTCATAAATGGAATGTATTTTAGATGTTTGGCCCAACATCAGGTCGTCTTCATCGGGAATCGTCTGGAATCATTGTGACTACAGATCTCTCAGCTTTCTATAGCAACGTCAACATTCAAATCTTCCTGACACAAATGTCAGTACATTACTATTGCTCTTTGAGAGAGAAGATCGTACAAATGTGGTTTCAGAAATTCCGTAGTGGGCATCCCTTTCATTACAAGCAGACACCAAATGCTGTTTTTTACGTGAAAGACAACAGATGTCTCATGGGTGGAGCCGTAGAATTGAATCGACCGATCCGACTAGATTGATGAATTGATTGATAACACACAATTTTGGATAGAAAACATGCCACACCAAGATGCACAGGCAGAAATAAACCCTATATAGCGTTTGAAGTGGTGGTCAAGATGTCTATCCTGATGGGATAGATGCAGAGGTCTCTCCAGATTTCATGGAGGCTGATGAAACAATTATCCAATGGAAATCAGCAAACAAAAACAAGAGAACAGGGCAGGGGTCATTAAATGGAACACATTTTTGGGGAATCAATTCATGCAAATGTATGGATATGTTTTTCGTAATTTTCGGGGGTTGTTTGGGTTGGTAATAATGGTGATATAATGACCTCTGTAGACTCAGAAGTTTCAACATTTGAAGATTATTGTGGGACCTGGACTGAAGCTCTCAAGCAATATTTTGTTGAACTACGAAAAAAACCCTGTGCTCCAAAAATATGATAAGTCTGGCAGTTGCACTGCATTTCTTTTTTGAGAGGGGGACCCTGTGCACCCGTGCAATTTCCGTAAACAGGGTCCCTTTCATTTGTTTTTACATCTTCATCTTAATGCATACCTTACAGTCAAAATACATGGCACAGCACTTTAAAAGGTAAGTTAGTAAAGGGCCCATACAAACCAATACATAGAAACTGTGCCATCTACTTTTTATTGTAATGATTACACCAGGATTACAAAATTGGCCTCGACTTTCTCAACTTTTTGGGAGTTTTTTACTTTCAAAACCTACAACGACCTACAGGGGAATCCTTGATACCCCGAAAGTAAGGCTTTGAGAGCAAAAGTTGAACTCACCGAAACCGGAACCATGGTTGCAATTTCTGTGAAATTCACCTCTTTTTATTGTTGATCCGATTTTTTTTAAGCCAACAAAATCCCGGGCGAAAATTCCAACATGTTTTTTTTCATGGTTGGTTTGGAGACAGGTGGCAAAGATTCTTCCAAAGTCGATTCTTTGAGGCTTCTATTATGAGCGTCTTGGATTGAATCCGAGTTTGCCAAAAAAGATTCGATGCAGAGATGTGAATGCGATGAAGGAAGGAAAAGGGTAGGCATTTTTATAAGGTCAGACTTAGAGAACATCGCAGCTCCCCAAGATGTTTCATTGTTGGAGGCTGGATTTGAGGACATGAAACATTGAATCTTCTGACGAAAAGAGCGGTTAGATTTGGTTAGATACTGAGATTGAACATTGAACAATACTGATGTGATCTTGCACCTCTTTTACACTGTGGCCACCTTCCACCCCTTCTGGGAGATTCTGGAAAATAAGTTTTCATGGAGTTTCAGTAATCCAGAAATTTCTTACATCATCGATCCTCTTTTCAGGTTTAATGAGAATGCTGCTTTCAGGATTGTTTTCCAGGTGTGTGACAACCTATTGGACGTTGACCAGAACATGATTTCGTTCACACAACTTATGTGACACGTGTTTGCTTTTGACACCTTAAAACACAATGAAGAACATCAGTTGTTAGCACGCCAAATGGTTGTTTTATGGAGCACTTTGTGTGATATCAGAGAATTTCAATAGTTATCCCAAGTTGACCATGACTCATGACCATGTTTAGGTGGTGGTTTCAAAGATTTTTAATTTTTACCCCCGATCCTTGGGACATCATCCAATTTGACGAGCATATTTCTCCAAAGGGTTTTTCAGCCACCAACTAGTTGATAAATTCATACATGGTCCAGTCGCCGGTTCCAACATAATTCATGTTTTGTCGATGAACCAACTGATGCTCAGGTATTCTCTTCGCCAATGTTTTCTGGATGGCCCTACACTTGTCCGTGGGCCCATTTGACAAATTTTGACAAAGGATGCCAACAAAAAACATGACCAGCATCAACCACAAAACACTTCACAAAACAACAAGGATCTATGAGTTTTTTTGGAAAAGCATATCTATAGATACAGATTTTTACGAATTCAATCTGTTAAAATCATCTTGAAAATGGATTCCATGGGGTCCGCAACAAACAAAACACCGAAACAAAAACGGAAAAAGTCTCTCCCTTTGGGAAGTTTCGAAACAAGGCAAGTCTATGGGACTTCCATCAATGGAGAGCCGTCGGAACAGCTCAGCTGAACGATGGGATGGATTTTTGTCCGTTTTCGGCACCTTTTTTTTTTTTTTTTGGTTTGACATGACCAGGGATTGCTTTATATATATATTACCATGGGGGTGGGGGAGGGGGGGGG
>DF239136.1:155052-211052 GCA_000507305.1 Breviolum minutum Mf 1.05b.01
TGGTGTGGGGGGAGGGGGGGGGTGCCTAGGGATGCTGGCCCATATATATATATATATATATATATTACCAAACCTTGAAAACAAAGACATATCAATTGAAAATGGATGGATCCAGTGATTCATTTCCTCTTGAAAAATGGTGTTCATGTTCAGGTGATAACCTTGGATCTGGGACCTGTTATGCCCTGTAACAGCCACCACCAGGAAAACATTTTTAGGATTGGGAATCCCGAACTAAACCTTATTTGCCCATATTTGCCCTGGAATCCTGGGTGGGTTGATCCACTTTATTGCTGTATTATGTTTTGCTTTATAGAAGGTGGTTATTTGGTGATTCTTTTGCAAACAAAAAATCGCCAACTGATTATTTACAGATTGTGTTTGAAAGGAGCCAAAAATCGATGATTTGAATCTATCCAAAGCACTTCAAGAGTTGGTCCGCAACGGTAAGAGATTCGACGGGAACCACGTTTACGATTGGAGCCGTCGAGCCCAAGCATCTGAGAACATTTGGAGAAAATGGCACCGCGAAAATCCGAGACATCGAGAACCGAAAAGCACCCGAAACCTCCCAATCCATGTGTAGATAATGTTATTCTCTATGTCTCTATGTGAAGTTTATTGCCAACTTTTTTCATGCCAGGGGCGCAATTTGGAATACAGCTTTCTTGAGACTTGGCTTTTTCGTTGTGTGTGTTTTAAAACGGCCCTAAGTGGCATGCGGTGATGCCAATGTGTTTTCCATTTGGATGTTGTTCTTTTCTAAATCAGTTTCTCAGCGTAAACACAGAAGGAATGAATCCATATTACCATATATTTATATATTACCGTATGTTTCTAAAGATTTCCTGTTCTGAATTTGCATATTAGAGCCACTATCAGCATGATTGGGAAGTGTGCTGACTCGTTCATTTGGCTTGTAGTAGAGCTATTTTCACTACTAAAAAGAATTTCGACATCCCGCCAATGACATGTTGCTCCAACACAAGTTTCAATGCCACATTTTTACAAAACAAGACCCTTTCCTAATCACAAACACTGAATATCCCTGATGTTCAAGCCTTACCAAGACGAAAAAAAAGTCTCAATAATCATTATGATGGTTGATCAAGTTGTGGGAAACCGCTGAGCCCTGAACCTGGAAAACAGATCCAGATTTTCCACCGGTCCCGCCGCCATTGGTTTCATATATGAAACCAAGGGGGCGGTTTTTTTTGATGTTTTTGTTATTTTACCATCATTTGAAGAGTTATGTCAAGTAGTAAAGCCACGAAAAATGACAGAAAGATCCGACCTCGTTTCGGTGGCCTCCCGGAGATTCACCAAGGGTTCTGGCGAGATTGAAGATTCTGGTGCAATTTGATCGGATGTGTTTTGTTCCAGCTGGGTTTATTAGGACAAAGCCTAAGGGCCTAAGAAGATACAATGCTGGATTTTCAGTGCTATTTTGATATTACATTGCAACTGCTGATTGATTTTGGACAGTGAGTCAATTGAATCCGGATGAATTGTTTGCCCGAATTGTACTTGAAGACACTAAACGAAACTTGGAGTTGATTCAGACTATTCAAGCATCCAATATTTCCTTATATATTTTAACATAAACACCCAGGAAAATCTTAGCGTGCTGTCCAATCCAGGATTGGTGATCTCTTCTTCGACATTGTCTTTGTTGCAGAGGCTCAAATAAAACCAAACAATACAGGACAGTGAAGAAATAGATTGAGCTACACCCCCGAAGTTTAACATAGCCCCTGAAAAATGATGGTTGGAAGACTACTTACTACTTTCCTTTTGGGATGGTATATTTTCAGGGGCTGTGTTAAACTCTGGGAGGGTATGCTTCCATGTAACACACTTTGGCATGCTCCCCTGCGGGCCGACTCCACTGTGCTTGATCTACGAGTGGAAGGGTAGGAAAGCACGTTTCACAATTTTTGCCCACGTGCCTGGCTCTTGTTTTTTTTTGTCCTGACTAGTCTCAGAAAGTCATCAGTGTGTGTGTGTGTGTACATGTTTGTTCTTGCGTTTTCAACATATATTATGTGTTCGATGAACCTGCGTTTCATGTCGTGACTTCTTGTTGCCAGTTAGTTGCTTTTAAAACCAGCAGGGATTTTTATACCCAGGGATTTTTTACCCAGAAAATCCCGAATGACGTGAGATCTCACATGACGGGTTTGCCCGATGGGTTGGCTCTCAACCACAGGTGACGTTCCGGGTCTGCGTCTTTGGACGCTCATTTTTTCGCGCATGGATCAACCTCATTGATCTCCTTGTTGGCATTGCTTGTGTCCCTGGGTGCTTTTTTAGGGGAGTGTGCAACCTGAAAAGCATAGCTTGAGTTGAACATGCTGAATTCTTAGAATTTCTTGGAGTAAAAACCGCTATGAAATGCCCCAAACATGCGTAAAAGACCTAAACAACTCCACTATGGAGATGTAAATTCTGGCAAAAACCATGCCATGTTGCATTGCAATCCCAAAGTGAGCGCCACAACCTGATACCATGGTGTCATTCCATAAAGGTTTGTGGTGCTTTTTTCCTCCAGTATCCGTACCCTCCTGGGAACTAACATATCCCTTTTTAAAGGTAGTTCTGAAGAAAACTTCCTATCTGGACTTGTTCCCTGATGTTCCCTGGAGGGTATCCCTTCCAAAGAATCCTTCACGGAATTCCAAAAGTAGCGAACTTGATTTGAACTTGCAAAATCTCCAGCCATCCTGCTGAATCTCCAGCCATCCTGCTGAATCTCCAGCCATCCTGCTGAATCTGAACAAATAATTTGGGGTGTTAGTTAGTGCCTGGAGCCCCAGATTTGACACTTGGGTTACCCCTGTATTGTTTTTGGGGGGTTGAGCGAAATCTTCAGTTTCTTTGATTTCGAAATACTTCCGCGTTGGAAGTCAATATTGACCCAACCTTCGTAGGTTTGGATTTCGATGCATTTACTCGTTGTGTTACCCAAAGGTGTATTTCTGCCTGCTTGAGCAAGCTTGTTGATGAACTCCAGAAATTTTTCATCATAGGTCAATTTGTAGGGACCGGGGTGGGATCTCCCTATGTGGCAGCATCTAAGGTTGCAGAAATTCTACTTCTGATGCTTGAAGTCAAAGATGGTTGCAGCGGATCTGTTGGGGTATCCTGGTCGACCCCACACGACACCCAAATAGTATTGTGTTCTGAGTATCTTTTATCTATCATTTAGTAGTTTTGGATCCCGGCCTTATAAAGATCCCTCCTAATTCATCTTAATTCCTCAGTTGATGGGGGGAAGGAATACCTAAAACATCAACCCCCGAATCCACACAGCGAATCAAAGCGTTGTTTTGTTTGGGAGCGAAGCAACCATATCCCATAGATTTCGGGATGGGACTGGTATATATTTACTTATCAATGGTTGTCTCTGTTTCCCTTAATAGGTGGTAGGTACCATATAATCACCCAATTGGCAATATATACTACCACCTATTAAGGGAACCAGGAAACTCCATTGAACTTACATTGAAACTCAAACCATAAAAGATTCGCGATTCATGTGGGTAAATGATGGTAAATGTAAAAAAACACATGGATCCAACTCGGATATGGGATGCACTCGGTCAGGTCTTCCAACCTTTAGATTGAAAGTTACACGACCTATCTCAAACTGAAAAATGCTGAATGCCTTGATAGCTCACCATGATACATCGCAACGGTCGTGATGGAAAAGAAAGGGACTAGTATTAGGATGTAACTAGGTTTACTGCACATACTATTTTAAGAATAGGTTTTTGTTTTTTTTGGTTTTGTTTCTTTTCTCATCTCAGGTGGGTGAAATACAACGATTTGTCCGGATCATTTGCAGTGTTTTCTTCCTCTTTGCTAGTCAAAAAAGAGGCATTCATAGTTCAGCAACCAGGAACCCCCAAGTTTGGGAATGAGATATTTTGCGGTGCCCATCATACAAAATCAACGTACATTCCAGGATTCCAGGTACAAACACAGCAGTGAAACACACCTAGTTCCATTTGGAAGACGTTTGGAAGGTGCGGGATTGAGATTGCATAGATTCTAGAGATTTCTATACAAGTGCATTTTAATGCATTTTATTTGATTAGTCTCTATGTCTATGACCATCATCTTGCGATATCGGAAGGTGATCTACAGAGATTCACTCAAGGTCTGAGGATACAAAAGCCAGACGATTTTTCTGCGAAAAAAAAAGCAACCTTTCCCTCTTTCCCTCTTACTGGGGGAGGACCAAAGTATCATGTAGAAGTTAGCACACTGACTATACAATGCTATGCTATACACTAGCTACTATATACTACCATACTAATG
Source organism: Breviolum minutum Mf 1.05b.01 (assembly GCA_000507305.1). Classification (NCBI taxonomy): domain Eukaryota; class Dinophyceae; order Suessiales; family Symbiodiniaceae; genus Breviolum; species Breviolum minutum. The sequence goes on from DF239136.1 coordinate 159,376, forward strand.
CTATGTACTACTTTTATACTTTACTGTACTATATAGTCTAGTATATTACTATTCTATACTCCATATTCTATACTCTTTGCTTAGTGTTTGATATGCATCTATATACTACGTACTTTACTACTATATATATTATACTATACTTTACAATACGATACTATACTATACCAAACTCTATACAATGATTGTTATATATATATAGTTAAACCTGTAACCCATGTCTCCCTCTATTTCATGTTTCTTCACCTTTCCATTCTAAGAGTCCGATCCTCCAAGACATTCGTCATTCAGGTCATTCTGGTTGCAGGAATGAATAGGTGATAGTAGGGCTTTGTTGCCGTGAAGCTGTTTGTTTCTTCTCCATCGACCAGAGTCGAGGACCACGGATGTCGGCGACTTTGGCTTTGACATCTCTGTGCTGCGCCTTTTGCGGGTCATCAAGGTATTGAAGTCGTTGCGCATGTGCCATGGAAAAATGTTTGGACGATTGGATGTCATCTAGGGTGGTCCGGAAGGTCTGGAAGGGTGTTTTTTTATGCATATTTATGTGCAATTGGAAGGTGAAATGTGAAATAGCAAAGCTTTGTGAAACCCTTCAAACAATTGACAGTGTCCACTTTCAAGTAGATGATTTGGTTTTACCTCACCATTGCTAGTATCCGCTGACATGACAGCAATGCTGTCTATTGAAAAAGGCTGTCACATTGCATGGTATGTACCATGTCACCATTTGAGAAGATGGTAAGCTTTTGGTCATACATGTAGGAAGTTATCACAATACAGTCATACTGCGTTTTTTTTGTCAATGTTCAGTTCTGCAGCTCAATCAAGACAGTTTTTGCCTTGGTCTGTGCATCGAAATAACGTTTTCACCGATTTTTCACGTGATTTTCTGGACTTTCTCAGTAAGACCGATCCAGCATCCAGTAGCACTTTTGGAGTGTTTACTTTTCTTTTAAAGCATATTTTTCATGCATCGGAAAAGGGACAACGATATGGATCATGTTTTACAATTGTTGGTTGGGTTTTCTCCTAAAAAATTGATCAAACTGACCAACTCTAAGTGGGAGAAATTTTGGTATGGACAATGATTTTGATGCGGTTGCAAGGTTGGCACTGAGAAGAAAAATTGAGGCCCAAGCGCCCCAATTTTCGGCGTGGAGAAAAAAACATATCACATGCCCCGTTTTCAAAAGTATTGGGATTCAACGAAGCACAATCAGCAAGGTGGTGCACCCCGGACAATGCACGGCTGGAACCCAAAATGGAGCAAAATGGTTCAGATGACTTTCAGTTTTTGGAGATTTTTTAGGTTCCAGCCGTTCATTTTCAGGGGTGTACCAAAAGCGGGTTGTTCTCAGGTTAAATGTCAGCAACACGCTGGCGCCTTTACATTTGCTCATCAAGTGTTTGGAGGTGGGTCCGAATGTGTCCAGCATGTTTCCACTTCAGCTTTCAGATAAGGGATTCTGTCCATCTATATATATATATATAAGTGATCTATAGATAGCTCTTCACAATTCATCAAAATGAATTATGAATCTGACAATGATGCACATATATATATAGATATTTACACATAGTATATTCATACATCAAATTCGGGTTTGTGTACCTTGACTTGCATTTTGGATTCCCAATCACAATGCTTCTCCCTGGTTTGCAGGGATAAATTCCCCACTGTGACCAGGAGTTGATTTGTGTGAAGGAATTGCTTCAGCATCCCAATGCTCCTATGAAAAGTCCTTTTTTGGAACTGTGTGCCTGGGGGCAAGATTGTCCGCGATATTTATAGATGTTGTTTGAAACTCAGAATTGACACATGCCACAGGCTTGTGTGGGGATGCTTTTCTGGAGTTTCTTTTTGATGAGCTTTGTTCAATGCAACTTGGCGCCACTGAATCAGAAGACTTAATGAACATGCCACACAATTAGGACGGACGATCTGACGTTCGCTTCACAAATCCTTCGTTGTTTTGTGGCCTGCATCAGAATTTTGTCCAAGGAGTGTTATTTTCCATAAATGAACACGCAGTTTGAGTCAACTGTAGACTACGATATGAAACCTCCCAAACAATCATAAAAGGTGATTACTGTTCGTGAACATCTCCCACAGGTGCCATTTACTTCAAGTCAAGTGAAAGATTATATTAACTAGGTTGTGGTTTCAGATATATTTTTATATGCACCCCTACTTGGGTAAAGGATCCATTTTGACCTATATATATATATATATGTTTCAAATGGGTTAAAACCACCAACCAGTTAAGGTCTAAACTTCACAAGAATTGCTACTACTTTACTCACGACTCCCTTACACCTCCGGACCTCTGGAAAGATAAGAAACAACTTACCAGTAAGGCCTGGTACTCCGATGTTTTTTTTGATATTTGGGCAGTTGAAATCACTATCATTTGGTACACCTTTTTTGCGTTCCACACATTTCATCGATGTTTCTGTGGCGGAGATAAGGTATGGCTGGAATCATTGTGAGCGAACTTTGTAGTGGCTCTTTGGCTGCGAAAGATGAAACCTAGGAATCAAGATGATTCGACATTTAAAATGGCTCAGAAATCTAGGGATCTCTTGTCAGGTTACGCATCTATTTAAAAAAGATATATATATATATATATCTCACATATATGAGTTGCTTTTCAGAGGTGTACTCACTCTAAGAAATTTCGAACAGGACCTTTTGAACAGACCCCNTATCATTATTATCATCATTTTTTTCTTTTTATTATTATGCGTATGATTGCCTTAAATTTCTTTTGGATCTTACCTCGGCATCAGGCTTTATCTTGGACCCAGCAAATGACCCAGCAGCTCGCGCGGAGGTCTATGAGTTACTTGGCGCAAAATGGTGGTAGATGACACTGTGCCAAATGATGTTTGGTCCTGTGAGCGATGTCGGTTTTGTCGCTATTTTTTGAACGTGTTCAGTAATGAATGTCAGACATATACTGACTATGAATGTGATTGTAATATTGAATATGTATGCATTGTTTATCTACGTATCCAAATATTATATGTTTCTCTAGTACACATGTTTCACATTTCTCACAGGATACGAGATTCGATTCTGGTCAGGAGTGGTGGGGTGTTCTCCAATTTCCTTTGTCAGACAGAGATATTGAAGGTAATCCGTATTTTTGGCTGTGAATGCTTAGAAACCAGACACGTATACTCATACGTATATATATATATATATAGATGGTACTGTCACTTGTCAACTTGTCAATTTTTGCATGGTTCCAGGAAAGAAGCAAAGTCTTCTATCGTAGGAGGTTTAAATCTCCGCTATGAGCTTGAGATCATTCATTGACTGAAATTACTGACAATAGCGGAGGGTAGATTTTGGAGATGTAATTGCTAATTCATTTTTGATACATCTGAACCATCCACTTTTTGGTAGAGTGTTCTTATGTACATACATGTAAATAATATATATATATATATACACTGTGATGCCTCCCCCTCCCACCAGTAGTGACAAATTGAATATTTGAATCCCTACTAAAACGGGGTGAAGAGGGCAACAAGGGCAAGATCAAGTAGCAGTCCCCCACAAAAAACTAACATGTCTCCCCGAAAGTTGGAAGACAAGCCTTCTGAAATGTCCCCTTTTAGGGGACCTGTTAGTTTTCCTGGGTGTATCTAGTCGGAGCACGTTCACCTTTTGCAAAAAAGCGAAGTATACGACATCAGTCGATATGCTGTACATGCAGCATTGTACCTTTGTGTTGCATCTACAATGTTGTGCCATGTTGTTCCTGCGTACGTGAAACATATCCATGCCTGTCCTTATTCCGCTTATATACTAGCCAGAGTTTTTCGTCTGTGAAATCTGGCATCAAATTTTGTTTCCAATGAGTTCAGGTCATGGAAGGGTTTGTGATTTTATGAACAAAATCCATACCTGCCTTGCAAATATTGGAAGTTGCCCCTTTTTTTTGTACGATATTGTAACTAATATGTTTTCTTTGTGCAAGATTGAACAAACCTCGTTGTGCATGTCAGATGTCAGATATCAGACAATGATGTCCCTTGGCCATTGCTGACTATGGCCAACACTATAAACACTATATGTTTGTACTTACTGTAGATATATTTTATTTATAATCGCATTCACGTCAAAGCTGCATACCCCTTGTCACATTGACATATCTGCATGATTTATGCGCCCTCATCAAGCAAGTCGGATTTTCCTGGTGTTGTTTTCAATTCATTCCGGTGCCAGGTACTATGGAACCTTCACGCGAACCATTCTGTCCATGTCTCGTGATGCAAATTTTGGCAATCACACTTCGTCATTTGGGGAAAAAAGTTGGAAGTTAGCTGAAGACAGTCATCCGAACAATTCAGGAACAGTTGGCTACTAAACTTCCATCTACTAGTTCACAAATTCACAATTCCGATCGATAGGCATTTTGATACCTCCTGTGACCTGGAATGTCGTCGATTGAATCCTACGGTCCCCTGTTTTTTTGAAAGATGATCAAACCGAACCAAGTTTTAGGTTTTTGTTTTTTGCGGAAATTTTCAATTTGTTTTGGGTGGGTAGGTGTATAAAACAGAGAACACATTGAATTTTGGGCTGTAGGAGACGTTGTCAGATGGAGTGAACCATTTGACTAAATATATACTGTAATTTGGGTCATTCTGTGTATCAGATTGGATGTGCAACTATAAATTGTTTATTTCAATGATCATTGTTGTCACGGATGAGATGCAAAAAAATTAATCATATTGTTTAGTTTCAACTCACGGGACATTGAAGTTTGTGGTCGTTTGCCGAGGTTTGAAGTGATGTTTGCCAATTGGGGACCTGCATGTCGGGTTCTGGTGCAAAACGTCAGCGAATGGTTTTCCTTGTTTTTCCTCTTTTACAGGCCTGGATGCATCGGAGATTCATCAAAACAATGCAATTTGGGAAGGGGATGGAACAATAGCAAGAGGCTCACCAGAGAAGTTTGATGTGTGAAGATTGTACGATGTTTCTCCAGTGCTATATTCAGAGTGCATTGAGCATAAGTGATTCGTTGCATGATTTCAATACTGATAGGCTTGACTTGTGAGCATTCCGTGTGTGATTCTCGAAGCTTCCAGTACAAACAATGAGCCCTGGATACAGCTGGAGTCCGAGATTCAAAACTTCCGAAATTTTGACTTTGACCACTTGCTTTGAAATGCTGAAAAACAGTACTCTCACCACGTGCAACGATCAACAATTTGCGCAGGTGTGTCATGGGGTTTGCCGTTCTCAATGTAGTGGGCGCTGTCTTCGTTCAGCAGGTTGGGCGGCTGATCTCTTGACAAATCTCTGATGGCAGGTGGCGTTGCAAGTAATGATGTTTCATCTTCTCATTGGTCAAAGTGGATTCAAGACTGCCAACATAATCCACATATCTCACAAACATGACTCATTATGTTTCATTATTTGATGTTTGTTGTGTGCATAGTCCCAAGCATCTATTTGACCCATCAGTATTTCAATGGCCGATTCCAACAGGCCTTAAGAACGGCCAGCTCTGATGATGAATTGGCATTCCGCCAGAAGCTCGATCTTGGAATATGGATGTTTCAAAAATAGTGGTACCCCCAAATCATCAATTTTTATAGGGTTTTCCATTATAAATCATCCATTTTGGGGTACCTTTATTTTTGGAAACTCCCATATCTTGAAATTGCAGTCGTGCCTTTTTTGGTGCTTGGAAAAATTCCCCCGGTGACCAAACGGTGACCTTGGATGTTGGTCCAGTGGTCCAAAGTTCAAAGGTTTTTAAGCACGACCTGCGGATCCTGAGGGATCAAAAGATCGGTCACTTTGAATCCCCCTGGTGGATACGCCTGGGAATCCATATTTGCTGCCTTCCAGTTTGTGATACTGGATACGGATGCAAAAAAGTTGCTGCATAGAATGACATAGAACAAGTCTTTGTTACTATATGCATAAATAATATGTATATATGTAGGTTGTGGTGTCAATGTAGTTTCAAACATTTGTTTTTTCACTTCTTGGGCAGATGATCAAATCTGACCAGCTCATCTTTCAGAAGCCACCAAAACTTTTTGGTTTCCATGATTTTGCGCGGGAACGTAGCCCGTGAAACAGATGCAAGCACAGATCTTTGTCCTTTTTGAAACCCCTTTTCATCCTTACTCGTTGCAAACGGTTTCAAGGAAAGAGCGTGACATCCAGGCATACAATCGAAGCTTGGATTATTGCAAAAAGGTCTTGGTTGAAGGTTGTGATTATTTGATTTTCTTTGCAATTTGTATGGATTTGCCGATTTGCACCGTTTTGGTGACAAACCTACAAGCAAACCCACCAGTTTTTTGTTTTCTCTTTGTTTTCTTTTTTTTGTGGGGGGGGGTTCTGAAGGAGATCAAATTCAAAAATCAAAACATCATTTACCAAGTGCACAGTTTGGCAGGAACAGTTTCATGTCGGATTTTTCAATCAGAATGTATTTATTTATTTTCAAAAAACAGGAAATGGAGATCCATAGGTATTCCAAGTTCTGCCCGTTGGTTCCTCCAGAGGAGTTTGGAGAAATGGAACATGGAGGTAGAGTACCATCATCAGATCAACGTGAATCAAATTGACAACGAAAAAAATCCCCAAGACTCGGATTCCCAAAGGTAGCCTACATCAGGGTGATGTCCTGGAACCAGGCTTTCCCCTTCCTGGAGGTTCCAACTGCGAACCGAACTTCGAAGATAGTAGCCCTCAGCTTGGGGAAGTTATGATTTTATGGATTTCCATGGTTGGTATGGGGGAAAATGACTCATTCCCCGCAGGGTAGAATTGTTGTCCTTCTTGTGATGACAGTTTCTGTGTCTAGCCAGCCGCATATCCCTCCAGCTGTTGTTGAAAACGGCCAAGACCAAGCATTGTTCAGGATCTTTTTTGTTGTTTGTGCCAAATTCTAGCGACCATACCTGCCCAGCGAACGGATAACGTTGAACCAGGAAAAGTGAAGAAGCTCTTCCAATCCATAGATGGCTCTGGCGAACCTGTCTGAGATTTGTTGATGGTGGTGATATAGCACTCTGCTTCGGGTGATGAAGCATCCCAAATAAATAAAACAGATTGGTGTGTTGAGGTCACTCCACGAAGTGTATCAACATATCGGAATTGATTGTGGATTGAAGCTACTAACGATGATTCTTCAGAAAAGACACCACACATCCCTATGGATATGATATGTTTCAGCTTGTGTGTTGTGTTTAATTTAATTTGATCCTTTGCTGAATCCCAACACATCCAACCTGCACCTTTTTAGGAAAACGTATGATGTATATAATGTGTCATAGACTTTCACCATTTGAGAAAGTGTTCGCAGCCATGACTCAGGAGCAGTTGCAGAGGAGACTGACTCGTAGCCCAATAACCTGATATAATGCTTGATATTTCTTAACATGTATAGATTCTATTTAGAACAGTCGGATACAACTAATTACTACTGATCCAGTCTTACCTTGATGAATACAATATATACACATGCAATCCACATTTCTTATGACTGTTGTATATATACTTATATACAAATCATACATGCAACAAATACACAGATATCCAGTGCCGCACATCTATCATCTGTAGTGTTTTTTTTAGGCACCCGGCGACCCGGTGATTTTTTCACGTTCCGTCGGTTGAACCGAAACTCCGAGGTGATGGTATAACATCAGTTTGGACGAATTCACCAAGCTGGTTCAGTCTCCAAAACTCAAGTCTCCTGGTTCTCTCTTTGGGGAAAATCGGACATACTGTCTGTTGATGGTTCAGAAATCCGAGATTCACCAGTTGAATATGTAGCTATTTTATCCCATGTCTGCTACAGGGTTTTATTTAAGCATCCCAGGTGGTTGTTTGGGATTTCTGAACCATCAACAGTAAGCTTAATCAGAGATGTATTTTGAAAGTAAGAGTCATGTATGATACAACTTAATGTTGATTCACATATTAGAGATTGATATGCTGTTTCGTTGGATAGTTAGATCGATAGATGGATCGAAAGATAGAACTATAGATAGATAGATAGATAGATAGATAGACATAAGACAGATAGATACACCCCCCAAAACTGACATGTCCCCTAAAAAGGGACTGTTTCAATAGGAAACACATCTTGTTGAAACCATTGATGTTCAGGGGACATGTTAGTTTTCCGGGGAGTAGATAGATCGATAGACAGATGGATGGATGAATGGATGGGTGCATCATAGTACATACTCAAGATGTGTTGGCATGAGCCTCATGTAAGCAATGGATCAACACAATCTCCACCACGAAAACGTTAATTCAAAGCTTTGTCATGCTGCTTTGGATCAGTGCTGAGTGCCAAAACTTATTTTCTGACAAACAACTTGATTGAGAAGATGGATGATCACAGAAGTTCTCAGTATCAAACGATATACATGCCGACATCATCTTGATTTGTTACCTTTTTCTCATATCTTCTCACTTGTCACTGAACATTTTGGTACAGTAGATTCCAAATTGCTTAGCAACCATTGGAGCTTCTTGTTGCCACTTCATCATCGACACGAACGTTCTCCATATTGGCTATGTTCAGTGTGCCCTTATCTCCGCCTGTATTAGATTTGCTTTACCCGTCAAACAAACCCGCAGTGTTTTCCGAAACACTTCCCAGGTGCACAGAAAAAGGCAAAGGCCTGCCTTTTTTAAAAAGCCCTTAAAACCCTAAGGTTTTGGATGAGCCAACTGGACTTCCTGAAATTGCAGAAAACGCCATGGGGTTTTGAAGATTCATGGGCATCAGAGAGGTATCTATGGGTTTTGTTGGTTTCTCTATATGCCTGTTTGAACATTTACCCCAACTGTTGATTAAGGGAGATGCTTGAAAAGTTGACCCATAACGTTTTCTTGCTTACCGATTTGTGTGATGGAAAAAGACACCACCGAATCCCAGTTGATCTCTCAGTTGTGAAACTCGGTAACAAGTTTTGGTTTTGCCAATTCCCGAGTAAACACCCGAATCTTGAATCACCATTCGCGGAAAATGTTCATTTCAAGAAACTGGTGCCATAGAGGTAATGGAGAGTCTTGAGTAGCTACAAACATAATATACATGTTGTTTGAAGAATTTTGCTTATTTGCGTTTGTTCCTTGGTTTGGTTCATGACCTTGTGGTGTCATAATAATGACAAGAGTGGCTATGATTATGACGGGCCACTAACTTTTTACCTGCCGTTGATGATGTTTGAAAAATGGTTTGGTAACGTGTTTGCCCTGCCATGCGATAACATGCTGCAATTTAGAAACGCTTGGGTTGCAGAATGAGTTTCCTTTTTGGGAAGGCCTCCTCGTAGGTGCTATGTTAGTTTCTGGGAATGCAATTTGGCAATTTGCGTACCATCGATGTCCTTAAACAGAAATAGCTGAAATGCGAGTCTTGTCTATTTGTTGTTATCAATTTCTTGTTTTGGATTCTGAGAGCCCCAGGGTTTTAGGGAATTGCCATGGAATCGCATATAGGAATAGGAACCAACCAACTGGTGGTGGTTTGAAGTGCCAGTCTATCCAAAGACCAAGGGTTTTTCCATCTTTTGTAGCAACCATGCATAGCTGGACGGGTCGGGCCATCTGATTTGTATAGGAACCTTCAAAAGATGGAGAGAGAGAGAGAGAGAGAGAGACAGAGCAAGGATGCAACTTGAAAGGGATTACCCCCTTCCAGGTTCCCACTCATGCTACCCTCGAGAGTATTGTTTTACTGGCCCTGTCCGGTCTTCCATTTGAACTACACACTTTAGGCTTTGGGGAAACATGTCGTAATCCGCAGCCGTGCTGAGGTTGGAGTACCATGATTTGCTGAGTCTGTTTGCTACGCTTTGCTTCAGTCCATTTTTGTGGTTGTTTTGCTTTTGAAAGAGGCGATTTTTGTTTGGCAAATTAAGGTTGGCAGAGGTTGAGAGAGTTTTTGCTTTTTCCCCACCTGTCAGGTGAGGGTTGTTAGATTTTGTGTGCGTTCATCACCTCCTCCTCTTCTCCTTGTCCTGGCTCTTGCGAGCATCTGCGTTCAGTGTTCGCTGCCCAGATCCCAACCGCGAGCATCCGCGCCCTGTGTTCGCTGCCAGGCCTCAACAGCGATCATCCGCGTTCAGGGTTCGCTCCCGGACCTCAACCGCGATCATTTGCGCCCAATGCTCGCTGCGGAACCTCAACCGCCATCATCTCAAAGATTCTCAAAGAAATTCAAAGAAGATATGTCGGAACGAATGTCAGCAAGACTGTTTGAAAATATATCAGAAAAAACGGCAGAAAGAATGTCAGAAAAATATGTCAGAGAGAGTGTCAGAGAGAATGTCATGAGATATGCCAGAAAGAATGTCAGAAGGTATGTCAGAAAGAACGTCACAAAGACTGTCGGGAGATATGCTAGAAAGAATGCCAGAAAGAAATTTAGAAGAGATGTCAGAAAGATATGTCAGAGTGAATGTCAGAAAGAATTTCAGGAGGCATTGCAGAAAGAATGTCAGAAGTTATGTCAGAAAGAATGTCAGAAGATATGTCAGAAGATTTGTCAGAAGGAATATCAGAAGAGATGTCAGAAAGATTGCGAGAAAGAATGTTAGGAGATACGCCAGAAAGAATATCAGAAAATATGTCAGAAAAAATGGAAGCCTCCGGATGTGGTTTCTTGCATGGACACTGGCAACTATGGGGCGTGAGCTTGACAATGCAAAGTGCCATTGAACAGTTTGCAGATAAGCCCGGCGCAGACAGTTGGAGTAGAGGAGGCGACGAGGAGCAGAGGAAGAGGAGGAAGAAACGAGGAGAAGTACATAAAAACCCTAACCTGACAGATATTTAAGGAGGGTGATGTCAACGTGGCATTGTGACATGCCATGGTGGGGATTACTTGAAGTAAAGTCGTTTAATTTGCATGTGTTGGTGCCCTAGGCCCTATAGGCCCCCTTTTGCTTTTCTTACCCCTTGGAAAAACAACAGATTCTCGACAAAAAACGTTGTTACGCCAAGCGGAGCACGATTTCACCCCGTTTTTTCCCACACTTTTTCAGGTTTGAATTTTTGGACAACGGTGATGGGCAAATCACGTTCCTTGGCCCGCAGGGCAATGGTGGAGATTTGTATCCAGGTTGTTTGATGGTAATGGTGTATAATTATTTTGTTTTGGGTCAGCGGCGTGGTCAACCAAAATCATTTGATTCCAGTATTGGTTTTTTTACATACATACGGCATGATTAAAACCGTAAGTTCCACACGGGTGGCCTTTTCGTTGGAGGTTTTGCATGGGGTCAGTTGAACACTAAATTTGCATCACTTCGCTTGAATTACTATTCTTAATTTTTTGAGTGAAAATCTATTGGAATGATTTGATGTTTTAATGATTAAATAAAAACAACAATTACGATAATGGTTACAATGAGTTGATATTTACCAATTAAAACCAAAATAAACATAAACGTCCAACAGATTTATTGCAATCTCCTCGACGTGCAAAGATGCCATTTTTATTTGTGTTTTTTTGTTACAAAACCATATTTGTTTTTTCTAAATTTCCAAGCATCCATTTCAGAACGATTTTTTTTTGTTGGATAAATCCAACTCATGACGCAAAACATCCTTGTTTCACAAGGACAACTCATGTCAAACAATTGGATGTTTAGTGTTTCAAGTTAAACTTCCGTAGATGGTCTTCAAAAAAATACATCGATCTGTTTAATAGATCAACCTGGTCGCCCAGGTTGATGGAGTTTATCGAAGGTGCACAACGTTTACGTGGCGGTGCCAAAGCCCTGGACATTTGGCGGACGGAAACGAAGATTGAGGCCGTCCGCCCTTGAAACTGTAGATATTTTTGTGTTAAACAATCATGACCAATCAACCGACTCCACCAAACCTATGGTAGCGTTACCAGAAAGACAACTGCATCATAAAGGCGATAATAAAGTGTAATGACCTTCTATTGAGATTTGTTTTCTCTACGGGAAGCATTAAGGGTTGCTTGGTTGAGTGGTGGTCATGATAAGATGCCCTGCATATTAGCAGCCGACATCGGAAACATAGAGAGATTTACTACATGTCGGACAGTCCAACATACCCTTACCCAAATCAAACCGTCCCGCAACATCAACCCATGTTTCTGGTTCAAAAGGTGGTAGAATACAATCACGCGATTGGAAATAATACCTATAATATATAGTGATAGATACATGTTTTCTATATTTTACTTCCACTGCCATGTAGTTTTTTTGCTTCCTACCCACCTGTTTAACAAAGCCCGAAAGATTCACAAACATAACGTTCGTGGCATTTCGGTTTGGGGCAATCATTCCAGCATGTTGTACAGATACTCAGATGCATGCCATGCAGATATATGCTGATGATATGTTGATTACACAAGGAACATGAAGGATTCGTTTTTGTTCAGGTGACACACACACACATACATACATACATACATACATACATACATACATACATACATACATACATACATACATACATACATACATACATACACACACACACACTCTACATGGTATTTGCCTCAATTGTAATTGTCTTCACTGAAACTAGTTTCACAATCGCCAGGTTCTCTTCGAAGAGGTCTTAAAGATGTTGAATGCACCAAAGGCGACCAGGGGGTTTTCAGGGCAGCATCGCACTAACCTTGGCCTTTGAAGCTTGTGTTGCAATATCAACACTCCTGTTTTATTGGATTTTATGTTAGGAGCAGCATTGAATCATTCTATGGTTTCTCTCAATTGAGTCAGTCCTTGGATTTCCTGTGCCGAAGCGGCAAAACCCTGATGCGGTATATTTTTTTCACCAATAGCCGATAGCATGTGTTTAATTGTCGTATATATAGATGTATTTGGTCATCTAGGTTCAACGTTCTCTTAAAAGCTATACTTTTGCATATATATGCTTATGTTTTTTCAGCATGTAACAACATGTACATTTGTTGGATACTTTTGTTTTTTTGTGAAGTCATTTGAAGGCAATAATCCCAAATTACTTTGTTCAGAAACCCGCCAGGGAGATGGGGCTCTGACCAAGTCCGAAGCAGAGGCGTTGTGTCAGCGTGAAAGTCCTGGTGTTTCGTAGGCATGGTATGATTTTCAATTCGTGATCGACCATTGTAATTTCCTTTTGGAAAACTTGCAGTATCGTGAGGTTTCATGCGTAACCTGTTTTGGTAAAACATGCTTCACCGGGGTTCGTTCCATGAAGCCATAATATGATTCAATGGTGGCAACCAACAAGTGCTGAATTTTGAGGAAAGAGTCTCAACATGGGTCTATGTCTTCAGATTCAAAGAACTCATTGGTTTCCTACTTATAAAGTCGACTTATAAAAACACATATATATATATATTATATGTATATAATATATATACGTACATAATTTAACAAAAAAAATGTACATAGATATTTGCGGATCAATTTAGAGGGTTCACCATTATTTTGAGATCCAGTTTCCAAGTACTTCCCTTGCTTAACAATCCTTGATTTTTGTCGACTCGAACCGACCGAAAACGCAGGTGGAGACCATGGTGGCTTCTGTGTTTTCGATTCTTGGCTGATCGAAGAAACACCTAACATCAAAGAGAGGAGCAAGTTGTATCACATGTCAAGAAAACCAAACATCATCCATGATTATATTCATACTGTGTTAGCCTAAACTCTGCCCACCCATACCACCGAACGTAGTCACTTCCAGACTACCTCTTGTGGCATGACGCGTGCACCCTAAGGGCTGTGCACATCACCTTTCACAAATACAATTCTTAGGCTGCTTATTTTTGTGGCTGTTTTTTTGGGGTGCACCTTGACTTTTGAATTTTTGCTTCCACAGGTTTTGCACCTTGAAAAAGCACAAAAAGCTGGAACTTTTCTTTTCAAAGGTAGGATTTTTTTGACCGTAGAAGACGAGGATCCCAATATAGGACCTTAAAATCTTTGGTTGTTTTTCCCCAGATATTTGGAATGGTCTCTAGGGATTTCCCGCGAAGTTTGAAACATTCGACTTGATGTGCTGATAAAGACAAGACCAATGGGAATTTGAAAGCTGTGTCTTTGAATGTGAGCTGCCTGTTGCAAGATGTTCCAGCTGTGAGGCTTTCAGAGCTTACATAAAATCTACAAGACTATAAGATTCTAGAACATTCCCAGAATGCTGGAACTCAAAAGATCAGATTTTGAGATTTTGTGGCAATGTGTTCGTTTCGTTTTTTTTGGTGAAGGTTTCAATGGACTCTGTCAATTCTATCGTGATATCCATGCAATTCGAATTACCGACTCACCATGAGCCTTTCCGTTCCAGCGTTTCTTTTGTTGGAGTGCGCTATAAGTATATCCACTCCAAAAGGGTTAGGATCAATTAGATACGACTCATAACGACTGTGGGCATACATGACTTACAAACCCAATGGATCAGCTCCATCGAAGACTTCCTGTACAGTCTGATAAAGGTTTCTTTAAAACAAAAGCGATCTTAGTGTTTGTTGGGCAAGGCTTAAACTTGAATTTAGGTGTCCAACTGCTTGGGAGGTTGATCTTTCCTGTTGGTTGATCGGATTGCATCCCGCTTCATCCTGCTTTCACCGCTCAGGAAATCTGCTTTCCAGCACATTCGATCGACGACACATAATCGCTTTGACTGTGACTTTGCTTTCAAAAACCGATTATTTAGTCCCTGAAAGTAACGCGAGAGTGAAGGGTTAATATACCTCTTGAGATTGGGAGATCAAGAACTATGATTCTTACTCTGTTTGATCTGAGTAGGAACCACTCGTCATTTAATTTATGGGATATCTGTATTCAAAGACTAGGACATGTCGTGGGGCACCAAAGCTTCAGGTTTTTTTCGTCGAGCGTATCTCGTTGTTTCGTCTCAAACTGAGGTTGGTCACCTTCTTGGACATTCAGAATGTTTTGATATACCATTACACAATGCCTTTGCATGATGTATGTATATAGTATAATTACATATATATTTTACATATACACATATATATATATACCATTTCATACTAAGACATCGCTTCATTTTGGAAGATTCAGAAAGGGCGCTTTCGAGCGCTTGTTTTTTTTTGGTGACATCATCATCTCTGAAGAGCATGTCTTTCTCATGAAATCCGAAAATGAGATTGGTTTCTATTGAAAACTGGAGTTTTTCAAAAAATACATGGCTAATTTTGAGACCCTGATTCTAACTTGGATGTACAAGTTTCATATTAACTTAAGCTATATAGGCTATACAAGTCACAAAGCTATGCTTGATATCAAAACATTCGTTTGAGGCGCCCTGTCCCTTGTTGACCAGGTGACTCCCCTACTTCTAGCAGTCCAGCCTCTCCACGAACGACGATTTGAAGGAGTGAACCCCGTGGTTTCACTGTGTAGGTTGTGAAATGTGCTTCGAGTTGATCTCTTGTTGATTGAAGATGCCGGAATCACTGCGGCCTCAGGCGTTGATTTTGAGGTTCCATGGAGATCACAAGGTAGCTTGGTCCCTTCGCGTGATATTTTCTCCGGAGATCATCCCCAGAATTTGATATCTATAGATGATATTCGGGAGGCGCACAGCAGCAACTCTCTCCAAATGACTGTTGGTTTATTTGTTTGTTTGGTTGTTTGGTTGGTTGGTTGCTTGGTTGGTTCATGTTGCCGTTGGCCTTGTTGTTCTTGTTGTGTATTGTTGTTGTTGTTGTTGTTGTTGTTGTTGTTGTTGTTGTTGTTGTTGTTGCTGGTGGTGGTGGTGGTGGTGGTGGTGGTGGTGGTGGTGCTGGTGGTGTTGCTGCTGATGTTGTTGCTCTTGGATTCAAAGTGAAATCACTTGATTTGACGCTGTAGCAGGTGGATTTGGAAATTATTTTTATTTAGAGGATCAATTTAGGTGTCGTATGAATTACCGTTTTTATGGTTCAGATTATTTAAGTATTTCTACAGGGTGTATAGAAAAACAACTTTGTCCAAGTGGTACTCTCGCAAGGTGTAAGACCTTTTCTCACCTAGCAGAGAGATGCACACAATTCACTGTCACGACAGGTGAGTCAGATTGTCGTTTTTATTTTGCCAGATTGATTTTTGAGAGTTTTTACAGATTTGTTGCGATGTTTTGTGGGAATTAGCTTCTTGAGGAGAAGAAAACTACATTCGATGTTTGCCTCTCTGTTAGACAGAATCCTGGATGGGAATTGTTGGGTTTGGAGCTGCCCCAAAGGGTGTATTTGTATAGTCAATATTGGTAAAATGCATGAAACAACCCAGGCATTCACAGGTGGAAATAGTGTTTTTTCTTTTGGAAGCGTGGAATCATATGGAATCATGAAAGGTTTGTTGATTCCATCAGTTCATGATATCAACAGAATTTACTAATGGATAATGGATGGGTATGGCCCCTTCCCACCAGGATTATTCCATTTTTAGTAGGGAATCCCTACAAACCCTTTATTTGCCACTGTTACTGGGAAGGGGCCACACCCAAGATAATGGGAATTTTCAACTAAGAGATTTCTTGACAGTTCTCTTGTCACACCGCCCTGGGGTGGCATCCGGACAACCCCAGGATACCATCGCCGAGGATTGCATGGCGATGACCATGAACGGTGATACTCTTGCAAACAGGTTTTCTCACGAGTCTTCCCAAGCACCTTTTTTTCGGGGCCTATGGAGTTTTACCCAGAGCAGTGAATATAGGTGGTGGTTCCAAACTATTTTAACTCTATGTTCATTTATTTTCAACCCCCACAGGCCCAAAGAAAGCTTCTTCTCAAACAAACGGTTTCCATGGGCTCCACCAAATGGATCATGAATCTTATCATCAGTTGATGATGATCGATGAACCTACTTTTTTGCCGGCCAGCAACTGCTCACTGCCTCATTGGAGCAACAGTTGTCTCGCTGATGTTTGTTTACCGACACTATGAGGTGACCTCGCCAAGCAGGAAAATCTGTATGAAGTTGAGATGTTCCATGTTGTAGTAGCCAGAAATGATATTTTAGATGCATATGCAATCACATGTATATCCCCATGCATGCATATATACAGTATTTTTTTCTCAATCATCTATAATACATTGTATGCATATGTCATATAACATATACATCAAATGGAGATGTCATGAGATACGGTCAAACTATAACAACTCCACTACTGACCTCACAAATTGGCAAAATAATAGGGAAGTCCTCCCAATCGTGAAAGTAATTCAAGTTGCCAAAGTTGCATTTCGTTTACTGTACGCAGATATGAAGTTGTTGCTGACAAGGGCATATAGGGGTCCTTTACTAAGTGACGTTTTCAGGCTTGAGTCATGCACTAATCTACGTCAGATTGGCATTGATGGATTTATCTTTTGATAGCCATGATCAAATTATATCAGCATCACTGTCGAAAGTAATGATCACTGCGTAAGTCGGGGTCCTTGTCGGATTCAAGCCCTTGTCGCGTTTGGCACTGCCAAAGCAGTCCAACGGTCAGGAGAAGTGTCAAATGATTTTCACAAAGAGTGCAGCACTCGAAGGATTTTCTGGCTTGACCACCAAAACATGGAACCTGAACATGTCTCCTCAAAAATAGCAAGTCATTCAACCAAACATCTACAAACTTAGACACCATTCATGATTTGATTTTCAGGTTCCACAATTTGTTTTGGTATGAAAAAAGCCGAGCTAACCATTACCAGGTTCTTCCAATTTTCAGGCGATTTGCCCTGGAGGTCCAGCTTAGCGGGAAAGATGCAGCAAGAAGCTAAGAAACCACTTCATATCAATGATTCCATACACAGTACAACAACGGATTTTTGTTCCTCCGTTTTCTAAGGATATTTTTCAGGCTTCTCCATGTTGAGACTTCTTGGGGAGAGGATTGACATCAGATTTACATTTGACAATTTGCCGCTGAAGTCCAACAAAAATAACATGTAGAGGCAATATTATATGTATATGATTATATCTGAAATATATATATATATAGATGAATACACATATTTAGATTTAGATCATATTTAGAGTTCATGCTAGAGAACGGAAAAACGGTTGGTTCTTGAAGATACATTGTCACAGGATGTCCAAGTTGAACCCAAAGATTTGGTACCGAGTGGACTGCGTCAATAACTTGGTTTATGCATTCTGAAAGCACAAGCGAAACATGGGGGGTTTTGTTTTTTTAGAAAACATGTGAATTACCTGCAAACATGTGAACATGAGATTTGAAACATGTGTGCCAAAACCACTTAACATCAGATTCTTTGCATACTGCCTTTACAATGAAACTGTGAACATGCAGGCGTTGAAAAAAAATCCATCTACCGGGCAGCTAAACATCCATGTTTCTTCCCCAGCTACTTGCGGTTGAAACAGGGCTGGCCTTGTCAAAGCTCGAGAGATGAGGTTGTAGAGCCCCTTTGGAAAAAAGGAAGCCACGAGTGGCTGGCCAAGGTTTCGTGGTTTCAGGGCTGAAGATCACATGGACCACCAACAGAAACAGCTTCGTTACCTAGCAGAACCGCGCGTTTAGATGTGTCACGACACCTGAGTTGCATTTAGTGCTTTTTCATATACGTGCACATACACACACATATGTATATAGATATATGATATATACACATATGTAAATCTATACTTGTGTTTCTGTAGGTAAATGAACGAGATAGATAGACAGGTAGGCAGACAGGTAGATAGATAGATAGGTAGATAGCGAAATCGATAGACAGCTTGATAGATGGATAGGTAGATAGCGAGATCGATAGACAGCTTGATAGATGGATAGGTAGATCGGTAGATATATCAATGATATATCATATTTGTATAGACAGGTTGGATAGGCAGATCGGTAGACAGATCGATAGACATATATATGCAGATAGATGGATGGATGGATGGATAGATAGGTAGATAGGTAGATGGTTGGAGATAGACAGGTAAATTGATACATAGATAGGTAGATAGATAAATAGATAGATAGCAGATACCAGACAGATGAATCATGATAGACTGCAATGTAGATAAACAATGGTCGGTTGAGATACATACAGTCCTGTTATGTCACGTCTATGTGCATGGTGTCTCTGCAAATATTTGTTTTTGTTTTGGTGCAAACGTCATATTCAAGCATGCCGTCCATTTCTTTACTCATTTCCCTTTTATGTTTGAATTTTACAGACACATAATCCAGTGAGTATGTAGAAACTATGTAGATGCCGGTGCATGTACTTTCAACATGCCTGGCCTCATCCTCCCTTTTGTGTTCTCTCTCATTCTGTATCTCTTATTGAATGTATCATGGAAAGAGTATTTGATTTGTATATAATATATATATATACACGTTTACGCATATGTTTATTTATATAAACATCCATACATATAAACATATAAATATACATATCTTACACTTTCTGATTCAGCCAGTGGATCTATATCTTTAACTGCTGATATACCATGCACCTTATGGGCAGTCGGTGGGCGAGGTTAAACCGGCAACCCCATTGAAAATTGTTGATATATATATATATATATATTATATGTGTGTCTATATGGATCATTGTGTATATATCCATGGTTTTTTTTATGTAAGAATGAGGTGAATGTAAAGATGTATTTGTGAATATATATTCAGATATGTACACATGTACTCGTGCATCTATGTAAATATTTGTTTATATTTGCAGGTATGTGCATTGATGCATACAGTTGTTGACTTGAACATGTGCATTGTTTGTGTGTACACCGATGTATGTATATATCATACATGTCTGTTTTTGCATATGTGTATATTTATATAATACATGTATATATATATATATTTAGTCTATGTATAGAAATATGAGAATTCATGTCTATCATATGTTTGATTTACTTCTATGTGACATTATTTTTACATAGATGATTTTGAAGATATATTTATGTCCACCTTTTTGCTTGTCATGGTTTATCCTATTGACCTTTAGCAGGGAACGGTCATGTTTATCATAAGGATTCACTAAGCTTGGGTACAGAAGCTGGGAGAATAGTCTCAAATTGTGGAGTACATCACTCATCCATTCCCCCACCCCAGCTTATATATATAGGGAACATTGCATTTATTTACCAAGATGAAAAGCAGATTTGACTGGTAGGCAGGTTTGCATGAATATGTTATGTAGTTAGTTTAAATCTGCAAAATGAGATCAAACTGATGTGGAGGCGACTCCCAAGAACGAGGTAGGTCCTCACATACCCTCACAGAGTTGGAAAACGAGATCATCACCACGGAAATGTTGTCAAATGTTTACAAAAACGAGAGTGAAAACAGGAATGAATCCTGCGTCAGTTTACGTTTTAGTCACATACTAAATTACAAGAGCGGCCGCTCATATGAGTGTAAATCAACATTAGTTGTATATGGCAAGAACAACAGTACCTTTGCCACCCAGGGCCTGAAAAGGAAGAACACCTGTTTTCGCCGTTCTGGCTAGCTGTGAAACGTACAACGTGAACATGGAAACAAAATCGTGGCAAGACATGGATCTTTTTGACGAAGCAGCACAGGATTCCGCACATTGTTGGAACAACCAGGCAGAAGTGGCCAAGACAAAATCGTAACTGTTGGCAAAATTGATATCGGCATGATGGGGATGATGGCCATTGGTGATGAATTGAAACTGTTTTTGGCCTCACAGACTCACATTTAATGTGTGGACATTGTCAAGAATGACTCTGATACATATAGATAGATAATTTTAAAAAAATATATATATATTTGTATATAATGAAAATTATATATATTTTTATATATATTTATTTAAACAGAGAGATTCTATGTTTCTTCCAACATGGGACATTTAGAGCGATTGACTCTGAACAGCCTTTTTGTTTGGTTGGTGATTGCAAAAAGTCGCCGGGTCGTCGTCCGCCATGGCCATGGCCAATCGAGTCTTTGGCCACAAGGAGATTTGAAAACAGTGGAGGATGACTGGGATCCTGGGGTTCGGGGGGTAGATCCAAGCTATACTCCCTAAAACTAACAATATATGGCTGGAAAGAATATTCGCCATCCCAAAGTCGGAAAGGATCTTTTTTGAAGCAACCATCACAACTTTCAGGGGGCTATTATATGTTAAACTTCGGGGTCGCCCCGTGTAGATTGATGACACAGGAAAGGATATTGCATGTTTACCGTAATAGGATCCATGGGAGTTGGTGTGGCCCCTCCAAGAGTTGCCCTTTGCGTTTTTTTTCGGTGGCAAAAGCATGGCATTGACCCAGGAATTTGGGATGCCACGTATTGATGGATCCAGGTATCTACCTGGTCAAATGTAGCTACGAAAGGGACATCCCCTTATTTCAGGATTTTCCGGGTTGGTGAAATATTGTAATTTGGCCAGATCTATGATTATATTTGATACCTTCTGGATCCAGTATCAGGCAGTTCAGTGAACTGGTTGATTTTTTTGGGGTATATATTTTAGTTGCATATTCCACTGCCTACAATGGATTCCTGGGAAGACTTGTTGTTGATCATTTATAGAGTAACGTCTTCGTGAAGGATCGCATAGATCAGAACAGGAAGAGTATTTGTTTCTGAAACTTGATATCCATCAAGTAACTTTAGGAGATCATGGATTCCTATGTTTTTTTTTAATGGTTTGGAATTTTGAGTCAAAGGATCCATGGACATGGAAATGATTCTTGCATGACGGGTGTCCAACATCCTCAATTGGAAGGAGTGGTGGATCTTGCTGACCCTTGTCCTTTGGCAGGCAGCAGGAACGGTGCAGGGTGGGGGGAAGGGTTGAAAATTTCCGAATCTTGCTTCAGAAACAACAATTTTTGCTCAACATGGAACTGTTTGTTTACATCAAGATACATGTAATCAATCATGTAATTTGTGCTTCAATATGTTTCAACCATTGTGTTAGGTTCAATCAATAGTTTGTCATGGTATGATTATATATAGAATTCCCCTGACAGAAAAAAACCTCCTGGCTTCCTAGGTGTGATTTTGAAGGAATGAAACTTTAAGAAGGCTTCCCCATTCGCTGTTGTTTTTTCAAAACTCTGTCATGGCTCCGAGCAGTTTGCCCGTTTCGCCTGTGTTCTTTAAGTTTCACCTGTTTTGTTTTTTTCCTCTTTACATGTCGGACTCCTTCTGAGACGGAAAGGAAGCTGTAATCTGGGAACACTTGTAACATCAATATATGATTCTGTCTCTATGTAGTCCCTCTCTCTCTCTCTATATATATATAATACTATGCTATGTTATTTTATACTGTGTATGTTTCTAATAGACTCCAGATGGTCAGTACTGACTTGCTTGAATAGTGATAGCCAATTTGAACAGCCGACGTATTGTTCATCCGTTCCGGTTGACAGTTTGGAACATGATCCACGGCTGTGGCTCAAAATTCTGGGCCCCTCATTTGCTAGGCGGGCTTGACGTTCACCACACAAAAACAGATGTTTTTGTGCCCGGCAAAACGTGGGCTTTGCAGGTTTATGCCTCATCTTTACCTTACTATGACGTCTTGGGTGTGAGCAAAGATGCGGATGAAAGACAAATCAAGAAGGTGGCTAAAGAGGGGAACAAAGTGTCATTTTTATTGGGAAAAAAACATCAGATGGGTCTCCATGACAAATGCTGAGCATTGAATTTTATTTGGTTCTATGGAGTTCTGTGGTGTTCCTGCTGAAGGGTTTGGGTTTGCGGAATTGCCGACAAAGATTTGATTGAGAGTGCCAAGCCACTGTGGGCTCTGAGCTTCCATTGCAGAACGCGGTTTCAACGCGGAATTTACTGTATAGTTGACCAAACTTCATGTCATATATTGCCTGCAGTTTAAACCTTTTTTTCCCAGCGGGTGGATGAGAATTCCAAGTAAAAATATAAAGAACGCATCAGTTTAACAGTTAAGTCATGAAGTTGTTCCCCTTCTTTTCCAGTGGAGAAGCACCTAAATTTTCTGACGATGCAAAAACCGTCGCAGAACTACATTCCACTTGGGGTTTCACTGATCAACTGATCAACTGGGCCATCCCAGGCTTACCGAGAGAAAGCTTTGCAATGGCATCCTGATAAGAACCCAGAGAATCGGGAGGCCAACACCTGGGGTGGTTGAGCTGAGAACAACTCAGAGCCCCAAATTGTCAGATTGCTTAGCCAACAAATTGTGTCAGATATTTTGGGGGATTTTTGTCTACCACATGGTTTACGTTGCGATATTGTTTTGTATGTTACATACAATTATGACAATTCTGCACGGTTTAATTCCATCTCATCGAAAACACAAATATTTCATGCATATTTACACATACTTATGATTTATTATGCATATCATATACGCCACGCGTGCTATTTTTGTACGTGCAGTACTTTAAAAAATGTGGAAGGGCCGGTACTGTGACCGATTTGTGTAGGCTGTAGGAATACTACCCACGTAGAACAGCACCTCCAAGGTTGAGAAAAGGACTGGAGCCTAAATGACTGCCCTGTTGGAAATGTGAGGGAAATGTTTGTTGAAGGAATGATGTTTATAAAAGATTCTGTGTTAATTGAACATGTGTAACGAGTTTTTGTGCACAAAATTAACATGTTCCACATCTACTGCCTCACTTTTTCCTTGGGTCATGTGCAAGTGAATGAACAACTTGCCAAGGGTTTTTCCATGGTGTGTAGGGTTTTTGTGGGGTGTTTGATTTTTGTTGCAGATGTTTGTTTGGTCTTTTTCGGTCACAACCTGAAAATCCAAATCTTGCGGAAAAGCTTGGGAAAAGCGTTTTGTTGTTCTCGCCATGTTGTGTTTTAAAGTCTAGAAAACACGGCGAGAATCCGGCATTTTGAGACCCAGGTTTGTTTGTTCTGAAATCAAGATTCTAAGAAATAAACAAAAAATACTCTATTTAGTCGTTGCATATTGGTATGTTGCTTCCAAAGTCCGGAAGGAAAGGGAGGGATAAATGTGTTTGAAAGGGATAAACGTGTTTGGTGTCAAACCAGTTTTGACTTCTATTTTAGAACTGGCTTGAAACCACCAGCATCCATAGCCAAAATATACAAGACTTTTCGTGAGCAAATTAAACTTCATCGCGGATTCTTGGCTCAAGCTCGTGTTACTTGAGATTCAGCTTACAGAAAACACAGCTTGGCAACAAGAATCAAAAAGACCAAAAAGACCAAAAGGCTCCTTGAAGTTTTCTGGGATGTGCTTTAGACGCAAAGTTGCAGGACTCGTTTTTTGCAAATTGATCTTAACGGTTTGCCATGTTTTTACCACGAAAGTGCCCAACAGCACCTACAAGAGAAGACACGGCACAGAAATATCCCAGCCTTCTTTTGTGTATGGTTTTTTGGCCACCTGACAAGTTAAGCAAACAAAAATTGGCATCCATCAGCGACCTGAGAGTGAAGCCATGTGCCTTAAAGTCATTGAAAAGCACCCATGTTGAATTTGATCCAAGAAATCCCAAAGGTTACGCTCAGGTTACTTGAAGTATCTGCCAGACTCGGTTGACCAACATGGCCATGCAGAGGTTTGCAGTACTATCCAATGTGTGACTTGAACATCAAAGGACAAAATATTTGTGGGGATGCTTGAGGTGATTCCCTCTACCTTTATCTCGAATTGAAGCACTGTGTGCTGATCGTATGGCATTGTCCTTGTCGTTGTCGGTGTTGTTGTTGTTGTTGTCGTCGGTGTTGTTGTTGTTGTGGTTGTGGTTGTGGTTGTTGTTGTGGTTGTTGTTGTTGTTGTTGTTGTTGCTGTTGCTGTTGCTGTTGCTGTTGTTTGCAATGTTTTATGTGACATAGGAGTCTCTTAAAGTTGAGGGGTTCCCTTTTTCAGCGTTTCAAAAGCCACTTGAGGTCGCTTTTCAGGATGGCATGCAGTCCTTTAGATGTTCCATATGCCTATGAGTTGTGGGTGTGTGCATTCCTCTTGAAGAGTGCAGATCACTCTTAGAAACTGCTCCACTATGCCTCATCCCTGCATGTTTTTTTCAATACTTTAAGATCACTTGGTACCAGGATTTTAACGAACAGGGACAACTGCAAACACTGGGCAAATGGAACTGGTTCGATTACTGTAGTTGATGTGAACCTGTTCCACAGCTGACATGAAACCATGAAATGATTTTGTCAAGCAATACAGTTGGAATGCCATGTCTTACATGAATCTGACACTGGACCAACCTGATGTAGAGTTGACATGGTTTCCTGACAGATGACTTCAATTCTCAAGAGATGAACCCAAGCCTTGACTTGGCGCAGAAGTGGCAACCCCGCTCTTGCTTATGAGAATTTACATGGGAGGCAATTGTATAATTTGTTCTGAACATGTGTGCATAACAAGTTTCTGTGCATGGACTTTTTTTTTGCAGTTACGTCCAAGTCGGATATTTCCATATTCATCAATGTGACTTAGCCTTAGCCCATGCTTTTTTTGCAACATTTTGCAACGTTTCGGTGGCTATTTTTGAGGCAAGTCATGGGGTACATATCGACCACAAGCTACCACACAAATGAATATTGAGGATTTCTCACTATTTGCTGGATGGTGGTGTCTTTTTTTGGGGGGGAATTTCAACCTGATTGTTGATGAAACGATCCAATTTGACTACGGTAAATGTTTTTTCAAAGGAGTGGAGTTGAAATCACCAACTAGTTGGGCACTTGCTTTACAAATGCTAAGATTACCAACAGATCTTTCCATGTTTCTGGAAAGTCATCCCTAACATAAGAGTCGCCGAAAATCATCGATCTACGATGGTGAATGATCCTGCAGGGAAAAGCATGGGTTGTTGGCTTGTTTGCATCCAAACTTGATTTACCGAGTAACATCTTGTTATTGGCTCCTTGCTCAAGCAACAAACTTGACAGGCACCCAAATTTTCAGCTCTCCATGTCGAGCAGTGAAAAAACGACTGTTGTTTGGGTCATATGACCCCCTTACGACGCTAGTTATGGGCAATCTTTAGGCAACCAGTGTAATAAACATGGCTTTGGTGGCTCGTGGAGGATTCTGCCGTATCAATGCCCCGAGGCGACATCAACAGCCATATTTGCCCGAAGTAGCTGAGGAGGTCTGACAGTCTGAGAGTTGTGTTTGAAACAAGCGAATCTGTTAGTTTGTTTTTTTTTTGGAAAGCTCGTTTGTTCACTTACTGTTTAGTATCAAAATATGTATGTTTACGGAGTATGTTTAGATGTTGATTATGGGCATACATTGATTGATAGGATTTAAACGTTTTATAACAAAAATTACATACAATACGTATATATATACATATATATGTATTTTTGTTTTCAAATAGTCACATACAGACAATATATGTATGTATATATATATTTAGAGAATATACACACACTATACTTACATGCATGCATGCAAACGTGCATACTTGCATGCATACATACATACATACATACATACCTACAACATACCTACAACATACATACAACAAACATACATACATACATACATACATACATACCTACCTACCTACATACCTACCTACCTACCTACCTACGTACGTACGTGCGTGCGTGCGTGCGTGCATGCATGCATGCATGCATGCATGCATGCTGTACATAGATACATTGATACATAGATGCATAGATACATAGATACACAGATACATAGATACATACATGCATGCATACGTACACGCATACATGCATGCATACATGCAAGCATGCATGCATGCATAATTGTTCACAATCTATATGTTTAATATGTCATGTTAATACTCTACTTGCTTCGTTTGGAGCAAGGTGGGTTGAAAGTTGAATGTGCCTGTGTTTCCTGCGATTGAAACATTGTCCTACTGGCAGGATGCATTTGTGGATGCATTTGTGGAACCTTCCTTCAAACTGAAGGACGGCCCGACTATTGGATATGAAGCACGGTATATGAAGTTGATTAAACATATGCCCATTCCTGTAGGATCCATCTATGGTGTATTTCCCTACATTGACTATTAGAATCAACCAAAATGTAGGTAAAGATGCCATACATAGATTCTATGGAATGAACATCAAATTGAAGGCACATTTGTTAAATACTTCATGGTATATCTTTAAAATAGGCAAACTGTAGAGACCAATGACATTGATCAATCATCATTCTTATATTTTTTGATGAATGTAGTTTGTAGGGAGAGTTCACAGAACAAAAAGGACAACAAAAAACAATAGGCTGGTGAAGTGTGATTGCAGTTGTCCCCAAATCAGAGAGGAGTTTCAGAGTTCCAAGAAATGATGGGTTTCAACGGCTCGAGCAAACAACACACTGAACGCCTGTGTTGCACCCCAACTCCTCCATTGTTGGCTACAAAGTGCTAGTGGATGTGTTTTTCCCAAGGCCGAACAGGTACAGTACAGTACTGCCAGTTTGGGTTTCGCTGTTGGGGATACCACATGAGTTTTTTCACATCCAACACTAATCAAAGAAATCACTGTATCATATAGACGTATCATTATCATATTTGGTCGATGGGGTAGGTGACCCGGTTAGTGCAGTTGCCTAGAGAGGGAAACCTCCCAAAATGTCCGAAGATCTCAGGAATTTGGATGATTGGTGATACAAAACAAAATCCCCGAGAACCCATGAATGTTTGTGGTTCAGCCTACATTTGGCAGATCTTTTGGTCATAATCCTTTCTCTAAACTGGTGTCCCTGACATTCATAGGGAATATCGAAATGGATATGTGAGGCTTTTTTATCCCATTTAAGAACGGATGGAGCATGCCTTCCAGGGAACTTGCTTTATCATAGTCCATGGACTCAACTACTTTTTCAGTGACATTCTACTCTCACCGGGGTAGTTTTTGCAGGCTTGGCTTAGTCACCAATCATTTCTGGATGGTTTATCCTCACGCTCAACAGTCCAGAATCATGTTTCATCCGACTTGTTTTCTCAACCACAAGACAAGCGTTAGTTCTAATCTTCAATGTTTGATATGTTATCCTTTTGCTTCGTCATGTTCTGTTTGTGTATTTGCTGGTCACTGTAAAAACGAATGTATCTAGATTCGTGGTTATAGAGTAAAGACATGAAAGTCATCCATCAATCATTTACTGGATATTCATTGAGAGTAAATGTTTCTATTTTACCGTCCTAAGAAATCCTTAAAAACAGGTTCAACCACCCGGACCCCCGCCAGGAGGCAAGTTTTAACGATACCTGTACATCGGTACCTTACCTGTGCTTAACGTTTGGCGAAGTATGGCGGTGTCCTTTACCCTCCCTGAAACGAACAGCTCGCACAAGTGCGAAGAGGGCACCCCTTAAAGGGAAAGGATAGGCTTCCAAGCATCAATTTTTCAGGGGCAATTTTTCAATTTCAGGGAGGGTACCAGTTTTTTGTTAAAAGCCTTTTGCATAAGCCCATGATTTTTGCTGAATGGGTGTCAGAAGGTTCTTCAATTTGTTCCATGTTTTTTCAAACAGATGCAAGATGTGATATGTAAAGATGCCGCAAGGGAAAATTATTGAGTCTTTGGCACGGGAAGCAGTGACGGTGTCATATACTGTGATTCAATCTGATTAAAGTGCTTGAGAGGGCCATGTTTCTTTTAGCACAAGATCCGGTTCTCGAAGCTGCCAACATTGAACACTGCTAAGTTTTGAGTTTCTTCTGTCCTAAAGAATTTTGTAACTAATACACATACACCCCTGAAAATTAACATGGAACCCAAAAGTCACCCAATTGAAAAGGAACATCATCTTCCAAACCTCCATATTTGAGTTCCATGTTAATTTTCCAGGGTGCACTTAGCAGTCCATGTATTTCATGTTTGGATTCATTTTGGACATATGATTTCTCATCAACTTTTGCTAAGGATGGCACCTTGAGAAGTGAGAGAGGTGGAGGAGCCTCCATGAATTCCATGGATGTCTACCTGGTATCTCATGGGACTTTACCCCTTGAAACCTCCAAAAAGATCTGGTCACAACATGGAAAGTGAACTATCTGTTCACAGTTTTTGACTTGTTTTTGCTATGTTCATGTTCTATTCTTGTTAGTACTATACTCTTTTTCTGTAGAGTACTATACCAACTTACACCATTTCCACTTTTATGTGTTTCTTCCCATATTTTTTTTGGCTTCATATTTGCTACTTTCATGGAACCTGATTCCAACGTTACAGCGATCCAGGATTCAATAGCTCCAATGGACAGTGGAGTGGTGAGCGTGATCGCCACAAAATTCGTGCCGTGGTTGGCAATTGTTATATTTTCCAATTTATTTTGTGGATGGAATATGAAGCAGGTGTACCAACGATTTATATATCATATATATATATATACATAGATCATAGATACCGGAGGATCTTTTTAGATGTCATACAATACATGTATTGTATTTTCATGCATGTTTTCCTACATGTCCTTTTATTTTTTCAGGATCAACAACAAAGAGGCGGAATTTCCATGGCCATGCGACAGACGCAAACATCAGGTCCTTTCACCAGCCCCGAAGAGTTGCCAGAGATACATAGAGATACAGCTGCCAAAATGCCAGAAGTTCAGCTTTAGCCAAATTGATAAGGGAAAGGCTGTTGTTTCAATGAGAGGGAGAACCTTTTCTTTTTTTTGGTTTGTGGAAAGATTAGCGCTGCACGATTTTTATTCATTCCTGCATGTGGCACATGCCATGTGAGCATCATTTGTTTTGGAACGACCAATGTCATGTATTCGAGGGAACTCCTTATGAAGTCGCGTAGGCTGTTCACCTGATATTTTGCAGTCCGCGAAGGCGTGCGTAGGCAAGCGCGAAAGCAATGTAGATTTTTGTTGCCTGGTCAGTAGACAGATAGGTACATGACCGTCCAACAAAGAACCCTGCGGAGGCACCCGTGTAGGCACATTATCTAGGAAAACTCCTGCGAAGGCACCTTTCCATTCCGCGTATGCATGCGGAGGCATTTGCGTAGGAAGGGACCCAGTGTATACAGGGACGGGTACATCCAAAAAAACACTAGTTATGTGACAGTTCCTCATTCACATGATACTGCAATGGCGAAGCTGGCATTATCTCTAGAGTTTGACACAAGGCTTCACGCGTATTTCTCATCACAAATCAAAACATGTCCTGGCTGCCACTTACTGACGTTCTTTTGTGGTGACTTTGCTGGGAGTCGTGAAAACAAAGCAACCATAATGACAATTGCATACAATTGTTCTTCTTCTTGGTTGTTGTTGTTGTTGTTGTTGTTGTTGTTGTTGTTGTTGTTGTTGTTTCGTTGTTGTGCGCATCCCTGTTTTCGTTGCTGTTCTCCGGATTCGCATTGCTGTTGGTGTCGGTACTCGAGATGTCCAAAATCAACCACTGAGCTGCTGCAAAACTCCGACCTGGGGCAACTACAAGTATTTGACCTGCAAAGCTGTTCTTGGTGTCCAGAGTAGTTCTACATTCTACATATTAACTTATTTTATGTCCTAAATCTAGGTCCAGTCTAGGTCCCTTTCATACAAATTCATACAAAATGATTTTCAACATGAATCAAACTTATCAACACATGAATTATTCCAGAACTATGAAAGTCACAATTTTGTCGGAACTTCTTTCCCTTTCAAGTTGGTCCGTTGAAACCGTGTTTTCCACCGTGCCCTTTAGGCACTCAAGTCCTAGTCTCTGCGCAATTCGATCACCTTTTGAAGCTGCTGGCACAGCAACATGTCAAGGCCGGTTGCTGGGTTGGCGGCTTCGGGGATGTCATACACTACCCATGGCAGATATGTAGGGATCATAACAAGCCAATATAAGGGATCCAGGAATAAACCATCACTGCTAAGGTTGGTGCCACCTGGAAGTGCCACCTGGAAGTCCAACTTTCGTGCCACTTTTGGATCCAAATTTAAGCTACATGACTTAGCGTGGAAAATCCCCAGATCCTCACCAACAGGTACATGCCACATCTCAGGGAACTTGTTTTTTTTTTAATTTTGGTTTGGCATTTTAGAATTCCAACTGGCACAGAGAATGTAATCATTTAAAATCATTCATACATATGATTTGTGATAATGTAATATTTACATATATACATCACATATAATTTTCATTCATAGACATACATACTATTTGGAAAGGTAGATATACAAAGCAATGATTGCGTTTACGTTTGGTAAGCTCAGCTTTTCTTCCTGAAAAAGACCCATGTGGCATGCAGGAACTGTCCGAAACGAGGCGGGATACTTTTTGCTGCAATTGTGTGTGGCCTTTTTTTTTGTGGTGAAAGGCTTTTTTGGTGAAAGTGACATGGATAATTCACAACCCAAAAGCTTACCAACATGCCAGCATTTTTCAGTTGGTGATTATCATTTACAGAAGCATTTACCACAAGTCACTCATGAGAGTCCTATTGACTTCTGACTATTTCTTGTATACGGGGATATAGAGGGGCATTTAGCAGGCGACAGAAAGGACAGAAACCCTTATCCACCTTTACTATACATTTACGAATTTGGTCCCTTCAAGTTCAAGCAAGCAAGAGGTTTTGTTCCCTTGGGGAGAAATTCTCCCTACACAACAATCGTGGTGTCCATCCTGTTCAGGTCTTGAGTCTAGTTGTGGAACATGAAAGTTGAGGATTCCATTCTGTAACGAAGTGTCCGACTATCAAAATACCTCGAACTCGCAATTCGCAATGAATTTCATGCTTCGTCACCTTTCCTTCTTTGGTTATTCAATTGATTGTTACACAAAAACGGAAGGCTCTGATAGGAAGGAGTCACTTTCACAAGATTGCCTTTTATCCACCAAAACAGTGTTGTTTTTCCTTCGAATCATCAAAAAAAGACCATGAAAAACCAACAAAATGACGACAGAGGCCTGGGCGCACAGAGAGGAATACAAGTACCTTGGCCATTTTGGTGTGTGTTTTGTTGATTCAGAAACATTGGGGGCCATGGAGAGATATTCGTGCATCGTGAATCACCGTTTCTGAAGCAGCAAAGGTTGGGTCCTGAGTCCACCAGCAATTTTTGGGGTCCACCTGGGAAAGATGGCCCATCAGTGTTTTTTTTGGAGATGTTGTTTTTGAGGTGCATATCATCAAGTTTACAGCGTTTGACTTTGACTTTGAGCAGTGGTTGTTGTTAATTTCACCGTTGGTTGTTGTCGTTACTTGTCGTTGTTGTTACGCAGGGCATGAAATACTTCTACTTTGAGGCAATTGGTTTTTGTAGAGTACATGATAGTTCACGATGGGAATCCCTATGATCAGCTTACTGTGCCAACCATATCTCCAGCGCCGGCGGGCGTTTTCTATCAGTCAATGGATGACGAAGATCACTCGGATTTTGGACTGATTCGACTGGTTGCATCTAACATCGTAGCCTTTTGGCATAGCAAATATATGACTCCGTGGTGGTTTTAAATATTGTCTATTTTCACCACTGTTTGGGGAAGATTTCCAATTTGACTACTGTAATATTTTTCAGATGGGTTGGTTCAACCACCAACTAGATGAATATACCTATATAAACCTCATAAACCTGAAGGACCAACCTTAACCACTTGCAGCCACTTGCCTTCACCAAGCATTTTGACCATTGATTGTTTTTTTATACCCGTTAAGGTGTGTGTACAGATTCTACTGATTTCACTACACCAATGGAGCGCATGGAATCTCCTCAAACGAGGCCTCGTGGATTGGATTTTAAGGGTAAAGATGATGGAAATTAGCAGCAACTTGTTTTCCAGGGTTTTTGTTTGTTTTGATGGGTGGCAGCTTCTTTGCGTGGTTTTTGAAGGGGAGTGTTTCTGAAAGTTGGGTTGAAATATGTTGAAATTTGGGTTGCCTCCATCATCGACTCAAAAGTGCCGGCTTGGAGGTGGGGAATCAACGTGACCGTTCCCAGAAATGTTATCTTTCCAGCTATCAAAAGTTGCTGAAAACCCTCCAGGACACCGCTGATCGAGACATGGCAAAAAGTGAGATCGATGGCAAGACAACGATCTCCGATCCTGTGCTGCAAACAGGTAGAGAGAGTCGTTCCGGTCGATCCCCAGATTCGTTCCTTTCTTTTGGGGGGGATCATATGTTCATACCCTGGAAATCTCCACTCCAAACAGCTGCCCAAGAGTTTCCAACTCTTTTTTCGTGGATATCCAGAACCTCAGTTGAAAAATTCCGTGTATCTCCATGCAATAGTTTTTCCCTGGCAAATATGGCAATTTTTCACTGAACCATGATTATGGAAGAAAGAGTAATGAAAAATCCGCCTTTTTCGGCATGCTTGAGGTATCTTGGAATTGTCTTGGGTGAAATTTGCTTGATTCACCAAGACCCCAAAATTTTGGATGGAGATTGTTTTTGCATGTTTTTGTCAGGTGGTTTTTCGTTGTTTGGGTCCATGCGGGCAGTCATGTTGCCGTATGGCCGCTCACAATCTTCTTCCAGTGCCAGAGACCTACCTTTAACCTTCCAAAATATTTCTGCCCTACAATTCGGGTGCCAAAAACACAGGGTTGTGTTTTTTTTTTGGGAGGAAAAAAATCCAAGCCGCATTTGCAATGATGTGATACTTCCTATCATTTTTTAATCAATTTTCTACTCAGCAATGTCTATCCCATCCAAACTAGTTGCACCAGTCGTATGATGTAAGTTTCTGAAGTTGAATGTGACTTCAACCATGGCGTTTGTAGGTACTTACTGTATACCACGTGTTTTTCCAGAGTTCTGTGTCACCCTGGCATTGGAAAATGACAAGAATTTTCTTTCAATTGAACCCCAACTACGCATCTTCTCTAAGGACAGTGACATCCGTGACAGATCACAGCATGGATAGATCGTGTACAGGCAATCTGGCTGTTTTTAAAATCTGCTGGTTGCATACTGAGGGAATTGAGTTGGAACATGCAAACACTAGGAAGCATTTTATTCAAGTCCAATCTCATTGTCGTATCACAGCATATGGTATGCATAGGATTAACATAGAACAGCAACATAAGTGGGTTGCACTTGCTACGTTTCGAACATGTCTCATTTGCAGTCAGTAGATGAAGATTCCACGCTTCTTTTGATGCATTTCCCACATCTCTTTTGCTGCTCACCGCAAACTCTTCTGCGTTAATACAACTTGGCGCCTTGCACCTGAAAGATACCTAATTTGCCAGATTCGATAAGATACAATTGTGACACAATTCTGTCATTTTGTGTCTTTGTTTTTATACTACAAGGAATAAGGATGTGTTTGTCTAACGAGACTGGTATATGGATCTAGTCTAGTCTGGTATATACTAGTACATATTATAAGTATATAATATATACTATTCGGACTATCAATCATATTATGCAAACAGCTGCCTGTTTAGTCCATCGGCAGTTTTGGTGTGTTTTGAATCGGCAGCACCAACCAATGCTCTTTTGGAAATGCCGCTGGCCCATTGGGATCTGCCACACACACACACAATCCATTCTACGGGTTCTTCGGACAACAAGAACGTTGACGTTGACTTTACTGTATTTTGTTGTTTGCAGCGATGATTTACTGTATATATATATATACAGTATATATATATATATACAGCGACCAAATAAACAGACACAATCAAAATAATGTCTTTCATTTCGAAATTTTTGATCCTTTATGTTTAGGATGAATTTGCTCTCACCTATGGGATAGAAAACCGTGGTATTGCTAGCTCAAGATGAGAAGACAATTTGACCGTGTTCAGGGACTTTCTCTTGCCACCTTGCAACCTAGGTGTAACAAATACTTGACATAAAATCCCAGGTCTTGCACCTTTTTTAAGCATGTCCAAATCCGTTTCAATTGGGAAATCATTAGTTCACCTCCCCTCCAAGCCCAGTAGTTTTGCGCATTGGTGACGGTGCAGTAGGGTCCCGCATTTGTATCTGACATGTTTCGAAGCTCGAACAAGCAGAGGCGAGAGCGACAGTTTGGGTCTCCAAAGATTTGCACCTTGGTGACATCAATCTCAATGAAGATTATGATGATGATGATGATGATGATGATGATGATGATTACAGTGTTATTATTATTAAGATGATGACGATGAAGATTGTGATGAAGATGATTACGATGATGATGATGATGATGATGATGATGATGATGATGATGATGTTGATGTTGATGTTGATGTTGATGATGAGGTTGCACATAAATGTTTTGTTTTTGTTCCGTTTAAGCCTTTTTTGATAGCAGTTCCCTAGTGAAACCGAGAAAAAAACAGTTTTGCAATGTTTTTTTCACGTGCAACAGTTGTAAATCCTCCGTCATCATTGGCCGACCGTGCCAGCTGCAGTTTTTTGTATGGGTGACTTGTTGCTGCTTTTTGGATCCAAAGATTCTTCCGGTCCGATGCCTTTGAAAGAAGTTGGTAAGCAGACAATATGGAGAAATTATGGTAATATATTATAAGTTGCACCCTAGTAAACTTACTCGTCCAACCAACCAAGTAACTAATCCTCAATTTTAAAAACATCACCAAATAAACAACAATTAACTTAACTGACTAAAAAAACTCTACATAACTAAACCAAAAAAAGACCCTACCATCATTTTTCGGTTTCGATCCTTCCAGGATCGGCAGCACAGTCCTTCTTTGATCAGTGTAACCAGCTCCAGGTCAACTTGCCGTGGATTTTTCTGCGGAGATTTTGAAGGGTTGAAGTCCCCAATGGATGCATCCCTCCTTTTCATAAAAAAGGGTGTTGGTTTGTTTAGGGAAGGAAGATCTAAGAATCTTGCAGGTTGTTGCCTAATTAATGTTTGTTTCTTTGTTTGTTCCTTTGTTTCTTTCTTTGTTTGTTTGTTTCTTTGTTTGTTTGTTTGTTTGTTTGTTTGTTTGTTTGTTTCTTCGTTTCTTTGTTTGTTTGTTTGTTTGTTTGTTATTTGTGTTTTTTTGGTGTATGTTGTGTTGTGTTGTCGTTGGTTGTTGGTTGTGTGTTGTGTTGTCGTTGGTTGTTCGTCGTGTGTTGTGTGTTTTGTTGTTGTTGTTGTTGTTGTTGTTGTTGTTGTTGTTGTTGTTGTTGTTGTTGTTGTTGGTATATCAATTTCAACGAGGTTTCGGATATATAAACACTTGGATGAATTCCACTACATAATCCACAAATGTCGGTTTCACTTTTCGCGTATGGTGGAGACGTCTTGACATTTCTGTTTAAACTTGAAACTCATACCCAAGCATCATAGTCTCTTAAACATTCACTTTGACCTCTGGAATTGAGCTACCCCAACCTAGCAACAGTCATCAGCAGGTATCCCCTATAGATACATCAGTTTTCACGTTCAGGGGGTGAGGCCGAGCCCTAAGTCTTAACCTTCACTGACAAAACATGATGCCAGGAGGATGATCGGAAGGCTTGGATTGGTGTGGAATTGGCATTTTGGATAAACATCTTGGTCTTTGAACGTTATTCCCTTTTTGCAAGTACCTGGCAAGTATGGAAAGACCTGAAATTCTGAGTAAACTTCAGGACTGGTGGTCAGGTGCAGCAGTGTATCAATAGTGTAAGGATAAAAGTTTGGAAGATGCGGAGGAAGGAGATTACATCAAATTTTTGAGGCAAGTGAGTCTACGATATTCATTCTATAGGTGAAATATATATATATATCTTCTGCATATTTCTCCGAAGGAGGCATTGTTTTCGAGTTTGCGTTGCTGCGATGTTTTGTTGCTCCGTCCTCCGGCAGAACATTTAATTTGTTTCGCAAAGCGGGTGCAGAACCGCATTACTTTTCAACAGTACACGAACACTAGCCCAACATCGACAACACTCGGTTCTACTTGGTATTTTTATTTTTTTTCAGTGCGGTTTATTTGTTTTTGAGATGGTTGGATCATGGAGATTCAATGAGGACTTTTAGCGGAAGGTGGACCAGCAACCCAGCAACATTTCCAAGGCATGAGCTGTGAACCATTGGACCTCCTACTGTTGGTCTGTTGGTGGAAGAAATCCTGTAAAACCTTGTAAATAGTGAGATATCTACCATATGAACTGGCTAGCCGGATTTCCGAACCATCAACAGTATCACAAAATATATCAATTTGATTCAATTTGCCAATCCCTGTTGGACCTCCAGTTTCTTGCCTCGCCAGTCCCAAAATTGGCGAAACGGCCTTGGCCATGGTCCGTAGCCACCTGCGTTGCTCGGCTTGACGACCAGATGGATGACATCTTCGTAAACTCACCGAAGGTAGGAGAGGTCGATGGGTTTCGGAAACAGCCGAATAGAAAAAGACTGTGTTATAAATATATATATATATATATATACCCAGGCACTCAATGTATGGTCATTTACCTACATTTGGGAGTTTAGGGGTTAAATGTAGGTAAATATACCATTGAGCATTTGGGATATAAAGATGATTTGTTCTAAATGCAATTCGACTAACCAATTATAGTGGTTGAGAGCAACTCAAGATTTTAACTTTGTACAGTCTGGTTTTGAATCCAGATCAAATATCTGCCCGGACTGCTTGAAATGAAAGAAGATAGGGTTGCTTTCTCTTTCTGTGTGTCTTCTTGTTCTCAAGATCAAAATTGTGAAGCTTGATTTCACCAAGTGCGAAAATGATATGTTTTTAATATCTTCCGGTCATGACATTTGAATCATCGCTATTGCATAGCGGGTGAAAGAGCTTACAGTTGCCTTTTGTCGGGCATCATTTGGAAGAATTGTGCCGGATCCATTCATAAGCCACCCCCCAAAGGCGTATGTTTCAATGCAGAAGTTGTTGTTTTGGCATGCTTTTTCAGCTTGGGTGATGACGCATTTATGCCCAGAATCATCAGCTGGTGTCAATCATGATCAATTTGGGATTATACGTATTTGTCAAGTCGTAAACACAATATCATTGCCCTTGTTAGACACGTAGACCCAAATTTGATTAGTCCTCAGTCCTTTGAGCTTGTTTCCAATTTCTATAGGGTTTCGCACAAAAAGACACATGCATTGATTACTGCTCTTTAATGATTCAAAAGTTGACATCTTTCATCTACATGCTTGTTCCGGTGATTTTTCCAAAGATAAAAATGCCTATGTTTTTTTTGAAGAAAACGCATCCACAAGAAAAAAACATGTCTATGTTTTTTGAAGGAAAAAAGTCCTTAAAAAAATATGATCCCCCCAAAAAAATCCAGGATAATCCGGTGATTCAGGTGACAGTTGCTGCTGTTTTTTTTTTTTTTAACGGCGGTTGAGGTGAAGTGGATGCAGAGAATGTTTTAAGTCTATGGGAAGAAGCTGACTCTCGAAGTCCGGAATGCCAAGGAAAAAGGGAAGTGATGTTGTATTTGAACCAAAAATAAACACATTGTTTAAATGTGGTGTAAATTACATGGAGATACATGCAGTGTATCTATGTGTTGTTTGTTTGAATAGATGTATGATGTTGTATGATGTTATGTGACATGTGTATGAACTTGTAGATGTGGTTGGGTTGTACATTGTCATGTATCATTCATTATTTGCTGGATCAGCATTTACCAGTTGTTTTCTGAATTGTCAGTCTGACATCCACGTGCGTTGCATATGTATTTAAATGTTTGATATATATTTATAATTCATTATATATATACACATTTTACAAATTGCTTTGGACCCTGCTGTTTCTTCACGGAATCATACGGAATCTATTCTCAGACAAGTACAAGGTTTTCATATTCATTTGTGCATAATCCACATGTACGGCATGCATTTCAAACCATTCCTGCTTCATATGTTGCTTCCGTACTCCTTATGTCTAATCGCCCAGTGGTTTAGTTGAATGGTTTGGGGGCCGGTTGTTTTGGAATTAAGATAGATCCCAGGATGCTTTTCCCAGCCATCCAAAAAACCATCCAGACTGCAATGAGCTGGTTTCACTCAAGGGTGCTTGCTGCAATTTCATACAAAAATTCGACCCTCCCAACTCACCCGCAACTCGAATTCCGAATCTTCATTTCCCGAAAAAGAAACATGGATGGCTTTTCTCATTTTGAAAGGTTTCCACATTGGATGCACATCCTCCCTGAAACTGACATATGCGACCTATGGAAGAGGAAAATCATCCTCCCAGCAACCTCTAAAGGGGATATGTTAGTTCCCTACAGGCAAAACCTCTTTTCTTCCTGAGGTCTTGGCAGCAATGCCTCTACGGAAGGCCCACGTGTTGCAAGGTGCGGCAGGTCCTGAATTTCACGACATTCACGATTTGAAGACCCCGATGGTAGTTTGTTGTAGTTATGTGGATTGTTTGGGATAATAAACATATATCATATATTATAGATATATAGATATGATCACATACATAATGTATATTAATTATATATCTACCTGTTTTGCATTTTGCTACATTTGCTTGAAATCTGCACATAGCAAATCCCCTCTTCAAGAATGTGTTGCCCCATGACGAGACGTTTTCCCAAGATCCGGAGCATCCATTGTTATCGTAGTTGTGTCTGCGAATGTCCGAATACCCATTTGGATGTTTCCGAAAATAAGGGTACCCCCAAATCATCCATTTCAATAGGATTTTCCATTATAAACCATCCATTTGGGGTGCCCCTATTTTTGGAAACATCCATTTAGGTCAAAACAGTCTGATGTTTCACAAAACTGCTTTTTGGCTTCAAAGCCGACCCAATTTCCAGGTGACTTGGTTTGGTTTCTTTTTTTTTCCAGAAGGCGGCGATTTTTAAGACCCCGGTGATATATGGGGATATTCCATGAAATGTAACAAAACCATTACTAAGGGTCCTGGAAAAACCAATGTTTACCAATGTTTCATGGGACGTTCGTGAGAATTAAGTTGTGAATTCCCTCCTGCGTAGTATGCTCTCGTGCCGCCGTCCAGTTGACCCAGGTGTCGTAGCTGGCTACAGTCCAAAGGTTTTGAATTTGCCATGGTATGTAGCCTGGCGAAAAGGGACCGGACAAGTGAGAGAGAGACCCGGGTAGCGGCCGGGGCCCATGTTCAGCAAAAGGATGTGATAAAAAGGAGGCTTCAAGTTTTTCTTTGGTTGGTTGGATATATGGTTTCTCAGCTACCACTGACACAAATGGATTGGGATCATTGTGTATTAATAGGGGTATTGCCCCTCAAACCTTGCTGGTAATCATAGGTACCTGCAGTGGAAATAGATGGTAGCAACGCCAAGGTACTGCAAACTTTTCAAAGTGCGCAAAAATTGCAGATAGATCACGGAATTGAACATTTGAAATAGGAGATTTGCTTTTTTTTCACAATGATTACCAATATTATATATTATCACCACCCCCCCGCACATAGGGCCTACCATGGGTTTTAGGGAGCCAGAAACTTTCCCTGGCAATCTGGGATTTGGAATGGTTTGGCATCTCAGTCTCAGAGATTTCTGTTGAACACATTTGCCAAGGGATCTGCTGGGAACATCTGCGGAAAAGAGGTGCTAAGAGGTGGCGTAAAAGCCACAAGATGCTCTAAACAAATTGTAAGATTATATATTTTCGGCAGGATTTGGATGATGCTGTTTGATATGTTTCATCATGATTCATTACCTTCAAAAATGAGTTGAGTCTCTTACCACCGCTCACTGGGTATAATAGACAAGATGTAGCCGAAACCTCGGTGGGTCATTCGACAAAGGTGAGTGACATGCTGGAGCCAAGACTAACGATTGAAATTAAACCACACCTTTCTCGCATTTCTATACAAATTCCAACGCATAATCATGGAATCAAGTGGAATATGGCCCTGTTGTAAAGGAAACGATCATCTCAGGGGGGCCATTTCTCCACTTCCATTGTGGGAGGAAG
Organism: Breviolum minutum Mf 1.05b.01; assembly: GCA_000507305.1. Lineage (NCBI taxonomy): Eukaryota > Dinophyceae > Suessiales > Symbiodiniaceae > Breviolum > Breviolum minutum. Next base: position 200,104 of record DF239136.1, read on the forward strand.
GGTATATTCCGGTTGATGAGCTGTGAGAATACAAAACCGATGAGAGTGGGGCCAGACTTGGCCACCAGTTGAAAGCTGAATGGCCACCAGTTGAAAGCTGAGAGGCTGGCCAAATTACAAGCTCTTGGATTTCTGAGGCCTTATTTTACCACCATTTACAATGACCATTTGATCTATTGACTGAAGTGAAGACATGAGGTGTCACTGTAGAAATGACCCTGTGCAAGTACGTTTTTTTTTTGTTCACTTGTGGCTACTTGTACCAGCGTTTTTTTTTTACGCAAGCTGTAATCACAGCAACATGTCAACTTCCAAGATGGTTGGGAAAATGACCCACTTCCAAAAAGGAAACCACACATCTATAGATTTATGATAATTATTCATAATGTATGCGTAGTACGGTATATACCGGTTTTACCCACCAAAAAATGGGTGATTGATTTGCAAACACTGATTCTTTAAAAGAAGGCAAGAACAAACATATTCATATGGGTGCTTCCGAAAATAGTGGTACCCCCAAATCATCCATTTTAATAGGGTTTCAATTATAAACCATCCATTTTGGGGTACCACAATTTAAGGAAACACCTATATATATAATACATATTTAACTACACCGTTGGGTGACCTTGTTGTGGTTTTTTGAGATTTCAAGCACGCAGCCTCGAGGCATTTTGTTGGCCAACGTTTTGTGGATGGCATTGCACTTGCACCATGGCATGGGTTCGGTAAACTTGGATCATAACTAAAATCCTTGGAAACTGGAAACCATGGCTGTTGGAACCTCCGAAAAAAAAAAAAAAACATTGCCTGTTTTGAAAAAAATATGCGTACTTGGATATGTGATATGTCTGAAGTTTGCCAAGTGGTTCGAACTGTGGTTCGGCATCCGGGTAGGGCAATTGCCAATGACATCTTCTTGTTGAAGGCAAAGGGTCATGACTATCCAACTACATTGGAAATAGCGCCGTTTTTTTAAAGGGAATTTGTTTCTTTTTTGGAAACTCCACAGAACAGGGTAACAACACCCAAATGATTGAAGTTGCATTTCCAGACATAATTCTATTCGCAAGTGGTTTCAAAGATGTATAATTCAGCCGTTTTTCTGGGGAACATTATTTTAGCTCCAAGAAGGGAATTTTTCAGGTTCCATGGACTCACTTTATTTTCAAATCAAGTGTTCCGAATTTTTGTATCCTTCCTCTTCTGAGGAGTGTACTGTAATCGGTTGATGCATTTTTGTTGATCTATTTTTTTACGCGGAGAGGTGCAGATTGATTGACCTTTAAAAGTTACTTTTGTCGATGGATTTGAGTCAGTTTACTCCACCACAGCCTGTAGTTGCTGAATTGGCGAGACATTTTTTTATTGCTTAGGGTCATCTACCCACACTGGAGTCCAAGGTGAATAGGAATCCCCAAACGTAATCCATGTAATCCATGTAATGCTGGTGGTCACAATTACATCCTGGAAGGGGGATCACCCTGACATAAAGCTGTTAGAAAGCAGTGTTGCAGAACTGAGGCAAGTCTATGGTTCTACTGTCCTTGAGGGCCAGTCTGTGTTACTTGCCTCACACGTCGAAACAAGTCTTTGTGTTGTGATGTGTATACTGTATATTGGTATTGTTGATGTTGTTCTTTGTTTTTTTCCTTAACGTGCCATTTTGGGATACAAGTTATTATTGTTCTTGTTGTTGTTGCTGCTGCAGTTGCTGTCAGGACTGAATTTAAACCCCTGGCCAGTAAATCTGGGTGCATTTTTCCAAGATCTATGTGATTTTTCAGTGTACAAGATGCTTTTAAGGATCTAAAGCCAAAACAACTCAAAATGACCTCAAGATCAACTCAAGATGTATACTGCTAGTACAATGGACAAAATCCTGCAAGATATTTTGATATGTTTTGAACTTCCCATGAACTTCAGTTTCTAGTCTTTAGTCTTTAGATTTGTTTGCCGATGTTGTAATCATATCCACTTGGTGTAGTCCCAATGAATTTCTCCATCAACGGGAGCTTTAAAGTTGGTACTTAATATACTGCGGACTTCAAACGACATCACGCAACAGGTAGTTTAGTAAAGAACATGTACTTTACTTTGGGTATATAAATCAAGGGTGGTGAATTATTGCATTCTGCCCAGATAATTTGTTTTCTAGTGTTGCCATGTATGATGTTTTTTCAGTGATATACTGTTTTTATTTTTAAATGATGTTTCTGTTTCTGTGAAAGTCAGATCTTTCGAATCAAACCAGCAAAATGTGAAACTATTTTTCAAAATCAACGAATCTCTTCGAAATGCCAACAGGTCAGACTATTGGGTGTATGCCTTTCGGAATCTTGTCAACCACCGCCGTTGATTCCTTGTTTTTTTCTTCACAAGGCTCGTTTAGGCGATGTTTTGCCGCTGTTGTTCTACACTGCTCTACGAAATACGAAGAAATTCAGAAGAAGGTCTCTTTATATCGCATCCATTTCTCAAAAAAAAATGTTTTGAATGTTGTTGCTTCTAATTGAACCTCGTATGTATGTATGTGTGTTAATGTTTGTATCCAAGACTGACAGTAAGCAGAATATGCTACATTTGTATACATTTGTACAATACAAGAAGATATGGCACTATCTCAGGCTGACAATATATATTTCAGCAGGGAGCAGAGCGATCCCGGCCTTTTATTCGTTAAGGGATACGGATAAGTAGACTGATCATCCACACATAGCTGCCCTGTGTTGCAAAAGCATGGAGAAATCCATGAAAGAAGTTCCTGTTGCATACCAAAAATAGGATCCATGTATGATATATATATATATATATATTTGTCCACATGAAAACAGTGACGTTGATTGCTATGGTAAATGTAGGTATTTGTAGATATACCATCCATGGATGCCATGATCCGAGATCTAGACGCCCCGGAACTGACACCACTAGAACGTGTGGTTTCTAAAAGGTCGTTTGACTTGTGTGTTTTTTGGAGTGGGAATTTTTACATGTCTCCAGCTTCGAACATATAGACTACTATATGGTACATCTTGGCAAAAGTAAAGTAAGGTTTATAAGTAAGGATTCCTTCCAAAACATGTAGCAATCCTGGTGGTGACTCTTACTGGGTGGGGGGTAGATCCAACATACATCAACATAAAACTCGGGGTTGACATTCAAGGGAAGGTTTCTCCAAACTTAAAGCTTGGCACGTCGGCTTCAAAACGAAAAACAAAATCAACAACTTGAAACAAAAATTCGAAATCCTTAGCTGCCTTATCCCAAGTGGGCCTGTTTTGTGGAAAATTGGGTGGGTCCCCGGGTGTTTTTTGTTGGAACATGGTATAAATTCCACCAGTGGTTTCTATATAACCAAGGATCGGTGATGCCACCTTTGCCACAATTTTTGCTACTGAGGCCCGGAAGGTGAAAAAAATTGATGTTTTTTTTCAAAAAAAAACTGTAGGTAAAGGACCTTTTTTTCTAATGGAGAATGTTATTTGTTTGGTTTTCCCATCAGAAATGTCATATGTATCTGTTTTTCTTTTTTTTCGAAGGTGTGTGTGTGTGTGTGTTTTTTATGTATATATAAATATATATAGGTTTCATGTGTACTGTATGATATATTGATTGTGTATTGGATTGATATGATAAAAAAACTGGCAACGTTGTCACGGTCAAATGGTTTCATGCATGACGGGAGTTTTGCGCCATCAAAATCTGGTAAGCTGGCATTTCATTCGAATCCACTTCAGTCAAGAACTTTCCTGCCTAAAGTGGTCAAAGTGAAATCATGCCAATTTTTTGCCCTTGAATTGTATGAAGTGGAAGCTAGTATATAACACATGTTCACAGAATTTCTCGCAAAAGTAAATTGTCGATAATTATCTCCAAATCCAACGTACTGCTTTGTACGGTGTTTTGGGCGATGAGAAAGTCAACCACCCAAAAGCATTTAGACAAATACATCTTACTATAGCTGAATTCAAAGATGTTCATTTTACTATATGCTGATATACTATAACCTTTGTATTTGAACAAGCAACATTTTGCGGGAACATTTACTTTTAGGTTTTTCAACTTGATTTTTTGTTTCTTTCTAAACCCTGGAAGTTTAACATAGCCCCTGAAAAATGATGGTTGGAAGACTACTTTCCTATTGGGAAGGTAACTTTTCAGGGGCTATGTTAAACTTCGGGAGGGTAATCATATCTTTATTTGCTACATTGCAGGCTCATCAGTTGAGAGCCAAGGAAATCAACATTTTCACAGATCAGCTCCACACTGGTGGAAACACAGCCGTTCAGTGCTGCCACTGAAAGAACAGCTGGCTTGATGACAAAGGTCATGACTGAATTGATTTTGCACAGTGTTTAAACTGTAATTGCTAGTGATCTGTCGTAATACAAAGGTACGTTCCCCAAAGGTAGGTTCCCCCAAACCCCTGTTTTGTACTTTAAAGTGTGGGTATACCCTCCAACGCGCTTATTCCCAGGGGAATGTTGTGTAGTTTCTTTCTATCTCATCAACTCTTCCGTTTCCAGGTCTGTGTTCGAAGCCTCATTGGTGGTCGGGCGTTTTGGAGATCGTGGATGAGTGCTTTGGGCTGATGTTAAAGGGCCTGTAGTTTGCCCTGGGAGCGAATGATGGTGGAAATCAGGATTCTGAGTTGATGATGGATCTAGGCGTATGTTGGATCATTTTTATAGACTGATGCATGACTTCTTGGTATGGTAATATATGTGCAATGGGCCTTTTATACATGTGTATATATATTTATATATTTTTTTTTCAGGCTGTTTCCAGTTTGATAACTTATGATTATGATGATTTCCTCAGATACTTGTTGGCACATCACATTTCATTGGTGTTTTCTTCAAACAAAAAAGGACCCGGGGATCCGGGATACTACGTCAAGTAGGAATCATATGGAGTGACAGATCCCAGATCCAAGGTACCCGTGGTAAACTGCAGTTTTCCCTAGGGCAGTTTTGGGGGGATTTTGGAAAATGAAGTTCTTTGGACCAATGGCTGAAGAGCCAATGGCTTTCGCCTTCTTGGGAGGTGCTTCAAATGTTTTTGTTGGGTGAAACGTATGTTATGAAAGATAACATTTGAGTCTTTTTATTTCAGGGTTACCTTGCTTCAGTAAGGTGGGTGTTAACGGGACCCAGATTCTGCCAGATCTGGATTTTACACGTCTCCTCGAGGTTATGTGGATCTTCTTGTTGGCATATCCTGTGATCCTTGGCCAATCAGAAGACCGCCTATCAATCAACTTTTCTATTTGGGATTTCCATATATTTGCATGGAAAGCCTTTGGGTTACAAAGTCAAGCACACTTGTTTCATACAGTTGTTTTACATTCATTTACATTCAGCTAGTTAAAAGTCGCGAGGGCTCAGGGTGGATCAAGATGCAAGTGTGCAAATCCCAAGATATCCGTTTTCGCCCCCTTTGGTTTCATTGTGAGCATTGTGAGCAAATCATAGACGTATTTGTTTGTGGCTTTTCCGGAACAAGGCGATTTTCATGTCTGAAACCGTCATGGCAGACCCAAAAACTCGAAAGGTAGTTTAGCAAGTGTTCGGTAGGACCCTACTCCTCCCAGAAGGAGCTGTTTACATTGGGAACATGTATTTACAGTAAATTGATATCTCATATAATCATATAATCGTATAGTTGTTTTTTTCAGACACAGTAATTGATTTATCTCCCGAAGGTGTTTTATTGGCAAATCCTTTTCAAATGGTTGGTTCGACCACCTAGTACTTCTAAACTGATTCGAATCACTCAAAGCCTTGTCGAGTGTTCATGCAGCGTGCAGCATAGCCAGCCTTTCCCAATTAGTTCCTCTTGAGACAGATATCGATCATTCACATGACATGTTCGAATGCCCTTGCATGTTCTGGTCCAGAACAAGATGCTGAAGCAAACAGGATTTGAACATTTGGATTTAATTTCAGCAGGCTTCAATGCTGTCTGAAGGGATGCACTTGCAAGCATGTGCCAACTCCAAACCTATTCTTTGGGGCTCCGAAATCATTGAAATCAACTTGTTGTTTCCTGACTTCATCTCCATGTAGTTTCCAGTGTTCCAATGATATTTTTCTTGAAGTTCCACACTTGAGGTTCTACGTCTTTATTTAGATGACTTGTTTGTTAAAAACATCCGAACACAACATGGTTTTTGGATGTTTTTGGGATGGCATGTGTAAGCATCCAAAGCAATACTGAGGTCATCGAATTCTACGTCATGTTTTCCGGGTTCGAAGGATATTTTGACTTCGCCTTGCTACGCTTAGTTCGTGTCATCAAGATTGTGAAATCGGTGCGCATGTGTCCTGGCCTTTGTTGTATGTTTCCTTTAAAGCCAGCCTAGATAGATGGGTTGTTGAACTGTTTTTGATCTGTTGCGTTTGCGGTGAGTGCGGTCCTGGTTGTGTGTGTTTTTGCACCGATTTGGGTGAGTTTGGCAATTTGGAATGGTGTTTGACAGATTGAAGACCTGTGATGTCGAGAGTTTGTGTAAAGCCAGAAGTTTCAACACTTTGTTGCATCGTTCAGTTTCATTTTGTTGATGAATTATGTTTGTTACTTATAGTTGACGATAGAGTTGTAAAAAATCATCTCTCTTGGGCGGAAACATTTAAGGAAACACCCAACAAAAACAGATGTTTCTCAACATGTTCTGACTTTATTGGTTTCAGTCCAACATGTTTTTTGTTTTTTCGATTTTCATTCATCAAACTCTACCTTTCCAGTTGGTCAATGCAAGGTCAAGTCATTTAACCTGCTGGTACACGGGTGTTCACTCGGTGAAGCCTACTTGGAACAACGGGAACAAAAAGTGATCTTGGCTGAGGTTCAATATCACCAGCACGCTGGCCCCATTGCACTTGCTGATCAAATGTCTTGAGGTGGGGATGATTTTCCAATACAGAAGCCCGGCGAAGCTTATATTCTCAGTCCTGCTATTGAAACTGATCTCATCGATTCTCATCGTCCTGGAACCAGGGTTTCCTAGAAGATGAATTGATATTAGTTCCAGTTGCGGGGCCATTCCAAAATAGATGTGCGGGCACTTGGATGATGTTTTGCATATTATGGTGTAGATCCGCTGCTCCGCTTTGTTTACCCACTTGATCCCACGCGTACTCCAGTATTGCTGAAATTTCCTGCTTCATTGCTATTTAACACTCTCAATAAAAAAGGAATACATATTCACTTCAAACAAATGATGACTATTAGAACAACCTCAAGCTACTAGTTCTGATGCTACTTGATGTTTATAGTTTTTCTTTTGAATCAAGATATGGGGCCCCCCAACTCGTTGATGAAAACCATGCACGGACTCTACACCCCACTTTCGGGATGGAACCAACCCTTCCACCTCCAAAGTTCCTGACACAAAAAACCCGCCAGGCGTGCGTTGGAATGCTTTTCTGGAGTTTTTTATTGATGAGTTTCGTGCAATGCAGCTGGGCGCATGGTTTCGCAGTCAAGTCATCCTGCAACTTCCAGGGAGATGACCCAGGGAAGTTGTATGAAAATCCACTGAACATGTTCAGCTGATTGTTCAAATATGTACACAATATAAGTACATATGTCTCAATATTATGTAAGGATATGAATTTCTAGAGAGAGAGAGAGAGAGAGAAAGAGCAAACATAGGTTTATCAGTGCAAAAACCCTTCACGTAGATTTGCATGTTACACATTTCGAAGTACTTTAGAATGTTGATATCGACATAGGACCTATCAATACCAATCATCTATGAGAAGACTTCATAAAGAGTCTTAATGTTTTCCTTGCTGGTCTGGTATGTGTTGTTTACGTTTGGCATTCTGGAAGTCTTTTTTTTGTTGAGTGTAAACATAGAAACTAAGAAATATGACTTGGAACTACCCCTCACCCAGGATGCCAGTCGCCACCATTTTTTTTATTATTCAGGAAGGAATTCCAACTTAAACCTTCATTTGCCACTGTCACAGGGTAGGGGGTAGATCCACAACATGATTCAGTTTGAATCTCCTGTTTTTTTTCCATTTTCAGGTTCCAACCCTTCATCTTCTGGGGATAAATACCATCCGGACATGAGGACTTCTGTGTTTCTAAAAACCCACCTTTGGGAGTTTGGCTCAAGAATGGGACGTAGAATCTGGTTGAATCTGGTTTTTTGGAACATCATGTATCCGTGATCTCGATCGTATAGATATTCAATATTCCCTTCATAAATGCAGAATCATGTGTGTGTGTGTCTTTGTATAGTATGTTTATATATACTGTATATATATATATTTACAAGTATTATGTATTATGTAACATCTTTTGCAAAACAAAAAGAAACAAAAACGGGGCACTTCAAGGTTGTTGGTTGCAGCCCTTTTTAGCAGCCCAACAAGTCAACATCAACATCTCGGCATCAAAAACGGACCAACCATGGATACCGAGGTATGGCGGGTATCGTGGTAAGTGAACTTTGCTATAGCTGCTTGGTGTGGATTCCGCTGTTGACACGACACGACACAGCTTGGTCGCTTCCGAAAGGATGGGTTGGTTTTTTTTATTGCGGATGTGATGTTTTTTTTGGGTGCGGTTTTTAATGACTTCTGGAAAATCGGCCCCAACAAATTGTTTTGTGTTGTTTTTTTAAAACGAAAATCCACAAAAAACTTCAACAAGCTAACCTAAACTGACCCACTGACTCTGACTCAATGAACACATAGGACTCTCCTCACTTCCAGAAACATTCATCATCCCATCCACTAAATCGGGCCGGAAAAAAAAAGCAACCAAAACCCCTGGGATTTTGCAGAGGTTTCTTAGAAGATGACACCAATGATGAGACGGCACGAGAGTTGGTACATAGGCCTGGGTATGGATTTGGTCATTTGGTCGATTTGTGGGAGCTTGGTTGGGGGCCCGATGTGATATCAAGAATCTGATGTGTTTTTTAATTGTGTTTAGTGATAATAGCTGAGCAACACCAAATGTTGATGGGAAGTTCTGTGTATGCATCCAGCGTTCCTATGGTGTGACATTTCAATATCTACCAGCATCTATTATATGGACCTTCACCAGTTGTAAGAATCACCACAAGGCATTCAGACACACAATTGTCATGACGCTTCAGTATACTTCAGTAGCCCTGAAGGGAATTCAATAGTTGACCGATTTTTGAGACCTGGTTTGAAATGTTCCCCATGGCTTCAGCAACCGCCATTGTGGCATCATGTTTTCAGTACATAAATCTCCATTAGCCTTTCTAACAAACCTGCATCCTGCAGGCAGGGTAATATCCCCCACCTGATATTTGTTGTCAGTTTTTTTGTGATCAAAGTGCAGTGGTTGCGGAAAGGGCCCATCGCTGCGAACCGTTCCAAAAGACTGGAGTTTTTTTTTGTGAGATAGGTTGTCAAGTCGGGTTTTTAAAAAATGGAAAAAAACATCAACTGAAATCATTGTAAAAACCCTCAGCTGCTTTTCAATCTTAAAAAGAACCCTTAACTACTTGCAATGTTTTCTTGAGAAGACTTGAAAGATGCTTGAGTGTTTTAAGTTGATTCACGATTCAATTAACATGTACACATGTATATATACCTATATATATATATACAATACATTATATATACAAGGTTGTCGGACACTCTTAAAACGTATCTTTGAACCCCGTGGTTTTCCATAATTCATTGTTTTTTTGGTTCAGCCAACCGGTCAGGTACTATGGGACCTTTACCCTGACGATGCTTTCGATGTCGGGATATACCCAGCTGGATGTGATGTGATGAGAATGGTATTCAAGAACGTCTAAACGTGGATATCCTGGATACAACTTCGGGTGGTTTCAAATGATTTATATTTTCACCCTTTACCTGAGGAAATAATCCAATTTGACTAATGTTTTGCAAATGTGTTGAAACCACCACCTAGACAAGTACTACACATACTTGTGAAGACATACCTCACTGGTGAAGATACTTTTTTTTGAAGTGAGTAGGATGGGATGATAGGGAAAAATAATGCACCATAATTCAAATGATTGGATAATGAAATCAATATTGCGGTGTGTGTAAAGTTTTGCCATTCTAGTTGTGCACTGACACCTTTCCCAATGTCTAGAAGCAAAGACAAATCAAGGAAATCCGTTATTTTCGATGACGTCCATGATAGAAGATTGTCGGATACCACATAACATGTTTGCTTTCGTGATGTAGTACAGTAAATCGTTGGATCTGCGTGTATAGTAAGCTTTTGTAAGAGGCATTCGCGGAAAGCACCCTGGCTTTTCTCGAGCGACAACAAACTCTGGATGGATCCAGTTTTCCAATTGACCCGTCTTGAAGGTGGTTTAGCATTTGGGGGTCTTTCGATTTTGTATAGAGGTTTCTTTTCCGCAAACGCCAAGAATCCTTACATCAAATGTGTTAGGATGCCTTCAGCAGTAAAGATGCAGAGTTGATATCCTATTCGATCATGTATCATATACTTGTTTGTAGTGTTCATGCACCACTGTCATCCAACACAATCATCATGTACCAGTATCATACTGGATGTAAAAAATCTGGTCTGCAAAGCAACCGCCTGGGACTGCTTGATAGGTTGTCTGACAATTTGTTTAGGGACGTCATCGCGACTTGCTTGTCGTTTTGAGGTTTGAGATTATGTTCGCGTCCCTCGGCATAAAGGATTTACCAGGTACTTCCTGTGTCCTGTTAAGCAGGACGTATTTCTTCTGGCAATGCAGGCATGTTGCGATGTTGAGATGCTTGCGGATTTTCCCGGCAAATGTTTGGGAACCATTTTTTGAATGCCCACAGGCAGTGAAATGCCTGTATCAGAAAAGCAAATATATTTATATATACTCCCCTGAAAACTAACATGTCCCCTGAAAATCAATGGTTGGAAGATGTATTCCCTACTAAAATAGTCCCTTTTTTGGGGACATGTTAGTTTTCAGGGGTGTA
>DF239136.1:211237-273975 GCA_000507305.1 Breviolum minutum Mf 1.05b.01
AAACTAACATGTCCCCTGAAAATCAATGGTTGGAAGATGTATTCCCTACTAAAATAGTCCCTTTTTTGGGGACATGTTAGTTTTCAGGGGTGTATATATTTATATCAACAAATACATATTTTGCGCGTGTATGCAGAGATGTGATGACAAGATAGGCAATGTTAATCGACATTCTACAAATGCATTTTGTACGCATATGTACACCGCCTACAACACTTAGATATACTGCACAGATGTATACAGATGTATTGATTACATCCTCAATCCCATGCCCAGTTGTTTGGATGTGTGTGCATCCACAATCAGTTTGATGGAAATGATAATTTTGTACTCCAAGATGGATCCAGTTTCGAGATGTCTCTTGGATCCTCCAGTTGGGTTCTCTGCATACTTTGTGAAAAAAAAAGCCAACCTTCAAAAAGGATGCTAATCTTCCAACCTATTGATTTTGAACGGTTTTGGAGCAACAAATCTTACTTTCAGGGGAATCAACCGTCGGCCGTTTTGTTGGTAGGCTAAGGGTCTCAAAATGGGTTGCCAACTCCACTCGGGACCAGCTCCAAGGAATTGGGGTCCAGCCTGTCGAGTATTGGTTGAGAATGTCAGCGAATGGTTCTCCCTCTTCTTTCTGATTTATAGGCGCGACTGGAGACTATAGATTGATAGTGTCCGATGGAAGAAATCCCAAACAACCACCTGGGATGTATGGAAACCCTATAAATAATGGGATATTTAACCATATCAACTGGTGCAGGATTTCAGCAATCAACAGTATCAACAAGAAAACAATATGACCATTGTTGGACAGACATCCGTAAGTCTCGAAATTTTGAGTTTTTTTTGAGTTTTCGCAATCAAGACAAAAAGATTACTTTTGAATGAAATTGGCAAAACTTCATCCAAGCCTTAATACTGCAACCCCGATCTGCTACTTTGCGGCGAGGTGTGTCATGGGCTTCGCGGTGCTTAACGTGGTTGGTGCCGTTTTCGTGCAACAGGCAGCCGACATCTTGTGAGAAGCAAATGTTTGTTGAAAAACTTCCAAGTTACTTTCTGAGTTTGGAAATTTCGACAGCTTTAGCTTGGAAGTAATGGGTAGTCACTTCTTATTTAAGTTTGTTGGTTGTCTTTTCTTTTACAAAGGGCTAAAGTCTTGGTAATTCAAGAGCTGATTCAGAAGCTAGGAGACACGCCCCATTGTGCCTTGAATCATACGGGGTTGTTTTACTTGCCATGTCGCTGTCACTGTTGGTCATGTGTTGGGATGCTCCCCCACCCAGTAACAGTCACCGGAGGGGGAGCTTTCCAAAAGGTGCGTTTATCCTCATCACCGTTGATTATTAATTCATACTGTTACGATTTGCACATCAGTCTTCGGGGACAGTTGAGCAACAAGAGCAGCAACAACAACAACAACAACAACCACCACCAACAACAACCAGCAACCAACAACAACAACCAACGACCCACAACCAACAAGTAACAACGACCAATCACAACCAACCACCAAAAACAACCAACAACCAACCGGCAAACAAGGAGCAACAACAAAAACAACAACGACGACAACGACAACGACAACCAGCAACAGCCAACAACAACAACAACAACAACACCATGATTTGCAGGTTTTGTTTGTTGTGTTGCTCCTTTCAGGCGCTTAAAACCGCCAGTTCGGACGATGACTTGGCCTTTCGCCAGAAAGAGAGGGACATCCAAGCGTACAACCGATGCCCGGCGAAGAGATCAAAACAGTCCACACACACAAAGTGTTTCCTACCCTGGCGCAGGGTGATGGTTGACGAGTCAACTTGGGTAGATGTATAGTTTGAGTCGACTGAGTGACTGAAGTTGTTGGGAGTTGGTTCATGTTTGTTCCAAGCTGCGTTGCTGAGAGTTCTCTCTTGATCCTTGCCATAACGGCGGAATATCGCAGCATCTCCGCCAATGTTTAGATACTATACCTAACAAACTATACGCGACGAAGATCACAAATCAGGCATGTCGCCATATCCTGCGATATCATTGTCGCACCGGAGACATTTCGGCATTTGAACACATGCGTGCCATTCTGTGAGTTTGCATCATTATTTTTGATGCCTAGATAAGACGCGATAGACACATTTTTTCGTTACATCAATTGTCAATTTATGGAGGTTAAGTTCAAGTCCTCCTTTCTCATGTTTTCTTAGCTTTGTAACCGTGTTTTCACCATGCAAACAATGCCGGAAGCAGAATAACATCAATAATGATGGATCCTCTATCGGCTGAATCATTGAATGAGTTAAGATAAACCCAGCCATCCTTCCTGAAGTGCCATTTTGCGTTTGCAAAGGAAAAGTCAAAAAGTTGTTTCAATCCATTGATGGTTCCGGTGCCCTGGCGGCACAGCGGATCATCCGGATGATCCTTGATGAACCAATCGGATTTGTGTACATTACGGAGGGACCAACAACTTGCAAGAGGTTTTTGTTGTGAAGCCTGCCTCATGTCAAGGAATACCTGAAATATTCAGGAATTGGTTTGGCAAATTTGATTTTGATGATTTGTTCAGGGCTGCTTGTGGATGACGGGGGGTTCTTTTGGAAATGGTTTAATGGGACAGAACAGATCCTCACTATACGCAGTTTTTGTAAACTCAATGACTCAATAGGCATTGGTCTTTGAATGATGTATCTAATCAATATGGAAACTTAGAGGTACTCGTAAGTGTCAAGAATCAAGATGGACAAATATGAAGCCATACAGACTCACGTCATGATTCCATGCAGGACTTCAACAAAACAGTAACGGTGTCACAATTGATGTGAGTTCAAGCCTCCAACTGTTGGAAGTAATATCAACCTGAATCCTCCGTTTGGATGTGAAAATTTGAACCCCTTAGTGCTGAAATTTGACACCCCGGAGAGTATGGGTTTGTACATTTCTTAGATCAGTCAAGCAACGCGTTTGGTTTTACTTTCCCTGTAATCAGTCATTCCATTTCTAACATCAGATGATTTAGATTTGTGAATTGCCATAGTTTACGTTGGGGCCATTGTTGGTTGCCAAAGCCCTGTGACAGTGGGTAAATAATCGATTCATTTCTATAATGGGGAACCCTACAAAATCTTCACACAGTGATTTGGCAGGACCTAAAGATTAGCTATTTCTGTAAATTATGTCCATTACCCCCCCAAAAAAAAGTTTAATATTAGCCAACTGAACAATGGTGGTTTAGTCGCTTCGGGAGTATTCTCGTCACCCTTTGTTGCAACCAACCAACCAACCAACCAACCAAACTGTTTTTTCCAGGTGATGGAGCTATCAGTTTGGATGAGTTCACCAAATTGGTGCAGTCGCCAAAGTTAAAGTTCCCAAGTTTCAATTTGGAAAATCCACGAACGGCACATGGCTGAGGTTCAGATGAATGCTGTTAGTTAACGGGGAAGCATCTCATTGAAAAAAACAATGGTTTTTGTTTTTTTTGCTGAAGTGTCTAGCCGCCTAGCCATGGACCTCTTGGATGACGTTTTAAATTGATTTCGAAAGATTTTGCTGAAACGTAACGAATTGACTGTTGGAGGGATCTCATCCGTTTGAAACATCGATGCTGTGAATTTCTTTCAAACTGCCAGAAGTTGATGAAGTCACATGAACCAATTTGACACCGATGGATGTTGCAGAGCGTTTTTCTTTCTGAGGTTAAAAAGAATAGAGGGAAACAATACTGTATCACTCGAAAACGCAATGAAATCAACAAGTTGTTTTCCCTGAAGATTGGTGCTTTTCAAAATACCTCCTTTTGAAAACGGCACGAATCTTCAGTTCAGAAAATCCAAAAAAAACCGCGAGGTTTTGGATGAGTCAACTGGAGCTCCGTGGTCAAATCATGAGTTGGTTTGGGTGGGATGATGTGGGATCATGCTTGAAACGATGCCAGAGATAAAACCAACAACTCTACATATTTGTACATATAAGAAAATGTATATTGAACCTCAAGGAACTTGGGATATCCCATCATAATCATTACAAAGGTGGAGGCATTGTGGATCCCAGCTTGGAACTTTGACGCCAATGGTTTTTTGTTGTTTGATAGAGATAAGGGTAGGAGTATACCCTCTAGGGGACTGTCAGTCCATATGCCACCTGGGGAAGAGGAAAATCATCGACTCAAAAGTGACTTTGTAAGGGATATGTTCGTTACTAGGAGTGTATATCCAATTGAAAACGGGGTCTCCACAGATGTTTCACGAAATGAATCTCGCTAAGAGTTTTTCCTTCACAATTTAAACAGGTCAGTTTCCAACATGGATGCTTGTGGGAAGGTAATTTAGAATCTGATTCCCTTATGTTCCCTCCAAAACCGATATTTTCATATCGTTTTGTATATTCTAACATGGGTACCAGCATCAACCAGAACAAGTTGTGTTTGTCACGATATCCTGCCCTATTTTCTGGAAACAACAACCAGTGCCGTTGAATTCCGCGGATTCTAAGGTTGGAATACCACGATTTGCTCAGCCTGTTGCTAAGCTGAAAACCTCTGAGGGTTACCAACCTTGGTGGTAAAGTTTAGGCACCTGAACTTCCCAGGCACCTTGCAGAATCAGGAAGAGAGAAACTTAGGTACTTGTGCCTGTATATACGTAAATATATATATATAATTATATATATACAAAATATTTATTTATACATATACAAGTGATTAGTGATGATGTTGAAAGCATCCCTCCCAATCATTCATTTTACAACCCTTTCCAGGTGGTGTGAAGTTTAACCACAGGTCACCAGACATTGTTTTCAGTGATTTTTAGGATACAGTAAATCGCTACTGCCCAGAAGTGTTTCTCGATCCATTCCTGTAATGAAATATGTCTCCATACAACCTGAATCCCAAATCAGGGGCAATTTTCCCCAGATGAACACCACTAGGAACAGATCATATTTCAGTTGTTTTAGGCCTTGCAATCCGTAATCAATGAAAAAAAATGTGGATGCCGTCATTAGATGCGGCGTGAAGCCCATGTTTCTTTATGAGTGTCCTTGAAGCAGCAGTGGTTCCACTGTGCAGGTGAGCAGATGTATTAACCGCAGTACTGTTAATCCAGTGGATATACTCTCTGTACCTGTATCGCGGGGTAAAGAACTGAACGAAAACAAGACAAGAAAAGGAACATGAAAAATCAAAAGAGATACTAGAGTATTTACTGTACAGAAATAAATGACGCTAACAAAAAAACAGAAAGGTACAGACAGGAAAACAGAACAAAAGATAAAACATGAACTGCAAAGAAAACCAGAGAAACAACAGAAGGAATTCAAAGAAAAAACGACTGTGACAGAGATCAAAAATATCAAAGCAGAAAAGCAAGAAAGAAAAACAACGAAACGTGAAAAACAATATGGGGGACAAAGAACGAAACGAAAGACCAACAAGGACAGGCTTCAGACCTCTTTCCGTCCCTTTGTTTTGATTTCATGTGTATGTCCATCGGGTTTGAGCGTGCTTGATACTTGCCCTAAAGCAGAATAGGGCATTCCCCTTGCGATCCCACAGGGCCAACTTTTGGCAGGGCCGGGTTGGCAAACGAGCTTTTCCCGATGCGCATGTTGAATTCAAGCTTGCACAGGTATTGTAAGGGGTTGGCTATCTTTAGCCTCGGCCAGGATATTTTCTGCAATCGCATGCTACTGGTATATATTGTAACTTCGCATCTAACAGTAGCAAGGAAAATTGCCATTGGACATACCAAGTTGGCTAATCATTGTGGTGCGATGCAAACCAGTGGCACGCCAGCATTAAACCTGAGAGGTGCTTCCTCATTTTGAATTATGGGGTCCTGCTAGTCCATCATTGTGAATCAACGGGGTGCATCACTTTGTCATGTTGGTTCTGACATCTTATAGGAGGCAAAGCAGTGTATAGGCGCACACCTATACTTCTGTAAGGAATGCATTCCGCTCTGGGACACAGGAGTTTTCGTGCCACTCAACTCTTCTGCTAGGGTCGAAACAGATTGCTTTTGAAATGTTGGTGTCCATGCGGCCGTTTTACTTCCTTTCTTGAGTGTACGAACTTCCATACCTAAAAGGGACCTCGTTTCTACGGCCCTTTTTTCCACCACCAACATCTCTTGATTCGAGATTAGAGCAGTTTGAATCCATGTCCACAGGCATGGCTCTGCTCAAACTGATGAACTGCTTGCACACATTCTTCGGGAAGGTTGGCGCTCACACGACGTGGGAGAAGCCCGACTAGACGAAGTTCTAGCCGCCGGGCCAGATTCCCAGTCGTGGCACACCAAAGGAAAAGGTAAAGGGAGGGACAAAGATGGTCCCCGTGACAGGACCGCACTCCTGACAGGACAGACCACTTTTCTGATGACAGTTTGCTTGCAAAGCAGGGAGCAATCTTGGTCCTCAACAAAAAGTGAAAACGCTTGACCCACTGCCAGCACCAGAAGAAAATCAGACCTATGCAAATCTTTCTGATGCAAAACCGAGCCAAAATCCAAGGGGGCGGCGGTGCCTATTTTCAGGAAAATAGAACCACCGAGCAAGCGCAATGGACTCTGGCCTTTCAAGGGTGTGTCCCCCAAAAATGTGCCTTTAGTTGGATTCATCTTGAACTTTGGGGAAACGCAAATGCCCTTGTCGCCTTCGATTCCGAAAGCCCAAGAAGATACTGGAGTGCCCATGCAGCAAAAAAGATCTGGGCCTCAGTTATGAAACAACACCAAGACAGCCTTGATGTGCAGAAACCACAAAAAACGCTGGGGTAGCACCAGCTATTATGGATAGTCAGGAAAGCCAAATGGACCAAGACCAAGAGATGAGTGTTGCCACCAAACGGACAGCAATCAATTCTCCGCCACCAAAGCAACGATCCCACTGTATGGGGAGTCGCTGAAAAGTTCAGTCGCTGCTGTTCTGGCATGCACCATCACGAAATCTTCGTGGGTTTTGGTAAGGGGCTATACGACTCATATTCAGGCAGCTGTGATTATCAAATTCTGGCGCAGGGTGAACTTCTTCAAACCAGTTTTGCAGCTCATACTGTCACGTCGAACGGACAACCACACACCTCACTAAAAGGACTTTGACAAAAGCCCAAAGACCTCAATTTTCTGGGTTGTGAAAGCGCAGGGGAAGGGATGCTTGGTTGAAATTGACTGACACCAAAAATTCTTTTTTGGCTTTGCAACAACATGTGCTTAGGGAAGCCTACCTAAGGGTTTCTCCGAGCCAATCTTGTGCGTAAAAGTTTTACTTCATGTGCCACGGTTTTGGGCTCTCATGCTAGGTAGCTTTTGGTGACCAGCTGCCCGTTCGATGGCAAAGTTCAATCAGCTCCGGGAGGGAAGCTGTCACCGATGTTCTTACTTTTGTGGAAAATTTTTGGGAGTGCTCCCGGAGCTCCCATTACTCTTCAAAACCTGTTTGAACCATGAGGATGGTGTACTCAAGCTTATCTGCAAAATCACATGATTAAAACGATCAAAGAAGCTTGAGATGTTCGACATGACAGCCGCTCGTGATCCTGATCCCCCTTTTGGTCAAGTATTCGATCGGCAGAAAAGTTTTGTGGCACCTGCTTGCTGCTCAAATCTTACACAGCGGTCTGGTACTTCGGGGCAGCTTAGGTACTTTCGCGCAACGTATAGGTGACGCTATAAGGAATCTTTCTGAAACAGGGACTGGCAGTTGCTTGGCACGTTATGTTGCTAGCAACCGGAGAGACGCGAGATGTGTCCGTGAAAACTCTGACCCTCAAAACATTCAAAAAGAGTTCAGCCCTGGATACGAAATCTATTCGTAACAAATTCCATGTTCCTGAGATCAGAGCATTGGCCTTAGGAAGTTTTTGGAGCCCTGCGGCCCGCTCTATGGCCATGCACTATGCACGGTACTTTGCAAGATGGCAAATAACGCCCTTTCTGTCCCGAAATCGGTGCGCTTAGACACATCCTGTGGCATTGTCCTCAAAATCTACCCCCAGTGTCCTGGGTGGAGGATGGGATGGGTTACACAACCCTTGGCGCAACCATGTTTGCAAAACCATTCGTTCTATTTGGGATTTGCGACACGACAAGTCGAATGAAAACCACCCCCGTGATGATGGCATTGGGTATAGACATTCTTTGGGTACCCAGAAGCTGTCTTTGTTCCTCCTTAAGTCGTGCGTCGGCTTTCCTGCTGCCTTGCTTTGTGCGTGAAGCAATCCGAGGCTCCTTAATTGTGTCTCAAAGTTTTGGCTAAGGATTTTGTCACTAAGGACTATATCCCTAAGGTCCCACCTCACTATGAGCTGGCTGCAACTTCAAGGGCTCCAGCTCTTCAACGATCTACGTGGGCGCTGCTTCTGCAGCTGGCGGAACGCAAGGGCCACTGCACGCGAGGGCGAAGAGTACTTCTACAATCCGAATTACACAAGGGCACATGTTACAACGCTTTCCCAACCATGGGCTATACGACTGGCCATAACACGGGCAGCGCGCGATAACGCGGGCCGCTTCACTACAGCGATACAGCGATCTACCAAGCCTTGAAGGTATTGTGTGTGATGACGCCTTTTGCTCTCCACCTCACACACCACTGTTTTGGCACGTGACCATGTTGGCATAAGAAACTGTTTGTTCTGCGGTATATAGGTGCTGGTGTTACCACCTTTTCCCGTGTGATTTTCATCTTGTTTTCTCGGGTTTCCCGACAAAGATGGCTTGAAATTGTCAAGCTGCCCAGGTTTGAATTTCTAGATAACGGTGATGGCCAGATCACGCATCTTGGCAAAGCAGCCATGGCAAAGGGCCGCATCATCAAACACTTCTTTTCAATTCTGTTTGTGTGTTTTGCCATTCATGTTGACCCTCTTGCCGAGGGAATTGATTGATAAAAACATGTTTGTTTTTTGATATGCGCCTGGAAAACCATGTAAATTAATACCACTCAAGGAATATATGATACCCCAGAAATTTGGAAATTTCATAGCCATGTTGCGGCTTTGGGTGCATTGGCGGTGTTTGTCCCACGTGTTTTACATGTTTTGGCTAAGGTTGATGGAATTCATCGAAGGCGCGCAAAGACTACGAGGCGGCGCTAAGGCATTGGATATTTGGCGCATGGAAACCAAGATTGAGGTGCAAAATGATTGGTTGCTCCTCATTGCTGGGCAAAATGCGCCAAAAACTGTTGGGTTCATACTGTAGAAATTTGAGGAGTAAGTAAACACAACTTTGAGATGTGGTTTGCATGTTTGGTCGCATCAAGGTTTGAAAATGGAAATCAAGTCTCCCACTTTCCAGGATGTTGTTTCTTTGCACATGCGAAACACATCCCAAGACACACAAGAGATGTTGCAGCCACTGAGTTTCAGGATCTTCTGAACCAGTTTTGTTTGCTTGAGAATGCGGGGCACATGTTCATAGTATGATTTTTTTCTTTGATTTGGTCAGACCTCGCCCAACAGACAAAGGAATTGTTTAAGATGTTTTTTTTTGTTATTTTCTAAATGCCCCATCACCATGAAATGTCATGAAATCATCATTTGGGGAATATTTTGGTTTTTGTTTCCACAAATATCTAAAGCCACCTTCATCATTTTTTTCATAAAAATATATGCGTATCATATTCATGATGATAACTTTGAGATGATCCCTGTTTTGCTGCGACGTTCTAGTTTGTTTGGTAGATGTGTTTGCTTGGGTTGATTGCATGTTGATGAATTGCGCGTCCAAAATCCAGCATTTGACAACATCTCTATGCATGGCAAAAACAGTGTCATTGGCCTATTCAAAACGTAGTACTTGACAATTTTTCGTCGTTGCCGCTCTTGTCACCAGGGTTTCGTAGATTTAGTAGATGCGTATCATATAATTTTTTTCAAGGTCAAAGGCCATATTTGTCATTTTGCGCAGCTGCTACTCATAGACTTGTATCACACAGGGTTTTCTTGCATGAAATTTTAGCTAATCAAATATGTTTGTTCCAATAATGGGTGGGGCCCCGCATCATCGAACACTAAATACTTATATAACTGTCATATCGGTGTGTCTCAAAATTTTGTCGCCGGAAATCCCTGAAATGGTTCAGTTTTTAGTAGGAAACCTTGAAACCCATAGGATTTTAGGGCCCAAAAGTTTCTGAGATATGAAGATATGAAAGGTTTTTTAACCCCAAAATCTCAAGTCCATGCACTTTCACCAAACGGGGATGTGTCTCTTTTGAACCCACCCCCAAAAAAAAGGTGCTCTTTGAAGAGGTCTTGAATGTGATGGCCCAAGCTATGCCACAGGCTCTGTGATTTGAGATTTGTTGTTCCAGTGGTGGTTTCAGCTACGAAGCAGTTGACCGGTTGGAAGCTGAATCTGAAGAATTTTCTTGCTTGGAAAAAAAAAACGAAACATCGAAGCAAACCCACCCCGACTTTTGTTTCGATAATTTTTTGGGGGTGCACCTAATTCAATGGGTCATCCCCACTAAACAAATTGCTGGAACGAATTCTCCAAGTTGACAAGTGAAATTTACCAGTTTTTTTAAAGGAATTTCGGAAGGGCTGAAAAAGCACCACGATTTTTTGAATCTTGAAGTTATTGAGGTGATCTGATGTGAAACCCAGGCTGGTGAAGGAGCTTTGCCAACTAGTCTACTGGTATTGATTGTCACCCCCCAACCGTTTTTTTTGGAGGTGGTACTTTGATCTGAAACCATGACTCTGAAGTTGGTTTTTTGAGGGACAAAATAAGAAGTTTTCATCTCAGGTGGTCAGGGGGTTGATGGTACCATCAGCATCCCGAAGGGCACTTTTATTATTTTTAGGTGAGTTTGTAGCGATCTTAGACTAGTTTGGGATCAGGGAATGCCCCCAAGATACCCAACCAATTGAAGTTGGTGAAATTCGTATATGAGAATTCAGTCACATCAATTGTCAAAACATCGTGATTTGGGGTTGCCAACCTTGAGGGGGCACAAAGTAGACAAAAAAGATGCAAATATAGGTCCAGTGTGGAATTCAGGGTGCGCCATCAGTTTGGAAAATGGAATGAGCCCCCATAATCCCATGGAGCTTGTGAAATATTAAAGTTTACCACATTTTTTTTACCAGAGGGAGCATGCAGCATGAGATTACACAATTGAAACCAAACATGGACATCATGTCAGTTCTTCCATGTTTTATCATGCTTTCCACAAATTCCATTGCTGCTTTCACATTTCAAACTGACGCCTCTCTCTCAGTGACCGGGCCGACAAGCCAAGATCCCTGCACTCCTGAATATACACATATCATATGATACAAGTATTTATATCATCTACGTATATATTCCTTGCTTGCGAAAGGATTCGCAACGTTCAGATTCTCAGCACATTTGCTTTCCTTTGAGAAAAATTAAGATCATGTCCGAAAAACTAGGTGGTGGTTTCAAATATTTTTCATGTTCACCCCTACTTGGGGAAGATGTCCATTTTGAATCGTTTTGACCAATATTTTTTGAACTGGGTTGAAACCACCAACCAGAAAAAGATACCAAAACCCCCATGGATTTTTCATATCATTTCGGGTTTTCATTGTTCTTCCCGAATTCACCCAAAAAAAATCAGACAAGTCAACCTTGAAAACCCCCCTGGCCGTTTTTCCGTAGGTAGAAACTGTCAATGTGGCTACCGTCTTCGAGAAGTCATCGTTCAAGCACATTCGGGCCACAAGGACCTGGAGAAGAGTCGGAGGTTCCTTCAGGGAATTGGATGCAAATTTGTCACATGTTTTTATGGGACTTTTTGACCTTAGTGGTTGATTCAGGTACCAAGATGTACTAAAATTTTCTAAAATGCAACATGTATCAAAAAAACTTACATCAAGATTTATGACTGAATACTGAAACCAGGCCTCCTCGAAATGTGTTTTGTTTCCAGCTTACATCAGATTCATTTGGAACACTTACGGCAATCCGCCAATCCAAAAGAAATATCAACGGGGGCCCTCGATGTGGCTATGTTCACACTTTGCAAAACTAAGAGTTTGTTTCCAAGACAAATTTGGGTTGGACAGATTTTCAGATTTTCTTCTAAGAAAAAACTTTTGTTCACGTTGAGAACTGTCATGCAAGTCTATGTTGAAGTCTATACAGACAGACAGATATGCTGATGCAGTTGACTTGTTTGGCTGTTTTCACCGCAAGGATCGGCGAGGCTAGCGAGGGCGAATCTCCAGGTTCAGCAGTTGCGATGTGGGTAATTGTGGGGGTATCGGAGGGAATCTTTGATCAGTTTATAGATAAATGTCCTGTTGGCTGTTTTTTATCATGTGACTTCTCAACCCAAGAAAAGAAAGGGTGTGCTGCCAAAAGGCTTTACAAACTTTACAACGGAATATCTTGGGTTTTTTGCCCCTTCCAAGTAACAGTGGCAAATAAAGGTTTAATCCGGGATTCCCTACTAAAAATGGTTCAGAATCCTGGTGGTCACTGTTAATGGGAAGGGGCCATACCCAAGGAATATCCCATGAACATCTTTGAGGTCGCATGGTTGATGCCGGCTGAACATTGGGAACACGCGTTTGGGCGTTTGTCAGGAGCATTGGGAACCGCCACCGATGGAGGGTTTTTGTTGGGTTTTTAATAAACTTGGTGCTTGATGTTTATGATTTTTATATCTCTAATATGATGAATTGGTAAGTTGAGGTTTATGATTATGTGATGCCTGAAATACTGATGGAATTATTCTTTTTTATCCAGGGTTTTTTTTTGTTGGCATTCCATGCAAGGGTTGGCGGCCTTGTTTTTTTTTGGGGGGGGGAGGAAGAGGGCGAAAATAATTTCTATAATACTGTTGATATATGATATGATATATGATATATGATATGATGTATCATCAAAATTATATGGAATGTTTGACTGCCGTCCAAGTGGTCAAGGTAGACCAAGCTTCGCAAGATAAATGCAGCTGTTGTTGCTAGACACCAACGGCCTTTCCAATCTGCCAATGCAATGTTGCAGCTTTATGCTGGTCATAAGCAGCATTTTTTTGAAACGAAGTCCAACGAAGAACAGACCACTCAGATAATCATGTCATAAGATTAGAGCCCGCAACAACAGTAAGTGAAGTTCACAAAATTCCAAAAAAGCCCAGTGCCCGTGTCCAGCATGAATCACCATACCCCCCTGGAAATCACCAAGGCCGGTAGTAAAAATGATTCAGATACCTTCTCAAAATGGACCAACAATTTTGGAAGGTTCGTGACTTTGGGGAACTTTCCAGTGCAACACGTCGAATGTTTGTGGAGGTTGGTACAGTCTTTGTTCTAAAATCATGCATCAATGGTTTTATGACCAATGCCCTCAAAGTGGAGCAATCTTTTGAGAGACAGACAATTGGATGATGAAAAGAATTTGTTTTGGGCGTGGAAGTCACCGAACATTCAGATTGTTTAATCCTTCTGACATTCCAGACACTCAATGTATGGTGTGCACTTTACCAAGTTTGCCGACCCTCCAAAACTGGACATATTAAGTTTGCCGACCCCCTAAAGTGGACATATTTACGATGATTTACATCATGAAGTTTTCACCGAAAAGATTCCACCCTCCCATCGATACTCACATAAATCCACTGAAAAACACCAAGCTTATATCAAGCTTCAAGCTTCCCTTGGTTGGTACATCAGTTTAGTCCAAAATGCTGTGACGTGTCGATCTGTGATGATCCAAGTTGTCGGTTGTGTCATTGACCAAGTGACCAAGAACGAAAGGGCCTTGGATGATGGAAATGATGTCTGTCAATTTGGGATGGGGTTCTACCCTCATTTGCTCACACATATTGGTACCATGCGGCTGTTATACTTCAGTAGGTTATATCCATGAATATTAAACCTTTACCTGCCACAAAAAGACGGAGAGCTCATGCCAAGCATGTCATGATATGTTGACAGTTCCCTGAGATTTGAAGTGAGGTCGTTTTTCAGAACGTTTGCCTTTTTGATCTTTTTGGGTCCTTTTTGCAAGAGGAACGTTAAGCAAATATCGATCCTCCAATGAAACACCCAAGGCAGACAAAGGAACCTGGCCCAACAGGACCTGTATGTAGTGAGAAGATGACGTCAAAGAATGGCAATTTTTAAGTACAGATGCCATAAATGTATAGTTACTTTGTGATTTTGGTCAAAGACCAAGTCAATTTTGGTCTCCGAGCAGTGCCGGTGGATGAATTTATAGAAGAAACTTGTTTCTTATGCATGTTGAAATAGATCGACCTGAGACATAGGTGATCTTTCAGTCAATAGGTTTTACTGGTGTAATTTCTGGATTATTATTGTAGATGGTGTTTTTGCCATTGATGGCAACTCGGTTCTCACACGTATGTTGAGAGTCGATGATTTTTCCGGTTCCTAATAGGTGTTCTCAAAACCACATTGTTGTGGGGTGGAGTTTCCTGGAGCTTTCAAATTGTATCGATCTAGATGTGTGAAAACCATTGGCTTCACACCTGGCCATGGCATTGTTTGATTTTGCCTTTAAAAGGGCTGAAAGTGAGGTGTGAAAAATCCTCACAACCTCCACTCTAGAAGTGCCAGTCAGTGTACTTGATTTTTGGCGGTAGTTTCTCCCTCAAGACAGCGGTCCTAGCTGTACGAATTTTCCTCCAAAAGAAACCTGCTAGATATACACTCCAAGGCACTGCCATATCCCCTTCCAAGTCATTTTTGAAGATATTGTTCCTTTTTCCAAGGTAGGAATATATTGGTTTCCTGGGGGTATCCTTCGGTCGGAGAAGGTTTTGAAAGGTCGTCGTTAACCTATAGTGCAGTGAAGTCGTTGGTGGTCATTGGCATTGCCTGTTTTGATGGGGGTGAGTGGAAATATCAATTTATTTCACATATTATTGATATATATATATATATAATATATACATATATATATAATATACATATATATATAATATACATATCTATATGTATTAAACATATGTATGATATGTACACATGCATTAAATGATATCATACATTATGTATACACATCTTTTTTGAAACACCTAATACTTCAAATCGGGGATTTTTGTCTATACCTTGCCAAGAAATGCAAGTTGGTGACATATGATTCCAATAAGCCTCAGAGGTTTTAAAGTTTTTTAGTGAATCATCGGAGATTCCTGTGAAGATGCAGATAAATCTTGGTCAGCTCCAAAACACCCGAATCATGCCCTGAAAAAAGAACCCGTTGGTCCTCTCCGCTGGCTACATTTGAGTTGTAGGATTCAAATTTCGGAAAAGACGGTGGTTTTCTGTCGACAGATGCTATGTGGGCAAATTGCATTGCAATGAACTGTTTGTGAAAAACCACAATTTGTTTTAGATTTTGGCGAGTTCGGATAGGATTTGAACCTGGAATGGCCCCCAAAAGTTCGCGATCTTGCCATAAATTACCCTATTGATATAACCCTGTGATCCTCTCTTGTTGCAGCCAAGTCTTGTTTTGCCAAATAAATCAACATCACTCATCAGCTTCAGCTACTTGAGTCACCAAGAAAAAGTCGTTAAGACCAGTGTGCTGGAACACTTGGGGTCGCACCAAAACGTCTGAACATGAAACATTTCAATTACTTGTGCATCATTGCCGGCACTGCTTGAGTCCTCCGCTTGCGTTTTTCGTTGGTCGTTGTGGAAGCGCCCTTGGGCCATGCCACTTTTGAATTCATGCATCAAAATGCTGGCTCCGATGCCATGGATGCAGAGGTTGACTTCAGAATCAATTTATCAATTCTCATGGAGGGAAGATAGGGAAGTCACTCACTCAAAGACTCAAAGATTTGAACTTGAATTGCATGCATGGTGCAACATGCCTCATGTCAGACTGGGAGGAGATACGTTGCACCAAGAGGTCAGGTCTGTTCATGTTCAGGGCACGGAACAGAACACGACGGTGTTCATGCGTGTTGCTATTGCAGAAGTTGAATGACATTCAGGTGGTGTAGTTGCAGTCATCTGCTCAAAAGGAAAGTGGCTTCCAACCATCCATTTTCAGGGGCAATTTGATAGTTCACGGGTTTCCGGGAGGGTATCTGGTGTGAAAATCTCACTGCTTGGGTGTACGATCATCAATCATTTCAATCAAAATTTGTTATGTGAATGTCCCCACTTCACATGGGCTTTTGGATGTTTTTTTTTCAAATCTTCAAAGTCAAACTCGCAGTTGGTGGAGGAGCTTTTTTGCTTTGGGTTCCTGTTGCGTTTGTTTCGCTATTGTTGACAAGCCGTCAACTCGCCGCTGTGCATCAGGGACTAACCTACGGAGGGACGTGATATGGGATGGTTGCTAACGTTTCTTTGTTTGGGTTGAAGCATGCAATCTATTTATTTATCCATTCGTGCTTTCAAATGCATACCTAACATTAAATACAAGCAAATGCAATTGCTTACGTGCAATTGTACACAATGGCCAATGTGCAGTTGAGGAATAAAGATGAATAAAGTTATATGCAACCACATATAATCACATACAGCTCCATACAGTCATAAGTTATATACTGTTAATTGCAGACACTTCTATGCAAGTGCATTTCAGGCAAGCGGCGAGCTCATGCAATTCCATACACTTGCATACACTAACAATGGCATGCAATTATATTACATACTCACATGCATGTTTGCGTGCATGCACACCTGCATACATCATGTATAGATACAAACCCGTACATGCATACGTGTTTGCATACACGTACTGTATTATGCATACATGCATGCATATATACGTACATACTCAGTACTTTTCTACATACCTACATACCTACCTGCCTGCATACACACCTCCATATTGCCTACATATATGCACAGCGTGTCTATATTTCTGTATCCGCAGAACCACCCTGGCAATATGTACATGAAGGCCATACCAGCATGCATGAGTTCTGCGAGGATGCGTTGGCCTTGTCTATGCGCATACAAATCAAGATAATCAAGATTAAATTGTGTAAATGCTTTCTTCGTTGGCCTTATGACTCATGTTTATTATGATTTTGTTGTTGACATAGAAAAATCCTTTGCACTTGTAGGGTATCCAGTCCGCCTCTCTGCTGGGTCTTTCCACTATCGGTCGACTTCTCGACTTGAGATCACTTCGTTCAAGATTGACGTTTCCAATGTTGAGATCCAAAAATATGTCGATGACTTAAACCAACTCCTTTTTGATTAGTTGCATGTCATGGGACTTTTTGTGCATAGGTGATTATCAGCTGTGGTTCACTGATGTAAACAAGTCCAACTCCGGTAGTGGAATAGGAAGGACATGTTTCAAACATGAGCATGTTAAGGCTAGTGAAGTATAATCAAACTCACCCAGACTTCATCTTGATTTGTTGATTTTTTTTTGGTCGGGGATGCTGGGTGGTCCATTCTGAATGAATGGGGCAGTGGTTCAATCAAGGAGTGTTTAACGAATCAACTTTGATTCGGAATTCCAGAAGGAATTGTCAAGTATTGAAAAGTAACTTTCCTAAGTGAAACAATTTCAATTTTGGAGCATATGCTGTAAAAAAAATCTTTGTCTCAATTGTCTTCATTTCTTCACCGGTGACAGGGCCTAACAAGGTTTGTCCGTTTCTTCGTTTTACAAATTTGGAAATTAGATATGTTCTCAACTGATCTCAAGTTGAAGAAGAAACCACGAGAAACCAGTGGTTTTGCATCATTTCCCGACTACGAAGGTGCGAAAAATCCCCGTTTGTCGACATGTGCGCTCTAAGACCCTAAGCCTCTAAGCGAGAGGTGGAAAATAGGATAGCGTGACTGCTGTGCATGTCCGTTTTCTTTTCATTGCTTTTGGGCGCGTTGTAATTGTGGGTTTAGTAGGACGCTTGCTGAGTGAACCACAACTGGTTCTGTGGGTTACATTTAGGACTATACTAACCTTGGTTATACAAAAATCGGATTACTTTATATAGTCTATTAACAGAGTCCTTAATTGCCAACTATGGACGATGAAATGGAATAAGGGTTCCGTTTGTGGCTTAGCCATGCTTGCCTTTGAAGACTACTCATTGGTGCCAAAACCATAGTGATGATGGTTCAGAAACCTGCAATGGATGATAGGTAGATATAGGCATATCATATAGGATCATTTTGGTAGCTTACATGCCTGTTTAAGCCGGGCTTCTAAAAGTCTAAAGGCATCAATAGCATTGATGGTGTGATGGGATTCAATATTTTTTTTAAAGCCACAGCACATTTTTTTGGTTTCAAGTTCTTAAATGCTGTTTAAGTCAATCTCATGTTCGGAAAAAAATGGGACCCCCCTTTTTGTCGGCTGAAACCAACCTGTATATATTTGACAAGAATGCACAATGTGGAATCAATCCAGATTGGAAGTTGCCCAAAGAATTCTCAGCGCTTTTGGCTCCAAAAAAAAGACAATCCATCCGTGATGTTTTTCCAAAATCCCAAACTCCACCATTTGAAAGTTAGGTAATGTTCCCTTATTTTTGATGAACTGAACTCAGTTGATTTAAAAAAAGAATCTTGGAAACAGGTCACAATATTTTTGAGAAGCATCCTGTACCTGATTGGAATGGGTGGAAGGTCAGAAGAAGTTAATGGTTCTTCCAACAAAATTGGAGAGATGATAACCTTGGAATTGACATCTTTCCTCGAAGATTCTTTGGGCGATGTTCTGATATTTTCCATTTTGTCCATACTTTCTTCCATGAAATTGTACTATTGTGCATTGAATCTACCCCCGACCCAGTAGCAGTCATCACCAGGATTTTCATGTTTTTGATGGGATCCCTAAAAAACCTTCATTTGCATGCAAATTGTGCAGTTGATGGTCGACCCATCAAGAATCCATACTGAGCGAGTGGTTGTTTCATAGATAATCCTGGAGGGCTTTTTACCTGCAGGTATCAATATCCCCTAAACTTGACATGGAAATCCCCAAGTTTTGTGAAAAGAAACTGTTGGGATTCTCCTTTTGTCCGGGGATTTGAGCGATAATCCATCTCCTTGGGGGTTAGATATGCTTGAGGTTCAGGGCTTTTGAAATTTTAGATCCAAACTTGCGAAGTCGAGGAGATCCCAGAGATTTATCACTGCGATCGATGGTCGACCATCATATTTCCAAGCTACTTCTTCTTTTTAGTTCTAACTGCCGACCCGGCCTGTGTGGTTTTTTGTTCAATGATGATACATGGGCAGGTCCTCCAACCGTGAGATGAAGATCAGTCATAGATATGTACCATAGGCCATCATGTTTGGAAAGTGAATTTACATAAAACTTGGACACCCCAACGCGTGTTTTTTTCACTTTTTTTTTGGTGGCAGAAAACCCTTGGTCCAGGAAGCAGAGAAACGCTTTAGAGAAGTGGCAGAAGCCTACGAGGTTTGTCTCCAATGAACGGGTTTGTTTGGTTTGGCCTTGAGACATTGAGACGACATTGGCACGTCATTCGTTTCATGTATCTCAGTTGGACCTTCGGACTTGTCTTTTTCCTCAAAGCATTTTTTGATGTATTGTTTCCTGGATAGATAGGATCATTTCTATATTTTGTTGCACTGTTGAATGCTCAGTCAATTCCTTTTCACTTTGTTCTGTTTGAAATACATGAAGCAGAACAACCATTTGTTTATAGCTTTCATTTGTCTTGATCTGCAGTATGTAATCATGCTTGTCCAATGCCAAAGGCATATTGGCAGAAGAAACCATCAAGGAATGTATGTTGATTTCTTCTGTATCTACAAAGAACGCCCCGGTGTTGCGAGGTTCTGTCCAACGCTGAGCGCCGTAGGCAAAGCTGACATTTGGACTAGTTTTGCAACTGGAACATGTTCACAGGCTGACCAATAAGAACACGAAAAGGGGGCCACAAATTTGATTCTTAAGCAAAGGTGAACGCATCATTGCACCAGCATGTCGTCAAAACCAGAGGTGTCACGAAACCTGAAACCTTGCATGGCATCACGAAACCCCATCTTCCCCGTTTTACGAGCTTGACACTTTGGACGACCATAGTGATGATTTTTTCATACAGCAATCTACGCATGATGTGGATGATTTGAGTTTTGGGAACCGAACAGTTCGTCATAAATTCCGTACCTAATAACTCCTATGCGTATATTTGCGGAAATACTGTTGGTGCAACACTTTACTGTATTGATTATATACAGCTGTATATGCCATTATGTTCACATATTGCCCATATGCATCCTATATTTATGCAACTTTGACTGTGATTTACTGTACTTTCCGCTGATCATCATCAACGCAAAAGGCAGTATGATGCTGGCGGTGACACCTCTGCACAGCCCACGGGCTTTGATTTCTCGTTGCGGGGACCCAGGTAAAACTATATGTTGAAGGTATGATGTATATTACACATGATCGTTTAGCCATGTATATGTACAGTAACTTTGATTTATATTGTATATAGTGATTATACAATTTTTAAGTGTTGTATATACACATCACTGTTCAGCCATGTATGTGTATGTGTATAACTATTCATGAACATATTCATATTACGTAAGTAAGCACATTTTTATTGGGCAACGTTTGTGTATGTGTATGTGATTAAACGTATATGAGCATATATTTTCTCGAAGATAGATACATACAAATTTGGCGCCATACAACAGTCTTCAGCCAAGTGAGTGTGTGTATTGTATATGTATGACTATTTATCACCACAGAAATTTGCATTCGCAAACATATATGTATATACAAAGTTACATGCACATGTTCTATTCAGCCATGTAATTGATTTAAAGCATTCTAAATCAATAACTCTTCCAACAAACCTTTCTGTTGAGCTCTCTTTTCAGCTTGCAGATTTAGCATTGGTTTTGAAATGTTTCAACCACTCATTTCGCTGGCAGCCAGCATGGTGTCGTGGGGTCGTTGTTCCGGAAAGCCATCTCACCTTCTCAGCCCATCTTAGGGACTTCGGTGGATTTGGATTCAAAGATCCCAAGGACTGGCTTCGATGAAATCATTTTTTTCATCGCTTGGGATTTTGTTGATTTTGTTGCCAAAAACAATCCCTTCCACTTCCACGAACCTTGGCAGATAGTTTCATGTCATTTGTAGCATTTGATTCATTTGCATATATACATACAGATGGGTAACGGTATATATATATATGTATACACACACACATTTTTGAAATATAATCTAAGATATTCTCCACACTTGAGAATGTTTCTGACTGACATTTCCATTGAAATCTTCAAAACATGCAATGATTTCTGTTGTGCTTTCACACAAAATGCAGGATCTCTTCAAGGAAATGTTTGGCAGTGAAGATCCCTTCGCCGATTTCCACAAGTTCTTTGAAGATGTCAGGGGCCAAAGATGACTGTATGACCCCATTTTGCAGTTGATGCGAATTTACGAAGTCCAATGTGGAATTTGTACTTCGTACGCTCACTTTCCCAACATGTTTTATTGGTCTCATCATTTCTGTACATAAATTTCTTGTAAACATTGGCCGCTTGAAAAGACAGCAACCCCTTTCGAGGAAGGTCATTTGGGTATTTGTATGGTATTTGTTTGAACTCTTGAAAAAAACACTGGCAGTATTTCAAGCTTTCCCCTGGAATCTGTATCAATTTACAATAGAGGTCGATTGGAATGATTTGAGGATGCCACATTTGGTGGCGAAAGTTTGGCTCCTATAAGATACGGGAATTGGTCAGCGGTTTCTGACTAGTAAAACATTTGGATGCGGTCAAGGAGGGATCATAATCCTTTTGGTTAGTTGAATGTTCTTATTTCCAAAGTGTGTTTCTTTGTTTGTCCCTTTTGTTTATGTCTCCAGCACGACTGCCAGAGCAAGCCTTTTGGGAGACCTATTTCATGTGTATGCCGATAGCATTTCAACTAACTAAAGGTAGCTAGTAGTGACTAGTGGTCATGTCACGAACCTTTTGCATCAGATTTCAAACTATTCGTCCATCTCATTTGTAGACATCCAGTAGTTTCAGTAGTTACATGTCTGTTCTCCCAAGATGACATTACATCATTGATCTAACTCAGTATGCACTCCTGCGAATTGACTCCGTCATACAAACGCATCAAATTTGTTTGTTTGTTTTTTCTCAGCTAACATTCCCAAGAAGTATTTATTGATAATATATCATAATATAGGTGTTTCCAAAAATAAGGGTACCGCAAAATGGATGGTTTATAATGGAAAACCCTATTAAAATGGATGATTTGGGGGTACCACCATTTAAGGAAACATCCATATAGATATATAGAAATTATGCATTTTCCATGTGATTGGCAGTTTGGGAACGACTGAACCTCACTGAGGTTCATTTCGAAGAATTTGGTGGAGAGCCCAATGATGCAATGGACAAACTGGAGCGGAGTTGGGGGGGAGAGGGGGGTCAACCCGGCTGGACGAACTCCAAGGAAAATGTTTTCATGACGGAAGATGAAGCTCAATAAAGTTGGAAAAGATGAACGTTGATACCAACAGTAACTAAGAACCTTAAGAACTTTCTTGATTTAATCTACCTAGAGTGACATTAGAGCTTTCAACTAATTCCTTTTGATTTCTAGTTGAGGCATTCCTGTTAGTGTACAGATCAGAACAAGCAATCACATAATTCTGATGAATCCTATCCACATACTAGATGCCGGCACCACGAGATACTTGTGTAACACATATATCACACATACATCAGATTTTGAGTCACAATTCACAAAAGATCTTCAAATCTTCATCGCCTAAGAGTCATGTTGATTAGAGGTTGGGTTGCCATCAGCAACTTAGCCTTCCTTGAAGTGATGGTATTTCGCCCAGGAGGAAGCCTTAGCTAAATTTTACATCGCCGTTGGGTGGGGCGACTCAGAAGTCGTAGTAGTTTTGTCTTATATGTTGTATCTATCTATCAGTCAATATAAACAAATATATATTATATTAGAGACTATGTAATATGATAATATATTTATAACATATTATGATTATATATACCATTGTGCAGTCAGTCATCAATCTAGATATCTTTTTCAGTTTATCGCCATCCACCAGGCAGCAGGAGAAAGCTGCGCAGGTCAAAGGGATTTTGCAGATGGACAAGTGGAGAGGCATCCCCAACAAAAACCACTCCACTGCAGCCGTTGGTGGGTTGTGTGAAGGGGATGATTGAAAGTTTGGTGGTTGAAATCATCCGAAGTCCATGAATTACTGCACTGTCTTTCTGAAATCTCAAAGGTGCTTTTTTTCAGGTTACTATGTGCGCTCAATAGCCGTTTTTTTGTTGCAAGATCTCGCAGATCTCGGCGACCTCCCAACCTTCTAACCTCCCAAACCAGCTCTCTATTTACCATCAGGGGTTAGTCATCCGTTTAGGATGGTAGGTGTGGCTCTCAAGGTTGATTTGGCTCCCAAATGGCTCCAAGCAGTTGCACAAAATGTCTAAGGTTGAACGCTATCTGGAAGGTGATGGGGAAAAAAATGTGGTTGGTTCATGATTCATAGCGGTGTCAAAACAAATGGGATTTGTGGTCGAAATAATGGTCTATTACAAACTCATCTCATTTCATTGATTGTGTGATTTTATTTCTTTCTGTTCAAGTAAAACATCTGGAATGCATGGAGAAAAGGCAATGGGTACAGACACTTTTGTGTCCAAGATGTCGCTTCAAGCGATTTGAGGGGGGAACTGGAGTAACCGGCAGGGAAGGAGCAAAAGATGTTCCAAAGCCTCCAGAAGAAGTGCGCCAGTCTGGTGTGTGGCAATCTGCGCTGCTGTTGAAGAGGTGTGAAATTTGGCACCCGACTGTTTTGCATATTTATGGCTGATGTTTCCACAACTGAGACGTACTCCAAGCATTTTGGAACGTGCTTACTTCCAGGACAACTTCTGTTACCAGAACACCCATCTTCCCCCTCAACCATGATGGTGAAGAAAGGCTATGATGTACCCTGCCCGGGATCTTGAATAGCGACTTACCTAAAAGATCAAGCAAGAAATCCTTTTCCAACCACTCAAACTGGCGGAACCTGGAGGAACCTCCATCATTTCCAAAAGTTCTTGATGTGACATTGGGATAAATCCAAATGGATTCCATCATGGATTATTTTCAGCCGGTCCCCAGCGTTTCAAAAACAGCAAAATTTCCCTCAACCTGGACTCCGCAGCTTTTTGGTGGCCAAAAATGGGATGTGCAAAACTCTTGGTGTTTCATTCATCACTCAAAGCACTTGCGGCAAGAAGTTTGTTCCCTGAAGTGACCCAAATTTGAGACGTTAAAACCATGATGTTTCTTTGCCAAAGGCTGATATTCAAAACTTTAATGATCGTTTTTCTTGAAGCTGATTTTCCCATGATGTTTTGGAACTTGCTCCAGGGTGGTGGGTCACCCGTGTGGCCCTACATCTCCGACAAAGATGTGCTCACAAACTTGAGCATCAAGATCATGTCATGAGCCTACGAAACCTTCATGACTGATAGGGGATCCCCCCAAAACGGATACCCCGTACAGTAATCCATGTTCAGATGAACCTGTTATGTGCCTCTTGGCACCGCTCATGCATGCAATCATATCATGATACTGTTGATGTCAGAAATTGTTGCTAACCAGTTGATACTAGTAGGTAGTTTATCCCATTATTTACAGGTCTTTGTACATCCCAGGTGGTGAACGTGACCGGATTTCTGAAGCATCCAACAGTAGGAATATCAACCGAAAAGTGCTTGGAGGTACATTGATGCGTCGAGTCAACCCCACCTAGCGGAGTTGAAGAAGGAGAAAATTGCGGGGGTTTTCAAGCAGCTCGAAGGATTTGTTTTTTGAAATCAACGAAAGATCTAAGGAATGTTGATTCATATATATGAATATGTATATATATATATTAAAGATTGAACGTATGATTCTGATTCAGCATGCCAAAAATGGCAAACAGTTTGATGATTGAAACTGGTTTCTATGATATTGAATGTTATGATATTCAACGTTAAGCACACAACAATCAGTGGGAAACACTCTGGAGATTGCTTTGGCAGAGGATGGCGTTTTATTTGGGAACAAACAACTGCCATGGGGCATATCTCATATTTGTGTTTCAATGACATATGTCTTTCATGGGCATTCTCCATACATGAGGTATCCGGGTGCTTCTATGGATTCTGTATGTTTTTGGAAAAAAAAAGGTAGCCTCAAAAAACCGTATGGTTCCCCATGGTGGCAGGCCTTCGACGCCTTGGAGAAGTCCCGCGGCTCGAGTTGTGAATCCCAGTGGTTTCCATCCGGATGGATATCTGAGAAGATCATGTGTAAAATACCATGGAGATGCGAAGGGAGCTGAACTGGTGGGGCTTGTGGGCCATCAACCTCACCAGAAAATGATGGAACCCCTCAAGTGGAGAGAATACTGAAGCACGACTGCGTTCCCCCCCTTTTTTTTCGTTATTGCCAATGCCATGTACATGTTTAATTTCAGCAACACAATATATATATATATTTATACATATATATTAACATATTAATCATTTGGTTCATGCTCGTTTTTCGCACTATTGGCACAACCCAAAATATCCCTAAATATCATCCCAGTGTCCATCCCATCACTGTTTCTTCATCATTACCCCGTTTGTGTTTTTTGCTTCAACGTATTTCCACCCGCAGGCGGTAGCGGCTTCGGAGGTTTTGGTGGTTTCGGTGACTTTGGAGGCAGCTTTGGACATTAAAATCACAACGAGTCAGAGATGTTCGTCATTTTCCTGCTACATGCGGTAAAAAGAATGCTAAAAGAAGCCCTAGACTCCACAAAGTCATTTGATAGATTAGGTTGATATGAGTTGATCACTTGTTAGTTAATGTTTGCTAGTTTCTATTTTTTGAGGGAACGTCTCAGACGTTGTGTTGCGGAGGCTTAGAGGATGATGTTAGGATGATTAGTTTGAGGTATTAACATCACGGACTTATTTTGGGGTGGACTTGGAGACATGTTAAAAAAAGTTGGATCTACCCCTCACCTAGTAACAGTGGCAAATAAAGGTTTAGTCATAGGGATTCCCTATATTAAAAACGTAATAAACCGGTGGTGACTCTTGGTGGGTCGGGGGGTGGATCCGATGCTGAGTAATCTCCCTGGAAATCACCAAGAAATGGAATAAATCCTCGTGCACCGAAATTCTAAGGCCGTTGAATTGTGTCAACAAAAAAAGGCATTACTCCTAGCAAAAGAGATGTTGTTATCATGAAGATTCTCAAACAGAATCCATGCAAAATACACACAAACACAAACTGCAGTTTTATTTCCCATCAATTCTTCACTGTGCTTACATGAGTTCAACACTGCAGTATTCAGAAATTTTGGGCAGGTGGTGGCATGGACATGAACTTTGGTGGTTTTGATCTTGGCAACATGTGCGGGCGCCTTGTTAACTTCTCCTGAAGTTGAAACTTTGCTGCCCAACTGCACATGTTCTAAATGGAACCAACAAGATCTGTAGCAATTGGATCAATTGGAGTTGATCTCAGGCATGCGGAGTTTTCTGAAGTTAGAAGTTTTGACGTGGTTGTGCTCGATCTCCTTTAAGTTCACTCACAGTTGTTTCATCAGCTGTGTATTTTTTGAAAAGTATGGTAAATCAACGCAACCTCAGGTTACATGACCCCAAAACGCGTAGTTTCACAAGGGTCCTTTAGTTTCATATCTTGGCGTACAGACTACCGGTGAATTTGCCACTTGGAAAAGGTATCTCCCAAAGTCCAATGTTTGGGGTATCTATATATGTCATGATAGAAGCTGTAGATGGTATGTTCATGTTCTATGTTGGTCGCCTCAATCTGTTGCTTACTATCATCAACCAAAACAGTCAGGCTCACCGTTTTCTTCAATGATATTTTTGTTCTATCATATCATCCGATTTGTTTTTCTTTTCCACTGTTTTAGCTATATGCTTACTACCTATGTGAACAGGTATACGGTATAAACAAGATGGAATCATTTTTGGATAAATCATTGTTCAATGCATTTTGGACTACACATGCATCAGTCGAATCAATTCTTGATGGTTTTCCCATTGAAGCCTAGAAGCTGCCGAAAAAAAACGTTTTGGAACAGAAGATATAAGGCCCGAAAACCAACGGCTGGATACCCAAAATGATGCTTTGGAAAATGATTCTATATGTTAAATTTCTTGCGTGTACCCAACTTGGAAATAATAATTGTTCAGCTTCCATGATAGTTCTTTTGGGTATACATGGATGGTCTATTCGCTATCATCAGAAAGGTTTACTGGATTCCTCCCATCAACAGTATCAAACCTATATGATATCAATATGTTTCAACCTTATCTCCAACCTTATATTATATCATATCAAACCTACACAAAAATATCAAGGTTTATATCAAAACATCGGGGATTCCTCCGGATTCCTCGGAGGTTTGGCGGCTTCGGCGATGCCTTTGGTGGCAGCGGTGGAAGTGCCTTGGCAGCCAGTGAAGCCGAGAAGCTGAGATTCGAAGCCGAAGCTTCCCCAGGCGAAGTACCGAAATTGGCAATCATTGTTGTTAATCTGTTAATCAATGTGTTTGTGTAACATATAAATGAGCTAGGATTTTTGAAAGCATGATGCAATCCGTTTTTTCCCTGAATTCAATGGCTTTTTTGAAAACACCCCAACAGTTGCACCAAGGAGCTTAGGAGTGGCGACTGCCATCCACTTTTACCATGGTGTCAAAGAAGTGACGTTCTGAATCTGAACTAAGAACAAGCCTTGTATTGTGAGATCAACTAGCTTGATCATTAAACTTGTTGCCCGGTTTTCCAGATAGGCGTCATTATAGTGAGCCATGACAAAAGCATGTACATGATTGTTGGTTGATTGTGCTAACCTAACTCCATCGGGATGAATAGATCTCCTGCAAGCTTTGGATGTTAATGTTTTTGGGTCTTTTTTTGTGGCTCAAGATGACGCACTTAGTGGCCCTATAAAACGAACAGCTCCCTAAGCACCAACCGAAAAAGACAATCATCCTCCCCAAATCTCCTCAAAAGAGGGCCATCTTAGTCGGAGCTAGGGAAAGGATTTAAAAGGTGAGTGAATTCATGTAAAGTCCATGCATTGTTGGTTCATATATATATATATATATCTAACAAGCCTCGATATGATATGATAATGATAGAATGATGATTCGAAAGGATAATTGATACTGTTCTGGGCACTGACTTTTTCCAGCCCTTGCCATGGTCCATGGGTGAGATTTGATCACCCCCAACTCAAGACCAAAACAAAACAATCAACGGCAAAGTCTCACCTGACCAGAGCCATTAGTTTCTCTTCAGAGATTTCTCCAACTTTGAAATTTCATGATTTACCTTATATCTAAATATCTATATATATGTTTCAGGAAGCAACTCATTCAACACATCAGCACTCCTCCCCAGCATTTTTAAAAGATTTCCATTCAAGGCACTGTGATGTTTTCCTCCAGTTCTTTCAGTTCCAGTGGTGGAAAAACCACCAAGACTGAATCTTGGTGGGCAACTGGTCGTTGTTGTCCCCAGCCGATGCTTCAATTTGAGTATTCAAAACAAAGTCATGGAGAAATCTTCAGAAATTAAGAAGTGGTATTTATGATTTATTTGTTGATCATTTTACAATCATAGTTTTGATTATATGACTCTAGACTATTCAATATTATGCACTAGATTCTTCATAAGATGTGGATTTCTTTAGGCTTTGGTTCCAAAAAACCTTGGAATATATATATATATTACAACAGGTACAGTAAAGTATATAAGTTTATGCTTCAAGACGACGCTGTGTTTGTTGATCAACTGGATGGCCCAGGAAACGAGAATCGAGAATGGCAAGCGTGTGACCAAAACCATCGAGTCCGATTCAAAGGGTCCCTTGGGCGCATGAGGTAATGATCTTGATGTATGTTTGTCTATAGCGATCATTGATGTCTATGTTTGTGTGTGTTTTTTTTGAGATTCTGCAGTTACTTGTGAAATATTGATATTACGATATGCTCTTATGATTATGTTGTGATGCTATTAGTTAATGATTGTCCAATGCTAATACGTTTCGTATATGGTTAGGTGCAAATGTCCTGTGTACGCATTGGCTGGGTCAGATTTTTGAAAGACAATTAACCTATCATGCGTGTGTTGAGCTACAAGACAGTACGAAATATGTTGCTTTCTTCGAACACTAAGATGCGCGTAGTGCTTTCTTTTTCCATTCTGGATGGTGGTAATGAATCCCTTTTGGCTGGGTTTTTTTGACAATGAGGACAGCCCTGAGTTCAGCATTCCTGCTTCAAACAATATCTTTAAAGAACAGAAAAGCAAGGTTTAGCAAGATGAAATTAGCAGCACTCTTCGAGCTAACTCAATTCCCTTTCCATTTCAAAGTCACTTGGACACCTCGTGGACAGATGTCATGATGAATTGTTGGAAAGTTTTCAGTGCCGGGCGATTTTGGCCGTGGTGGATTTCTGGCAATTTTTCATTAAAAAAAACCCTCCAGACACATCACCGAAGCGCCAGCAAAAAATCGCCAGCATAATTTCGGGGGCTTCATTGAAGCCATTGGCTCCAGAGTCGCTTTGTTTTGATAGGCCCGCGATTGAATCTGTTGGCAAAACACTCAACAGCCAACAGGTCGTTGCAGTTAGCCATGGAGATGGTAAGCTTCATGAGTGATGCACGGGGCAGTGGCATCCTTTTGTCTACACATCGTTTGTCGTCAAACTGTGCCACGTTGCAGGCCCAGTTGAACGATGAGAAGCCTAATGCTCCGCCATTATGGCCTGCCATGTGCTTGCAGTTTTTACATAGTTTTGCTATGGGTACATCCATGATGACTGTCCTGGAAGTTTGCCGAACTGTGTTATCTCATCATTATGAAGTTTCAGATGTTGAATTGAAGGTGAAGGCCCAGGCCTACTATGGCCATCTGATGATGGTTTTAATGTTATGTACGATGTTCAGTAGTCAAGCAGTGGGAGTACTTAGTGACAAGTACGGTAGGCGTCCTTTGCAGTTGGGATGTCAACTTGGACAACTTATTGATCATTTGGTTGCGGGTTTATGTTTGCCATCTTTGAGAGGTCACATAGGCCAGCTCAGGGACCCTGCTTGGTGTGTCTTGTTCTTCTCCCGTGCCACGGCCGGCTTGCTGGGAAGATGGAGAATCACGTTGCAATCATATACAGCTGATATCTCCACAGCTGAACAATGTCCCACCCACATGGCATATCTTGGTGGAGTACACACCATAGGTTTATGTACAGGAACTCTTATGGCTACAACTGTTGCAAATGCGGAAATCTCCTTTCGGGCGAGTTTTTTGTGTGCAGCTTGCGGAAGTGTTTGTGCCATTGGCCTTGTCAGTTCCACATGGCGTGACATCGCACCACGAAAAGATTACACATGGAGGGAGCTGAATCCCTTTGCCAGCTTTCATTTGCTGGCAATCAATAGGACCATGGTCATGTACTCCATCTTGCTTTTCTTGGTCTATTTTTCGTTGAATATGTTCACTTCAGTTTACATCTCCTACTGTGAGACCTTTCTGAAGATGAAAAAGAAGACTCTTGGGGCACTAAACATGGTTATGATGTTGGAATGTGCTACGTGCATGTTCATCGTTCAGCCAGCACTGGTGCGGCAATTTGGCGAAATCTCGACCATCATGAACCTTAGTTGATGAACAATCAGCCTGTCTGAAACCTTTTAAGGGTTGACCTTTGATTTTTATTTTCTAAAAAGTCAAAACATTTTGGAGTTTTTGTTTTTTCCGAAGTCCTTTGGGGTCAATCAAGGTTCTCCTTTCTGTGCATGATTCTCTTCTACTTACTTTTTTCATTATTGACCATACAGAACTTTGGCTATGCGTTTGTGATTGTGATCCTGTATGCTTTGGGAAGCATGAGCAATCCTTTGACAGTAAGCCTGGCCACGAGAGAAGTAGCTCCAGAGCTCCAAGGTCGATTGCAAGGAGCCATTGCCATCTTGGAGACCTTAGGTACTAGTTTCGGGCTATTCCTGGCGGGTGATGTGCTAGTCCCTGCTTACTCTCAGCCAGGGCAATTCTTTGGGATGGTGTTTTTCGTCCCGGGGCTGCTACTCATTTCGAGTTTGTGGCCATGTTGTAGACTTTACAAATTGACTGGGCGATTCAATCCGGATCGCGCATCCGAGCTGCAAAGAATTGGCTAGGATGAAGGTTTTCAATTGAGTGAGTTGTTGCTTGGAGTCAAACACTTGCGCCTACCACGCTTGAAGTGATGTTCCTCCGACACAACGGACATAACCTCACTTGGTGACCACGAGATGTCTGAGGTACTCGAGCCACCATGGAAGAACAGGAGGGTGGAAGGCACCACATGGCCGATTTTTTTGCACGAAGCTGGTCCAAGTGTGAATCTTGAATTCATGCAGAACATGTGAGATTTATAATTTTCATTGATGTTTACTTGCATATGGTGTATTATTACATTATGAAAGACAAAAACAGAAAATACATGAAAAACATAAGTACCTTGAATCAACTTGAACTAAGTGACAGAGCCCTTTACTATTGGTGGGGTGTTGCACATTGATTTTTTAGAGGCATCAGATGTTTCATACGCTGAGCAATGGTGCCTGTGAAGGTGATCTTGGTGATACTTATCTACATGTCTCCATGTCATTTACTAAAGAAACCATTATAATTTGCTAGGATTCCCTTCCTATCTCACGTTTATTTTGAGTCTATCATTTCTTTTGTTGGTTGTTTCAACCCTTTCCTCGAAAGTAGTGTTCATCAACGATCGACAACGAAGCTGATTTCCAGGATTCGGCGCACGTCCGGTAAAAGACCGTTGGGACTCAGAGGGATGGCCCGTGGTACCTTTAGGGCAAGGCCGCATCAGGTTTGACTGTTTTTGTTTTGTTGAAGTAACCATTGCTCTTGTTCTTGTTGTTGTTGTTGTTGTTGTTGTTGTTGTTGTTGTTGTTGTTGTTGTTGTTGTTGAAGTAACCATTGCTCTTGTTGTAGTTGTAGTAGTAGTAGTAGTAGTAGTAGTTGTTGTTGTTGTTGTTGTTGTTGTTGTTGCGTGTTGTTGTTGTTGTTGTTGTTGCTGTTGCTGTTGCTGTTGTTGTTGTTGTTGTTGTTGCTGTTGCTGTTGTTGTTGAATGTGGGAAGTTTATGGCAACATCCTGCGTCAATGGAAAAGCAAAAGCTCCCCGTGACCATGTTTGTTGTTTGCACGAGCTAGTGCAGGATTTTGACCATCAACAGCATGTTTGTCACTCGCCCATGACCATGTTTTTCCAATCCGTGCTTTCTTATGATGCCTCTACAGAACTTAGTGAGCCATAAAAGATGTTTTGAAGCAAAATTGTTCATTCTTTTTGTACATAGACTATCAGGAGCATATGAAGATATATGATGATTGGCAGCGTAGTTTATAATTTTCATTTAGAGATCATCAACATACCTTTATGTAAAACAAATGCAATTCACGCAATTGAACATTATTCAAGCTTCCAACTAGCAGATCTTTTTGCGGCAAGGCAATCAGATGGTTTCTCTTCCCCAAAGTGTATCAGATGATTGGGATCACAGGTTTCCTACAGGTTGGTAATCAACAAAAGTGATCCATTCCTAGAGGTTGGTCATCTTAGTACATTTGCTGCAAATGGAT
This sequence comes from Breviolum minutum Mf 1.05b.01, assembly GCA_000507305.1. Lineage (NCBI taxonomy): Eukaryota > Dinophyceae > Suessiales > Symbiodiniaceae > Breviolum > Breviolum minutum. The sequence goes on from DF239136.1 coordinate 243,857, forward strand.
TTTGACAGTAACAGTTGGTAATCACAGGTTTCTTTCATTTCCTAGAAATGATCCTCGTTGGATGCAGGGATGGTGATCGCGTTCGCTGATTGCGTCAGGGCAGAACAGCTGCAGGATGGACGACAAGAGATGTGAAGAGGATCCACGATGTTTTACAGGACCTGGGTGCTGGTTAATGGTCTTGGTGGCCTAAGGATAAATGGCTGTTGGTTGATTTTTGTTTGAGGTAAGTAGAGGAAGTGATGATGATGATGATGATGATGATGATGATGATGATGATGATGATGATGATGATGATGATGATGTCGTTGATGGTGTGAATGGTGATCATGTTGCAGATGGGACTGGGGGAAGGTGGTCATCATAGATCAAGATGGGGCTACAAGAAATACTGTTATAAGTTATAAAGGGGGTTTCTGGCCAATTATGTAAACGACAAAGACTGCACAAGGATTAAAGTATTGCTTTCTCTTTGCGATGCCCTTGCAACGTTTATGACTGGTTGTTAAAACCGCCGGCTACTTTGATTCTGAAGTCTCTAAAAACCTGGTGTCAACCAATTGGTATCAATAGTACTTTTGATTTTGTGTGTGTTTTTTTCTGGAGGGATTTTGGCCCTGTCCATTAACAAGTGAATGTCATGGTTTGGAATCCGAATGGATCATGTGAGTTGATAAGACCTGTAGGTTTACCTTCAATTCCAAAGAAGCAGGGCAAATCATTGTAACTTGGCACGGCAAAATGTGGAGTCAGATCTGAGTACGAGTAGAATGTACTTAATGTTTTAATCTTTCTCATAATTATATCTCTGTCTATACATGAATATTTCCAATACTTCCAATATTATCTCATTGTTTACACGCCACAGAAATGCTAATTTAGTATAGATGAAATAATCGCACCTGGGCTTGCGGGATTTGCACAGTGTGTTCATATATGATTCAACAGCGGAAACCTCTATGCTCCACCTGATCAGGACTGGGTCGTTGAATTCGAGAACTTCGACTCGACCCTGCCAAGGATTTGCCGTTTTCGGACAGCCTGACATTTTTGAAAACATAGATGTTTGCACGGTTTGTTGGCAACTTTGGTACGTTTCTTACGTGACACCAAAAACAAATGAGGGTTTTTGGCGCGCGATTCCCAGTTTTTATACTTGTTAGCGTTCAAAAAAAAACCATCGAAGTCCCCAAAGCGTGCATTCTTGGCGACTTGGGCCGGGTTGTGTCTCAAATCGCGCTCCGTTTTGAAACTTATATCCCACCGTGATGGCATCCAATCTGAGATTAAATGACATTGCTGAACCTTGGTTAAACAGGAATACTTTTTTCGGGTATAAACACTGCAGATAGACATTCGAGATCTATTCAATGACACAATGACAGATAGAGACACGGAAAACAGTGTCTTCCCCTGTCTTCAGTGAAAACATGAGCCTTTGAGATTAAAATGTCCAGCCCAGCAGTCTTGGGGAAACGTCTACCCGGCTACCCCTCACCATGCCCTGAATTCACGGTCCAAACTTGATCCTTTGCAAATTATATATATATATATGTAACATGAATGTTGCGTGGAAGTAAGTCTTAAGCAGTATGTACACTTCTTGAACATGAAGGAGGTGGTGCGCGTACCGCAGTTTGAATGCTTGAGATTTATAAAGACCAGCTTCCATGACTTTGGAATAAGTGATATGCCATGACTGTGGGGCCCTGAGGGAGCGTTAGGCTCACCCAGGAAACACCGGGAACTTGCTGGCAGTGCAGGCGATTTATACCCCCAACTACTACAGGGTCTTGAATGGTTTCCCTTGGTTCCGCCCCCTGGAAGGTCTATAATGGTCTTCAGGCATTTTAGACCTCAGGGGGCCCAAAGCATTTCAGACCTTGCAAGAAAACAAGCCCGGATGGTGGCACAGAAAACAAAGATAAAACCAAAAAGATATAGTTTCTAGCCACTGTTTCATGTTTTTTGGGGTGGTGATTTTGGTCACCCTTCTGATAAGGTCCAACTTCAAGTATTTTCAGACTCAACCTGAGAAGCCTCAAACCACATGGAACCTTTTGCCACCCCAAGTCTTAATGACTATATACCCTATGGCTGGGGTCTAGAATGGTTACATCCAACAATGAAGTTGGCAAAAACACGCTGACGGCCAACAAACACTATCTTAGACCTGAAAGAACTTTTGAGAGAAGACTGACGGGGTTAAACTTGTTTCCAGTTGCCTTCAAGAAAAGTTGGTGGTTTGGTAAGGGATACCCTGGGACAACCATGTAAGCAATGAAATAACCTACGTATCAAAGGAGCATGATTTGTTTTGGAGCAAGCTTATGAAAAATCAGCATTGTGACACAAGGGTCTGGAATGGGGTCCAGCAACCATTCCAGACCTTCCAAGACATGATTTCAGACCCCCATTCTAGACCTAGCCGTTTGGGGTCCAGAAAACATCCAAAAATCAATAGGGTCTAAAGTACTTAAGGAAACTTCACGGAATCCGACAAAGGATTTGATTCTAGACCAGGGTTTGGGGGTCTACAATGTAGTTTCTGTGGTCCCAGGCTAGTAGTTGAGGGTATGGCGATTTCAGGTCTTTATGTTTTTTTTTAGAAGTAATTAACCATGGACCACTGACATGAAACTTGAGAGATGACCTGCACCAAACCACAATCACCAAACAGTGCCACCTACAGTACCTAAAGGTTTTAGTGGTTCAGAAGGTGTAACGACACTTTGAGCAGGACTGGGCAAGAAGAGTCAGCCTTCATTGCGTACTCGTAGTATGTCATTGGATCCAACGAGCCCACCAATCTCACAATGAACCGATCTTTTGCAATGCAAATGTGCCACATGAATATTCTTTGGAAGCCGATTTATATTGCTTCAACATGTTTCAACCCTCTTTGAGCCTTCGCACTATTTGTTTTAGGGAAAGTAAGATGTAAGGCATAGTACTTGGCAGCATGGAAACTCCGAAGACTCATCTTCACTTGCGGGTTTGAATGCAGTTTCGAGACTTGAAATCGCCGCGTGCAGTTGCACCCAAAGACCATGACATTGGCACGCCCATCAGGGCAACGATGTCAAGAGTCAAGACAGAAAAAAAGGTGTTCGGAGGTGTGCAGAGAGTTTGGCAATCACAATCTACACTTACACCGACACCCATCGCATAATATATATAAATATCTAATATTATATACCTCATGTTTGGTCAAACAACATGTGAGTCTCAATTTTGGATCATTGCATTTACTCTTTTTTGAAGCATGATTTGTGGGTCTCGGCGTTGGACCCCGACAATCGACCTGGGGTGTTATATCATGCTACAAGCGGTATCAATGAGTCTGTGAGTCGGATGTTTGTTCCTTGCATCTTTTTAAAAAAGAAATGACATTGGATCTGACATCCATATCATTATTTGTTTTCCAAAAAACTTTGGGGGGCTTAGATATTGCTGTCGTTTCAAGATTGTTTTACTTCTCTTGGGTTGGTTTGATTTATTTACCTGGATTCGAGGGGCCTTTGGTTGACTTCTTGTTTTGATTTGTTTCATTTTTGTTGGCAACATGCTTATAGATCCTTTTGTGGGCAACTTCTACGTTGGTTTGACCAGGAACCAATCTGCTGTGTTTGTACTGCCAACGTTCTTGTCGCAGCATTTGCATTTGGTGTACGTACAAATGCAAAGAAAGCCAATGTAACATCAACAACGCATAGAGTTCAGGCCAAATCGTTTTTGTTTGGTTCAGGCACAATACACAGCACGCAGGTCCTTGAACAACAACATTCAGCACCAGAAAACACCTGAACATCAAGTACAGTATCATCAGTTAATTAATTAAGAACTGGATTCTCCATAGAACCATGATACTTTGACATACTCTGACCCAAAGCCTCGGTTTTCTTTTTCGTACAGATACTCAACACTGATGTATGCTTTCAGAAGATCTGCTGACGCAGTGAACTTGATGCATGAATCGTGGCATCGCAGTGCTTGCGATCATTGTTTTGGCATTGTTCGCTGGGATCTTCGGTTGCAGCTGCAGCGGGAGGAAAAAACCTGCCCCCAATTTGTCGCTGAAAGTTGTGTCCCTCCCATCACATTGATTTTTGTTGTATTGTCAGACAATGCAAAAGAAATGTTTCCTATTCTGTTACCAGGCAGTTTTTCACCAAATGATCCCGGAGCGATAATGGAATTCTGAAAAATAATCAAAGGAGAGATAGCGTGGCCTTTGCAGTTGTCACACCTCAACCAGACATTCCTCGTTGTGAGCAACAATGGTTACCGCATCGATAAGGTTGTGCTCGCAAAGTGTTTCTCTTGGTGGATATGACTCTGCTTCCAGGCCATCTCTTTTTGTTTGTCGACTATTTTCCTGCTGGTTGTATCTACTATCTTAAGATATCACAATTTTTGTTTGTGCATGTGTATAGACCTATTTGCAGTACAGTTACGTACAGTTCTTAAAACTGTGAGAGTTGTACTGGTTGCTGATTGAAATCACAGTGAGGTGGGTGACTGCTGCGATCTATGTAATGTTGGTATACTTTCAGTCTTCAGCTGAACCAGCTCAAATGATATCGAACAAGTCTAGTTCATTAGATATTGTCATGAGAGTTTTGGTGTTGGTGCGCATCTTGAATTTGTGTTTCAAAAAATCACAGGAGTGAAGACTCTCTATATTCTATGTAACTCCCAAGACAAGGAAACCTATTGTGCTTGCACAATCCATCACATGTCGAAGATACATCGGGTGACTGGGCCGGTGTATTTTTGGGCTTACAATAGCGATCCCACGTGTGTTTTTTGCGAATTCCTTACTTGTTTCTAGTCTCCTGCATTAAGGCTAGGTTTTTAAAAAATCAGAAGGAGTCCCCTTACATGCTGGAAGTTCTTATGGCATGTTTTGAGCCAATGTATGTCTGACTATTCCAATTCTACGCATTACTGATACTCAGCATCTTTCTCTTAAACAAATTTGTTTGAAAGGTTTGGAATACAAACCATGAGGACTAAGGTTGGTCTTGGCTTGCCAACACATGTGTTTCTCTGATGTTTTGTTGGGTCAGGTAAATGGCAGCCATGTTTGTAAGGTGTGCATGCTCCTCACCAAATGTTTGTAGTTTCTGACCGCCATGTTTTTTTCCTGGAAATCTTTGACATATTGTATATTTGGTAGGATTTTGCAGCAGCGATCGTTTGCGAGGCAAATTCCATTGGACGAAAGTACATCGGAGCCGGACAATCATCTGTCATGCAAGTGTCAACTAAGTGAACAAATACATATCATTCTTGAATATGTAGAGAAACACAGCACAGCCCAACTGAAACAGTATTCCAGTTTCTTCCCTGTTTCGATCTTCTCTTCATCTTCTCTTCAATCACTTCCATCTCCCCCTCTTTTGAACACGGCAACGCGAGGCGACCAACCGAACTTGTGATCGAAGCGATAACTTCGACGCCAAGTCCCGCATCACCAACATGGGGCACAGCAGTCGCGTCACCGGGTGCGACCGCTGAATCTCCAGTTGCCACTCCTGTGGTATCAAAGAATACCACAACGTTAGAACCGCGAGGTGGCACAGGGCTGTTGAAAAAAAACACATTTTAGGACTTGGACCCGTCAAGGTTGTGGCCAGGCGATTTTGTTGGGCAGTTGAAAAGGCTTATGTTTAACTGATGTACATACCACATTTTCTCATAAATATGAAATATTGCGAATGAATTTCTGCAATTTGACGGGCAACATGTTGCAGCATGGCTCAAAAAAGATGTATTCCATTATGTTTGGTACCGTTGGTTTTGATGTGGCTGTCAGGAAGAGAGGGGGCTGTCTAACTGTCGAACCTTTTTCTATGTTAATCTTGGTTGTTTGTTTTGTTTTGGTGTGGGGGACGTTTCCATGTGTCATGTTTCAAGATGGTCCTGGTTGCCGAAATACTTTGTTAGTCATGGCGGAATTGCATGATTTTCGTGCCCAATAGCCTTTGCACAAGCTTCTTGAATACACTGTGAGTCATCAAAGCCCGCGAATGCCCATGAAAGAACCAATGTTTCAGTGAATTGATCAGGAGGGATGCCCTTGTTTCTCCTCTCCCTGTTTGTGTCATTATTTCTTTGGTGCTAGAGAGAGCGTTTAAAGTCGCCACAAAGTTTGTTTGGGAAACAACTTGAAGGTTTTGTTACTACATGAGTCACGTTTTTCGCCAAATACTTGGGACTTACTCTAGGCGGAATCTAGGACTAAGTTGTTTACCGATGTTGGCGGCCGTTGATTATGTATCACTTCTGGTCTATTTTCCAATGACCTTTCTGCACTTTTTGTTAAAACAACTAATATTTCGCGTAACTTTACACTGAAATGACAGATCTTTTCAATTGTTTCCATTGTGTGAAAAGGTTTTGGTTCATGTATTTGTTCATATACGTCCCATACAAATGACGACATGTTTTAGTCGCTCTGTTTTTCAACAAACGCATGATCTCATCAAAGTATGTCACGATTTTATATCTAGTTTTTGTTTTTTTGACAGGTGGAGGAATATAATATACTGATATATACTGTATCACGATAAATGACCCGGACGTTTTTCCGAAACCAACGCTATATGTGATTTTCATAGCTGCACCAAATCGATCGGAGGGGAGCTAGATGTGATGCGGGACTTTCTCAAGGAGGTTTGCACTGTGACCAGTCTGTTGCTCGGTTCTGAGAAATGGCCGTAAAAGATGTTTGCTGGTGATTGGAAGGGAGCCAATCAGCTAAGGTTTGCCGGAGCTCATGGTATTTAAACTTTACGTGCAATAAGGAGTTATCAGTAGGTTTGATGCACATTTTAGCTTGGAAATTGGACAATTTCAGGAATCCTCAAAAGTGGATCAGTGTCCAAGAATTTGAACTCGTCTCCGACTCGAAACTTGTTCCATGTCTTTTACCAGTCTTCCACTCAAACAAGTGGTACTCCCAGAGCGTTCGAGAACGAACTCGCAAGGCCAGAGGCAAAGAACATTCATGCACGGCACCTTCCCTACAATCTGCGTAACTGGGCCCAAAACACCATGGGACATCCACCATGGATCCATGGGGAGTTGGTGGGGGGGGGTGATGCCAAGAAAAAATGATGAGGGGTGATATATACCAATTTGAATTGTGAAGAGGACAGGGGATGTTCTAATTTTTGATTTCTGAAAGGTAACACAGTTGTATTGCCAAGCACAAGCTCATGGCTTTGGGAATGATGATGTTGATAGACATTGCATCAAACAGTTTGGGTTGTCAAATGCGTGTACTTTTTCTGGGTGGTGGCAACTCAAATATGTTTTATTTTCACCCCGATCCTTGGGGAAATGATCCATTTTGACTCATATTTTTCAGATGGGTGGGTTCAACCACCAACTAGGTTTTCTTTTAAGTTCCCAACTTGTCTCTATCACATCGACCTGATTCGAGGTGAGCGCTTGTTTTCTGCTCTCTTTCAAGCACAGCAGGAGTTGCCACTGCCACCATTACAGACCACCAAACCGAAGGAGATTGGTCTACCAGACACTTGGAGAACGTTTTCGTTGGTGTAATGGAGTAATTAATGGAATTTCAAGGTGATTTTGTGTTGCAAGGGTATGGCCGCACATGAACTCTCTGCATGCAACAAGTGGGTAACACCATGTTTGTGCACATGTATTTTGATTTCTCTACATACCGTTTGAGTATCAAAACCGGCTGTTAGCATCCCCTCTGATTCCCTCGGATCTCGGGTCCTTCAACTTTGTCAAGGTGGTGTTTGAAGGGACGTCCTTTGGAATGATTATAACACATATCAGTTGTATAATCGACATATATACACAATGAATACCCAAAAAAGGGGCCTCAACGCTTAGGAGAACCCCATGTCAAAATTTGCCAGATCAATTACAAGTTCCTGCATCTGAGGATTGCCAAAATCCACAAGTGAAGCATTTGCTGACCGGGCAACGTCGGAAAACACCATGGACAGTGGTGGATTTGCCATCTGGTATGGGTGGAGGCGCCCGCCAGTCGTTACAGTTCAAAGGTCCTCGAAGATAAGACCGGCAATGAAGATTTCTCACGAAAGTTGAGACGCAACCGGCGATGGAGAGACAACAGTTCCCTTTTTGTTGATGTTGGAACCAAAGACGATTTGAACGTGTTCATGTTGTTGAATATTGTGTTGAATTCAATGATGACAAGCATATCCATGCGCGTTGATTTCACGTCTCCAGTCTTCAAAGACTGAACATTGATTTGGTATTGCAAGTAGTGGTTTCAATCCCTTATTCAGGGTTGATTGCTCTTTCAGCCAGACTTTGCGTCTGATACCTTTTGATGAAAACAGTTTAGATCAGTATAGATCAGTAAATGCTTGGCTTGTGTTTACAAGCGGCTTGGGATAGGCTAGACTCCTTTCAGCATAGGGTAGCTTTTTTTTCCCAGTCATTTTCGCGAATCCCACGAATCAAAACCAGGAACTACTACTGTTGATGGCTGAAATCCTGCACCACTAAGGATGATGATTATCCCATTATTTATAGGGTTTTAACCATCGCAGGTGGTGCAGGATTTCTTCCATCAACAGTAGTAGGATCTAACAGGGGTCCCAACCACTTTCCAGACAACATGAACCAACCAAACTATTACCTCGCACACCGTCGTCATGGAGGACCTGAGCTGGACTTTTTGGAGCTTCGCATTTTGGAGTTGCTGCTTGGCTTTGGCAAAACAAGCCGCCACAAACAAAAAATATCGAAACATCAACAAAATCTGGAGGTTTTCAAACGATATGCAACCATGTTTCAAAATATGTATAGTATCAATCATTTGTTAATCTAATACTAACTTAATGCTGAATCTAAAACAATGGGATACATCTTTCCGCAATTTCTGATGTTATTTTATTTCCAAAAACATCGATCGGTCAGTTGACCTTTTACTGACGGTTCCAAGGTGGAAGACTCCCCGTTTTTTGTTTTTTCGGGTGAAAAAAGGTTCCAGTAAAAATGGATGGATGTTGAGATAGTTTTTCAAGGTGATCTTCAGGTGCAAAAAAGATAAAAACATTATATATATATATATCAAATGCAAATGACTGAAATGACCATGTTTTTTTTGGTGCATTTAGAGGTGAAGAGTTGAAATGTTATTTATATATCATGAGTTTCCAGATTGTAGATCTGAAAGGTCTCAAGGAAGACTTTGATCCAGCTAAGCAGGTGGAAAAAATCATGAGTTCTTTTCATGGGACAGCTGCTGGTTTGGCCTTTTTTTTTCTTGTCCATCAACATGCACCTTGATTTGTTTTTGTGCACTCTTTGGGGGATGCACATGTACCTTGAAACTAACATAGGCCTTACCAAACTGAGAAGATGTTGATTTGAACTCATTCTAGTCTGTGATATAGATATGTTGGGATATGTTAGTTCCTTGGTTACATAGATGCAGTGTGACACAACTCGGGAAGCGCTTTTGGTCCCTGCAAAACTTTGCTAGAGATTTGTACATGCCAGCTTCCGCAGCGTATCTTCTATTTACTCAACTACTCATGTCATGTCAACGTTCATTAATGTAAGGTATTTAAACGTATATAACCAACAGGTTCCCCCATGAAGAAATGAACAACATCACCTGAAAATTCCTGATGGGAAAGAAATGACCATTTCTTGGTCGCTTTTGTTGGTTCATCGCATGTCTTTATTGATGTGCATCCCACCAACGTCAAGCAACGAACCACACTTGCACCAATGAAGGTTTTCTTTTGGGGTCTCAGACTTTAACGTTTCACCTTCGCCAAAACGTCCTCCCACATATCATACTTCACAACTGGGTTGGTTTACAATCAAAATTAGACCGTCAATTCATTCAAATGCAAACATACTTAATTTGAAACCTACCATACATGGAGCTTTGGCAATTGAAATGTAAATTGTAATGATCGTAGCCAACGGAAAGAACTCTTATATGGCTCCGGAAACACATTGAAATTCAGGTATTCGGATCTTTTCCTCGAAGGTTAAAGCCAGTCTGTTTGGGGTATGGTTCGTATAAACTCGAGTTTTCTCATGCTACCCGTCCGTTGTCTTAGGCAAGGAGTTGCTGATCTCGTGGTCATCGGAGAATCCAGCGCCTTGACCAGAAATCAATTTTGAAGATGATCCCACTATCTCAACAAGCTCAGTTTGAATCATCGTTTGGAGTGCTACATCTGAAGAGATGATGGTCAAACGAGAATCCAGTGGCCTATCATTAGTGCCACAATGATGTTATATAGACCATCATGACAAAAGCTGAATCCTACCTGGAAGGTACTTCTGAACCCCAGCTGCTTAGATGATTTCTTCGCAGTTCATGTGTGTACATTGGATTTAGGCATATTGCAGATATGTTTTGAACGTAAAAAATCCCACAGTGACACAGGTTTCACCATTTTGATTTGCTTCCACTGGGAGGTTACAACTTCCGTGGAGATCGCAAACCTCGAAGCTATCAGATAAATGAAGCGCGTTTCGAGGCGTGTGGTAGCCGCCGTTGGGACTGTTTATTTTCAGGTCGGTGAAGTATAGGATCCCATTTCACCAACCAATGGGTACTTGATTTGTGTAACAGTTGCAGGAGACTATTACCACTTAATGAAGTTCTGGTGATTTTTGTGGACCCATCTTTGTCGAGGCCTTTCGTGAATTTCTTCTTTACTTGGACCTGGAAAGATGCGCCTTGGTAGGCTGAGAAGCGGCAAGGTTTGATTGAAAAATGACAATGGTGGCATCGCACCAAGTGATCCTCGTTATCTTAGCTATCATCACTAGGTAATATAGATTGGTAGACGGATGAAAAGGCACATGTCAGTAGTATAGCAGCATCATATGGCTACAAATGGAACATGTTGTAGAGTCTTCTTAAAGTCAACAACAAGTGAAGAATACTTGCCATGTGTCATATCTTTGATAGAAAACATTTTGCAGAACCCCCCAGTGGAGTAGGATGAATAGCCATCAATACTCATGACCGACAAGCCAAAAAATACACCAAGTGACAGCGACACTTGGTGCCTACCTTAGCCCATTTCAATCTACCAAGTCACTTTTGCCAAATCACTGGTGTTAAAGATATTTGGGTGTTTCCAAAAATAGGGGTACCCAAAAATGGATGGTTTATAATGGAAAACCCCATTAAAATGGATGATTTGGGGGTACCACTATTTTCGGAAACATCCATATCTTCAACACTATCTTGGATCTGAGACAAACTTATCAAGCGAGTGCCAAGCGCTGATAACTCTTTGCATCTCTATGATATTTTATATTTTATTTTCATGGAAGGAAACAGGAAACCATGAACATACTTAACTCTTTGTCACTCATTCTAGAACATACAGCCACTCCAAGCAATTGACACATGTCTTGAGGTGGCCATTTCTTGTCAGCCATCAGCGATACACGAGCCAAGCACGGGTCACGTCATGATGAGTGGAACATCCAAAATCGTCAAAGGCACCCGGTGAGTTCTCTTCTTCCACTTTAGTGAAACACATTGGTCCACTTGAAATGAAAACTTCAAACTGTTTCGAGTTTCGAATGGGTCTTTGGAGTACCTCCAATTCAATACTAATTTTTATATGATACGACAATGGACATGGGGTTCTTCAGGTTCTTGCTGCGAATGATGTGACTTCAATAGTGGAATTATATACCAAATCAATTCTATGCCGTGACGTCACGGGTGATGTGTAGGTAATCTTTCCATGGATCTGTGAGTTGTTTTGTTGGTATCGCAGGAAATGAAAAAAATCCGCTCTCAGAATTGAGTCCATTACCTCGGTCATACTTCCTTCACAGTTCAAATTGTGGTTCAACCAAGAGGCCAATCTGGTGTTAGTTTTAGGTGAGGAAAATCACAGATTTCTGAGGCTCCCAGCTGTTTTTTTTAGACGTACTATTGGCGCTGGATTTTTCATCAACAGAACCATTGATTATACCACTTGTGAAAGTAGTGAAAGTAGGACGCCTAGCCACTCCCATTTTTGGTTTTAAGCCATTACCACACCACACATTTTGTTTTGAGGGGCGTGTTCCTTTGCTCTCAACATTTTATGTAAACAAATCTACCAACGTAGGAATGTTCCCTTCACCATCCTCTAGCCATTCTATACCAAAGGTATGCAGTCTTACATGACCTCGTTTGGGACATGTCGTAGCGATCATCTTGTCCTGACAGGTGTTCAGGATGAGAATGGTAACACTTGGGATTGACGATTGAGTGTTTGTACATGACCATCTTGGTGTGGGATCTATCACAATTTGATTTACCATTTCATTTAGGATTTATATATTGGGGCTTGCCAACACCCTGGTAACAGTGGGCAATTCCTCCGTTCATTTTTATGAAGGGAACTCTAACGACCTTCACCATCCACTGTCAACCACGCCCAAGTTGTATTTCGACATTGCATTTTGTGAGCATGTTTATGTACCAATCGGAATGATGAAACAAGATTCGCTTGAGACCAGCGACATGCGAAGCGTTGAAAAACTCCATGTCATGTCATGGTGACCACAATTTACCCCGTGAAAAAAAAACAGGACCCGAACGGATGTCAACCTCCCATTCCAATGTTCAGTTTCTGTTTCGTACCTTAACAGGTCCAATAGAGTTGGCTAAAGTCAAATAGAACAGCTGAAGGCCACTTGAAATTCGTTGTTGATATCATTGAATCCCAGTTGGATTGAAATCACTTGCTTTTTGTTAGACATTGCAGGCAATGTCTCTGGAAATTGCTACACCAAGATCGACCAAATCTACCCGATGCTTGGTTCGGAAACTGCAGCCGTCAGAGAGAACATGTTTAATCCCAGGAGTCCTAATGTCGATGGCGCAGTTATTATAGCAAGTGTTATTATAGCAAGTGTTATTTTGTTCTCCGGAATTGATCGGCTTGTTGAAGGACTCGCACTTGTTTAGTCTGTATGGATACTGTATGAGTTGTCCATTATGACATATTTGATTCAGAAATTTGGGTTGTTGCCTGCAGGGTATTTTGAAGTGGACTTAGGTCGGACATAGAGACATTTGATTGGTGGGATATTCCGGTTGTCATCAAGTTGGCTTTCTAAGCTGACAATTTTTGCCAATAACCACACTTTCACCCCAAAATGATGGATAAGTCCTTTTCTATCAGCCAAGCCTGTTGATCGGCTGGTGATGGCCAGTAACCTTGCGACCTCGTTGTTTTGATGAGAGGTTTCTGAAGTCTCATATGCCAACACATTAATGAAACATCAATCCATATCACAATTTATGACACGTCCACTTCATGTCAACTCAGGGTTTTGTTTGGGAGTTTTAGCAATTGTTTTCAAAAAAGAAGTATCAAAGGTACTTATTTAATCAAACATTTAGAAAACAATAACGTTTCATTTCATTTCATGTTGGTGTTTCGTTTAACCAAAACCCATGACAAGTCCAAATCGACCAAACTTTACCCGTTGGTAGGGAGTCCTTTACATCTATAGGAACTATAGGAACACATTTTTTGTTTGGTCTCGGATCTCCTTAGGGCAAGGTCCGTGATTTTTGTTGCGCCAGGAAAACACCTTTGTCATCTTCTCCGAAACTTGGTGGTGGATAGTTTCGGAGGTTGGACAAAACATCCATACATAACGGAGCATTCAAACAGAAAATATATGGACGTTGGTATAACGTTAACGGTTGTTGGACATATTCAGCCGGATGTGTGTGCATTTTGATTTTCTCTGGTTCAGACTCAGAAAGTATGATAAGTTACATAAGTGCAATTCAATTCTCCGCATTGAGGGGATCAAACAATCAACAAATATAGTGATTTTCAGAGACTTCCATTGTAATCTTGCATCGTTTGGGTTGCAAATATAGTGACTCCCGGCCAAATTTATGGTCAAATCACTTGAGTTGAAACTGGATGTGATGAATGTGATGAATCCGATGAGCTTTGACTCAGCTTTGTCAGCTGAAAGTTGTTTTCTCCGAGGTCTTTGAGACTCTGGTGAACGGTAAACCGGTAGAATAAGAACCAAAAGGGGAAGTTTGGCACCCCTGGCCAGCTAGTCAGCCAGGTGTTAGGCGTGAAACAACATGGCCAGTGCAAAGTTACAGAACAACCCCCGCCAATGGAACCCTGTCATGGTACATCAAATAGTTGTCTAGATACTAGTTACTCATAGTTACTAAATGGTGTTCAACAACTTTTTGTCTATATGGGAGTCATGTGACCGCAGGCTTAGAAGTTTCGAAATCTTCAAACAGGGTGATGCATTTGATGCCATGGAACCTTGCCGAAATGTTGCTGGATTTGACTCAAGGATTTAGATGAGATTCCCAACCGAGAAGTCATGCTCACTATGAAGCGCCTTGGAGTTCTATCTCGCTGCCTGGAAGAAAATACCATGTATAGACTAGATGAAGTTTCAGGAGGATATCCAGCAATTACCTTAGAGTCAAAATAGATGGCACAGCAGTTAAAGGTATATTATTAAAGGCCCCACATAAACCAATACATAAAAACTGTGCCATCTACTTTTTATCTAGTGTAACTATATATGAATAATCAAATTGCAAAGTGACTTGCGAACCTGTGACCCAGATGGAATCTGATGAGTGCATGAACACCCCTAGTGAAAGGTCAACGTAGATAGCTACTCTTCCCCCCCCAAAAAAATGGTTTCCCACAACCTGTTTATTAAAACGACTTTTTGGGAATGGATAGCCATCTATTTGTTTTTCCTTGTTTACCTGGTTTTGCCCTCGCAGTTGAATTGCTTTCGAATTAATTACTTGATTCAAGCTCACATGACTTGAGTTTGGTTGATAGGGGTTTGCTTGAAACCCAAAGCTTAGCTGATTGGTTAGGCTGATTGGTGGTTTACTCTCCTATTTCATTATATACATTTATATTTGGACAGTTTTTTTTCTACCAGGGATATGCCTGAAATAGACTAGCACATATTGACGTTTTCCACCAAGACAAGTCGAGCTTGTGTCAGTTGACGTGTAGCTCCAATAGTGGAACTTTTCTACAGAACTGGGAATGGTTTGGGGTTTGGGGTACCATTCTCTTTGGATAACTCGCCCAGATCGATAGGATACTTAGATAGGAACTAGTAAAGATAAATTGATTAGATAGGTAGGTAAGATAGATTAGGATTGGATCACTGGATACGATAGATAAGATCGCTAAGATGGATACGATAGATAAGATAGATAAGATAGATAAGATAGATAAGATAGATAAGATAGATAAGATAGATAAGATAGATAAGATAGATAAGATAGATAAGATAGATAAGATAGATAAGATAGATAAGATAGATAAGATAGATAAGATAGACAAGATAGATAAGATAGATAAGATAGGTAGGTAGCTAGATAGATAGAGAATTGGATGTATAGATTGGACAGATTAGCTTGGTTAGGTGATATATAGATAGAATTGATAAACCAGATAAATTGGACAGATGGGATAGATTCGATAGATGATAAAGGTATAAAAAATGATGGCAATTACTTGACCCTCCATTTCTGTGCTGGTCCTTCTCAGTCAAAATAATGCAGGGTCACAAGTGGGGCCATTTGCGATTCATAGATTGAACATAACGTGTAGCTTTTTTGGGCAGCTGGTCCTGGCTTTGTCCAAAAACGATCTGCAGGCATTGCGAGTGGAAGCCACAAATTGACCGAATTCAGCTTCTTGATGATGATTTGTACAGCGGTTCGGAAGGCTGTTTTGTCTTCTTTGTTGTGTTTTTTATCCTTCAGAAATTAAGTGGATCAACTCTTTGCATCTTGATGGTTTTTGTTGAAATAAATTCTATAGATCCCAGACTCTCAAAAAAAATGAACATGAATAGTGTCCCGTTTCTCTTTTGTTTGTTTGTTTTTTTTCCGAAAGATCAGATCGAATCCCGAATCTTCCAGAGCCTCGATGAGTTGAAAGTCACCCCCCCGTTTTGACGAGGTTGAAACAACGCGTCGTGAGCTTCAATCTCCGACAGGCCATGGGTATCCAGGTATCCATTGATGGAAAGAAAAATTGAATGACAACTTGGAGTTGGCAGACATTGTTTGTTTATATACTAGAGTTGATAATTGGTTGTTTTTTGTTCCTATGTTTTTTTGGAAAGTATAGGCATGATGATCTATTGGTTGATATTGTGTCTACAAAAACAGATCTTTGAAGCCTGTTCTGACGGACATTTGTGGTTTGATTTCTCGAAGTATGGGTGAGTTTGGATGCTTGAGGAATACTTAGGGATTCTTTACTCTCTGATGTTATTTTTGGAGTTCGGTCTCGGATGAAAGGATGCTGTTGACACATAGGGAAAAAACAAAAACAATCAGCCCCCTCCATCTCACAAAGATGGATATAGTTGATTTTGAAACAACTAAAAAAACTGCATAGTTATGCATTTTTTGATTACGAAAGCACATAGCGCACAGCCATCAATCGGTCTGTTGCAGAAACAACAAGTTTCAGACAATCTGTGCCCAACTTCCACAGGTGATCAGCAGCAGCGCGGGATGTTTCCCAAAGCTGCTTTGACCGCAGATGGTGCCGAGTCATTATCCCCAAATGTTGACTATCAATGTACAGCAAAAGCGAGGAGTTTTTATTCGAGATAAACCTTTTGAGGATTCAGTGTCATAATTTTGCACGTAGGTTTTTCGCAAGACTTGCTTAGATGCTTGCGAGGTTGCTCACAATGGCCCAAGAAAAATCCCTTCGGATGTCACTTCTCCACTGACATGTCACACGAGTTATCCAAGTTTTTACCACCTACAAGATGCAACTGATACTGGAAAATATAGGACAACATCCGGCTAACCAGTTGATATTAGGTAAATATCCCTTTTTCTATAGGGTTTTATACTTTCCCAGGTGGTTGTTTGGGATTTCCTGTCATCAAACAGTTGTAGGGCAAAGCACTCCTTGAATCTCCGGCGAAAAGGAGTCCATGGAAACAAGGAGCTCTTGTCACTCTTCCTTGGGCTCTTCGATTGGTGCCACGGGCCTGGGTCCCACCTTGATGTGTTGAAGCAGATATTGTCAAGTAAGGAATGTTGTTTGGATATGTTGAAACAGATTGTTGTTGAGACTTGCACAATTTTGGATGTAGAGAAATGAGGTTTGGCTAAATACATGTTAATATCACTGAATTGGAGGTGTGTATTTATATTACCATACATGGATAGTATTGATAGAGGAGCGCCCGACAGTGACTTTATGAAATTTGTGTGGAAGTTTCTATGCACTGCTTAGTTTCTTGACGATGCCATTTATACTTACTCCTTATATCACTCACGTTTGAACATTTTGATACTCCCCCCATCCACCTACCCGTGACCATCAGGATCATCCAACCAACTGTTGCAGAACCAGATTGAGTCATTTCCCAATATGGGTTCAAAGTGGAATATAATTGTTTGTTTGGAACATGTGTAAAGGAATCCCTTTGAAATCTCCATATCATCAATGCTGATTTATCTACAACTATAGGATACGATCATATATGTGATATGTGTGTGTGTCTATCTCAGGAATATGACAGTATCGCAAAAATTCATGGCATATGATCATCATCATCACCACCATCCTCATCATCCCCATCATTTTTCATGGGCTTCTGATTTCATAAACTCCCCAAATCCACGAGTTTTTTCACCAGATGTGTGGGGTACCAGGTACGTGAAGATAAAGGCGTTCCGTTGCGATTTGAAAGCTACCTGTCGGCACTGATGGGGTTTGGGCACATCTTTTTAGCAACATGAATTGGTTGCAAATCACTGGCTGGTAAGTCAACAGCTGGATGGAATTTCCCCAAGCTTCCCAAAGGAAATATATACATATATATATATATATATCATATATGAGTCATATGATTTATTTATGTTTATTTTCTATTCGAGCGTCCATTTTACAATTGCTTTTGCACCGAAACGCACAAGCCTCGTTTGCAATTTGCTTTTGTAAACTAACCCAAGTGCTAGGTTATTGTGGTTTCAAATATATATATTTTTCGTTCTCACCCCTAATTGGGGAAGATTCCCCATGTTGGCGGATATTTTTCAAAGGGGTTGAAACCAGCCACTAGTCCTACGAACAGGCACTGTCGTTGAATTCCGATCCGGGCAACGCCGGGAGGTGCCCCAAATTTGGAGGGTGGGGCAATGCACTTATCGCACTTCGGGAATTCTATTGCCCTTGTGATGCTTGGCAGCATAGAGAGTGTTGCAAAGGAGGAACACATTGTCATTCAGCCAGATGCATAAGTTGTCTGAGAAAAAATCCGTTCTTTCTTCGAATATGAGTCATGAGTGGTATTGAAAACCACAACTTGTGACAATTGAAATTTGTGAAGGCATCTTAGAACCAACATGATGATCTCGGATATTTTTTGTGCCGATAGCAGGGGGTAGTGGCTCGGTACTTTTGCCACGTCCAGCATAAAACTTCAAAATCTCACCATGTTGGTGAACATCAATGACATATTCTGATAATCCGCACAAGATATATAGGAAGATGTTTATTTTCATCAATCATATATGAATATAGATAGAAATTATATATAATATATAGTATGTTTCAAGTTGAACCAGAAAACGATTGGTGTATAATTAATGTATATATCAATATATAGATGCGTCTCTCTCAAAACTGGGGACCCCCAAATCACGTCACATTTGCGCCAAGGACAAAGGGTTTTCAACATGGCGAGGGTGGTGGCTTGTACCTTGGTTGAAAGTGATGTTGAAAAGGCGATTTTCATTCGATTTCTTCTGGATTTGATTCAGGTTGCTTACCGTATTACCCCATAGCCATAGTTGGGACTGGCATATTTACCTACATTTACCATAAAAATCGACTAAATGTGGGTAAATATACTATACATGGATGGTATGGGTGCAATATCTTACAATACTAAGAATACAGCTGTAGATGGGGCTGAATCGGCAAAGTGAAGTGCCAAACTATCAGCAGTATCTCATATATATTTGCGTTTTTTTTTTTGAGGATTTCGACCTGGATGTTGGGTGAATTCTTTGGACCGCTCCTGACAAAAAAAGCAGAAACTCCGCTTTTTTTCCCGCAGATGAGATATGGTTGTTTCATGGACCATTTTGTTTGCCAATTGATATGATATATGACCATGCCCGGGGAGTAGAACATGCAACTGAAGTAATTATCTCCCGAAAAATGTAAATTGTTGGTCTAAACAATATTGTTATTGGAAGCTGTGGGATGTTATACCTACTCCAGGATGGTTACATGTGTGTGTATAGCAAGACCATATATCCGATACATCGGCCCCTATACTTTAAGAATCCCACCTGTATATATAGCTGGACTGTGAATGCTTCATCAGCGGTGTGTTTTGTGGAGTTTGCAAGTGATATCTCCTAAAAGTTGATAGTGACATCGGTCTCCCAAAATCACTTCGTAAAAGTTCACCAAGAAAACTGCCCTTGGGGAAACCGACCCCATGGAAAAACAAATTTGGTTTTGAATTTGGAGTTCCATGATCCGAAGAGTTGATAGTTTACAACTTGTGACATGCTAGTTTTGCGCACTTTGCGGGAAACCCCCCAAAACAGAAGCAAATTTCTCAAGTTTCACCCCTTCTTTTCTTCACGATTCTCTTGATCTGAAAGACTCGGAACATTGATGTGTTTGATTTTGTGAAAAACCGCTGGCTGTAGATCATGATGTCAGGTAGATTATTTGTTGTTGCCCTTTTTTTTGGTCCGCAGGTGTATTCCTTCCAGCGGGTTTTTCCATCGGCTTTTGGATATACCCAACTAGAGATAGGTTGGATCAACCCGTCGAAGCAAAGACTTGTTAAATGGAGCATGAGTCATCAACGGTTGATATGTATGCTCCTCTTGCACGCCCTAACAAAGATGGAACCTGAAAATGCCTAAAAATGGTAGAACTCCATTCCCATGTTTGGGTTCTTTTTTGAGTTTTTCCGGGGGGGGGAAAAACCAATGAGGAATGAACACAAAAAATATTGGGGGCAACAACTTGCATCTCTGGAAGGATGCCACCCATTTGTTCCTGTGCCTCAACCTCGTACTGTAGCTAGGTGGTGGTTTGAAATATTCTTTATTTTCACCACTATTTGGGGAAGATTCCCAATTTGACAAATATTTTTCAAATGGGTTGAAACCACCAGCTAGTGTAGCCACATGTTTTGATGGATTTTGCCTTCGTTTGAAAGGTTTTTGTACCAAGAACGCGCATGGGGTGTGCTTGCTGGCGGAACAAAAATTGGTGAGATGTGACAAACCATCAGAAACGTTTTTCATGACCGTTTAGGGCATCATTTTGCGAGGGGGGAAACGGTTTAATTAGTTTAAAGTCTAATTGTTTTCCCGCAGATGTTGGATGTTTCCTTTCACAGATCGTTGCCCAAATCATCCCATCACTTATCCGAAATCCCGCCACAAAGGCTAATCCCGCGATGGATCTTACCATGCCAGGCAACAGATCAGGACTTCTTGTTTGCTTTGAGTCATTTAGGGGGCAGGAAAAGTTGGCCCACTTTTTTTTTAGTTGGACAACTGAAACCTGAGTTTGTTGAGATACGGCAATGTTTAGTTTTTTTGTTCCACTAAACAACCACAACATCAATCACTGATAAGTATAGAAAGACGATGAAAGACCATGATTTCCAGTCTGGAGAGGTGAAAAACGAATCAGAGGATCCTTTGTTTTTGGGAACCTTTGGTCCTAGGTCCGCAAAACCTTAGGATGCCCGTAAAGCACTTCCAAACAGCCTACCTTCCAGTAAACCAAGATGGCAGTGGAAATTCATAATTTTCAATAGAAGATACATCTTCAAGTGGTAAACATTTTGGTATGTGGAAAGTGAGGGGAAAACCCGGCAGCTGGGTGTCATTACGTTTATATTATATATATATATATATTATATATATATATTATATAGAGAGAGTTGTGTTTTTTCATTCAGATCCAGTGTGATTTGTGATTTGTGTAAAGCAAGGTATCCTCAAATGATCAAAGGTATATATAAGATGAGTTTCCACTTTACTTTCCTTCTCTTAGGGTACATATGCAGGTTGTCCTATTTTTGTGCTGTATGGTTTGCTTTTTGTCATGCACCAATAGTGATCACGGAAAAAGAGATTGGTCACCAAGTCCCCATTTTTTGTACAAACAATATCTTTGTTACATGGCTACAAGAGCGGAATCTCAAAAATGGGAATACTGTTTATATATATAAATCATATACTAGGTATCATATATCTTACCTACTTTTGAGGCTATATGATATGTAATACAATGAAGTAAGCAAATGGGATGCTGAACACAGGAACCTTCAATTTGCTTTATGATTGGTGGGATGTTTCACCCCTGAGGGAGACGATGTTTGATTCTTCGAGCTTTCATATCTGTTGATGGACAGTGAAAATCCGTCTCGGCTTAAAAGTTGGGATTCTTTGAATTTTCGTCAATTCGTGGTACTGTATATCTTTGCACATTTATTAACTACATTGGAGTATATGTGTACTTGTTGGCGTTTTGTTGGTCCTATGTTGTTGATCAACAGCATGCAACCAGTGGTGCTTTGCGACAAGAGGGTTTTTGCTTCTAAGGTATATAGCATTGCCATTAATACTCCAGTTTTTCCTTATTGCCATTTAACTAAATTCATAAAACCAATTTGGTTAGATGGCAATAACTAAAAAACACTTCCAAATCTGAGTCACACAGTGTTTATTTTCTCTAGATTTCTGTAGCAAAATCAACCAAGGTCACGCCAGCATTCCCTTTTTGCCAGGACATATCCAAGTTGTTATCCGTCTACCGTCCGGACACCTAGGCAAAAGTGGTGTGACATCGTCTCCTTCGTGAGAATGATGCTTGTCATGTGCAACATTACCGCATATATTTTTGAGACAATTTTGATATCTCTTTTTAAAGGGAGGTCATCATCAACATCAACAAAGATTCTGCATACTTCATTTCAATCTGATCAGGCTTAGTGTTCTTGTGAGGCCTGTTTTTTGACATTGTGAGTCTATAAACAGCTTCAGGATCCATTTGTCATGTGAGCCTTGCCGAAGATATGCCAAATGCCGACCACATCTTGTTTTCTTGTGGATGATTTTTTGTGGCCCCTTCCAGATCTCCAAATCCATAGCCATAGTGGTATTTCCAGACGCCAAAAAAAAATGCATGTCCTTTTAGAAGAATCCCCGTTGTTTTCCCACGTTGGAGCTTCAAACATAGGCGATGATCCCATCAGTATCGTGCGGGGCTGGGAAAACCGGAGCAATCCTTTGCCCAAGGCGACAGGGAATCATCATGGATGAGCAACATGTTTTTTTTTCCATGGCAGGGATAGGTATTTATTTCTTTCAGAATATCATCATGAAAAACAACTCAATTATCAAGAAGACAACAACATTTTTTGTTGTGAAATTTCTATATCTCTCCTTGTTGACTGGTTTTTGTTTATCGTGTTGCTGTGTTATAGTCGCGATGCATGTGGCTAACTGGCTGCCTGTTTTGATTGTTGTGGATGCTTGCGGTTGTGGTGGTCCCTGTGCTCGAATCTGGGGCTTATGTGCACACGTTTTTTCGAGGAGGAAACCTGACAGTTAAAGTGTTTGGGGGTAATCAGAAATAGTCTCTTAGATTCGCTCTAGGATTACAACTTACTTTAACATTAAATATACGGCTTTTATCACATCAGTTAAATACTATCAGTTATTGTATCGTTCAGATAACAGATGAGATCAATTTAAATAATCAAAACATGTTTTTATCTAATAGCATCAACTTAAGATCAAACAAAACATTCAACAATATCATAACAACATCAAGACCAATTTGTTTTTATATCACAACTTCACGAATTTCAAATTAGAAAAAAAGACACCATGGCGACTTCAGGCGACTCCAAGCTTACAGCTTCTGGAGAAATGTCACGTACCCTGGGCCTTGCAGGTGGGAGTTGTAGTTTTGTATAGTCGTTGGTTGGTTGGTTGGTTGGTTGGTTGGTTGGTTGGTTGGTTGGTTGGTTGGTTGGTGTTGTTGGTGTTGTTGTTTTTCGGGGGGCTGTTGGGTTGTGGGTAATTTGCTGCCTTTGCTCCTTTAGCATCCTTAAAAACCTGACATGGAAGGGATTGTGTGGTGATGAAATGTTGGGATAACCGTTGGGTGATTAGATGGGCTGATTGAAACATTGGTAACTTCCATGGGGCATGTATACCATATCAACTGGACCGGGCCCATATTTGTTCATGGGACATGTATGACAGGTTAAATTTGCTGTAAGTTGGGAAAAGACATTTCAGATGCAGATCCATCTGGGTATGCTCAATATTGTTCGATGAGTTGAAACTACAGATTCCCTAGTAAAAATTTGATTGCGTGCATGTATCATGAATAGATTACCCTTGCGCACCTCAAAGACAGTTTCTTTCAGAAAGCGTCGGGGATGCAACTTTTGTTCGAGTTTGTTTGAGACGCTAAGTCGCTGCAGCTTAAAAGGGGTGAATTTGTTGTTGATTTGATTGGTGAGAGCTTTGACGTAACGGATTTGGTGATGGATTAGGGCAAAACATAGTTGGCTATAGGCTATTGTTGGAAATTTACTCCAAAGCTATGGGATATGACGTATTACAACATGAGTTGTTTTTCCATATAGATATATATTTATGAAGTTCTTCCCCTCCATTTTTTGTTGTTTGAGAAAATTTGACCATACACCTCTACTACTTGGTTGTTTCAAATATTTTTTATGTTCACCCCTACTTGGAGAAATGATCCAATTTGACTATTATTTTTCAAACAGGTTGAAACCACCAACCACGTCTAACTTACTGTAGATATCTATGGATATTTGGAGATTTGGTTGTCCCAGTTGTCCCATGTTTACCGCCAATGTTCAAGGCCAATCCGGAACGCTACGCTGCGTTTTGGGGTCAACCGATACCACGGTGAATGAGAAGAAAAACCGCTTGCGGACCGCAAGAAGTGGCCGAGGTGTCTGAAACTGGAAGGGCAGCTGTTTTGGTGATGATGTTTATATCTATGTATACAGTGAGGATATATTTTTTAGATGTATAGATTCAAATGTTGGAGTTTGGGAAAGTTTGTCTATCTTCGGCTACTTCACGTTGATTGATGATTGATAGATGTCCAAAAAGGAATTTCATGCTTCCAAATTTCCCGTATCTTTTAAAGTAGAGGCTGATGATGTTGACCTTGGAACTGTGGTGTATATTTTGGTAGCTGATTTCTTATGGCTGCTTTACGATCAGGTTTCCTCTTGTGACCTCCTCTAGAACCAGTGTCTTGGGCAACGAAGACGGATGCCTCCTACAGATTTCATGATGTGATGACAACATAGCCTTTGGGTCTTGAACTGACATAGTGTGGACTGACATAGTGTGGAAGTGTCATGAGGGTTACTAGTGTTCAAACCTCTACGTTTTTTTTTCAAAATGCCAATCACCCTTGTGTCCAATCGTGTGGTCCTGACGAGATGGCAGCTCAAAGGTTTTCGAATCCTCGGAAGGCATCTTCTTATTTTGTGTGCAGGAGAGTATTTGAGAAGGGGAATGAAAAGGGGATGTGCATCAGGATGTGTGATGTTTCTCGGTTTTTATGGTTGTTTGTGTTCGATTTCTTCAGGACAGAACGAGAAATGCTATACGCTGTCATTGGCCATCAGACCGCTTTCCAGTCGCCTAGGGACATGAGCTCGTTGACAACTTCATCATGGAGAAGCTGGATCCGGGAATGATGAACAGAGAGAAAGGGCCTTCCCAATCTGGAAAATGCGTTCTTTTCATTTCGGATCGGATTTGGGTTGCTGTCCATCATTTTTCAGATACAATTTCCACATTTCCAGAAAATTCCCCAAAAGTCCCTCAGCTGGTGATGATATCACCAAAAAATGTTCTCACACTTTACAGTATATAATTCTATGTCATCATCGTTGTATTCATACCAGCTTTTTCAACATCAAATATGAGCTGAACCCAAATTCATCGGTTCCGGACGCCGAAAGCCGGCCTTGTTTGGAAGCTCTTCAACTCGGTGCAGCGCTGGGAAACTTGCGGATCATCCAGCCCAGGGAAGTTTTTTTTGTTAACGCTGCACTTAGGTTTCGGTGGTTTTCTTGGATTACAACAACCCCTTCATATGCGAAATGGTTGGGTAACCCTCTTATAACACTGTTGATGTGCAGCTGAGTTTCCTGCTTCTATATAGATCTGGAGACTGAATGGGAAGATAGAGTCTGAATGTAGTGATGTTGTAACCTGTTATTAGCAGTCCCTAAACAAAATGCATGGTTTCCTACATGAGCTGAAACCTTTGCGAATTCTACTAACCATCAAGTCCTTCACATCCACCCCCCATATACCGCTGTTTGGACCATTGAAGATGAAAGGATTGTGTGACATCAATATCTACCACAGCTATGTCATACGGCACCAGCCAACTGTGGAAACCTCTAATGACTCAAGTTTCTAATCAATCTTTCCATGTTACATTTCAACAATGGCACCTTGTCGGTAGACTTCAGAAAACCAACCAGGTGTTACTTTTTTTAGGACCTAAAAGAAGCAAACAGCTTCAATACGAGTCTGGATAGGTTGCTACACCAACCATTGAAATGGAAAATGAACCCATTGGACCTTCCAACTTTCACGAAGCAAATACACGCCACGCTATTGGCGCGGGACGCTTGGCAAACCACGGCCTGCTTCGCCATGGCACGAGAGGACTTTTTGGGGAGTTTTTGGGGGTTGTGGAGTGCCAATATGGTTGAAATAAATTCATCGGTCTCATGAGAGTCTCATGGTCGTCTCATTCTCCCAGACTTTAAAGAACTTGGCAGATTTTTTTTCAGCTTTTGAGCAATAGCGGAGTGATGCCGATGATTCTGACATGATGTATTTGTATATTGATACATTTATGTATACGTATATATATTTATATTTGTAAACACACACAGATGTGTTTTGAAACAGTTTCTCTTTGGAGTTGTTTTTTTTTGTTATCTAAACTTTGGAATTTGTGTGTAAATGTACTGTATAACCTTGGCCTTGGAATATATCCGAAGTCTGGAGGTCTGTCCAGATTTTCGTTGGCAGGAGCACTTTCCACTTCCTCCCAATCTTCGTCCAAGGCCAACTTTCGTGCTGGCGGATCATGTGGGTTTCGGATCAAAATTCTATGGGTGTTGGGGATCTGTAAATCTTAAGTCATCCCCATATCCTACAACCCCATCCTGAACCATCCTGCAGTATTCCACCTGAGAACTCCATCATCTAAGAAATTAGATGAACCACTGTGATAAATGGGAAAGACGAGTGATTGAGATTGGGAGTCTGATGATGGATAAATGATTTGCTATAGAAAAGATCAACATCTGCGTAAAACAAATAGTTGAACGCGAACAGATCTCCAGGAAGTGTCACATGTGATTCATTTGTTCAATTTGATTTCAGAATGATTTCGGTAAACTAGAACAACATATCAGAACAAGGTATTTTCCCCAAAAGGTGTTTTCTTTGATAAGGGAATTTACTGGTGTTTTTCCTGGGTTTTGTCTCAGGTTGGTGAGAGGGCCTACGAGCTTGAAGATCCAACTGGTGTTGCAGCAAATAACGCTAGTATGGATGGTTTTGAAATCTGGTTATACAAATTGTTGATATAAATATGTATATATATATATGATATATGAAACAGCTAAAAAATGGTAGATTCTCCATATTTTTCTGTCATCAAGACTATTTCGCATGGCTTTCCTATTCTGACTTGCGAAATGTTTATGTTGTTCATCATGTACTTCAAAGTTGCCAAACACACCTTATTAGAGGCAGTTGAGCAATTATACTACCCAGTTATATAGGGATTATTAGATAAACAATTATAAGGATCCCTTTTTTCCCAACCAGGATTCAATGGAAAGTAAGGAACCGTTTTTTTTTCGTGGCGAAAATTGATCTCAGAAAACCAGTGAAAATCATCGTTTTATATTGGGAAAACTTGAGCCACGGAGCCGCAGAATTTTCTGATACCAGGCCACCCTATGGTAGTCTTCGAAGCTCTCAATCACGACCTACTCCACATCTTCAGGCCCCTCTTCTTTGGTGAGAAGTCACATAGCTGGTGGTTTCATGTTTTTTATTACTACCTGGGGAAATGATCCAATTTGTCTGATATTTTTCAAAGGGGTTGAAACCACCAACTAGTTTTGTGTGTTTTTAAGCTAGGAATCGTCCGATAGACCTATACAATCTATACTTATGAACCACATTTGAAGGTTGTTTTTTTTCGGCTATGAAACCCAAACTCCCATCAACTTAGAACCATCAACAAGCCACATAAGAGTGAGCAGGCCACCCCGGGAGGCAGGTAGAAAAGAGTTGCCTTTCATTATCCCATGCACCGATAGGTTGTCCAGTTTGTTTTTTCTCAAACAATTTGATCCATTGTTTTTTCTCTTCATCATTTTTTAAAAAGGATTATCCATTTTTTTTCAATTAATACGTTAATAGAGTCCATTCGTTGATTTTTTTAGGTGTGATTTTCACTGTATGACATTCCCATATATTTATATACATATATACATATTGATTTAGACTTGAACATATTGAATTATTCACAACGTTACTCTTTTTTTTGATGAAAATCCAATTGGTATTCCATGCAGTTCCCATAACATCACGTATCATGTTGTTTCTTTGGAGTGACTTTTCGTAGTTACATAAGAAGCCAATAGTATGGTCTTTACTATCAAAATTGCATGTGCCTGTTATCATTTTTACTAACATGCATTGGTGTTAAGGAACTTCCCTACCTTCCCCCCACCCTTCTCAAACCCGCAGGGTTTGCAAGAGTTGAGGCGGCCGGAGATTCGACAAAACGTCATGAAGTCGTTGTGTTTTTGTTGATGAAGACACCTAGGTACCTCTCTTTTGTATTGAGAGAGGTGCAGTGTTTTTTTGTTAATATTTTTGATCGTTAATTTCACGGTTTTATTTTCAATGGCTGTGTTTGTATGTGTGTTGAATTGTTGTTTTGTTGCAAAAGGACATTGAATTGACGTGTAGCATATTTCTTAGAAGATGGATGATTGTAAGTGGTATACTTTGACGGGCTTCGATTTTCATGTGGATCCATATCATGATTATTGAGGCTACCTAAAAACTAACGAGCAATGTGTTTTGTTCCATATGATCATTTTCAGAAGTGTTTATTTAGATACTGATGAAGATATCGGCAGTTATTACAGCAAACCCTCCGAGAGCAGCTGTTCTTCCGACATACCATCAGGTATTTTGACCAAATCATGTCAAGACTGATTTCCTAAGATGAAATAAACGTCAACCCGTAGATAGTGCAGTATATGATGGGTAATCAACTGACAATCCATGATAGTCCAGCTATCAATTCTTGGTCGATACTGATATACTTCCAAAAGCTTCCGCATTGCCACATATCATCATCCTATGCTATGGGCCTGTGGTACTGTTGATGGAAGGAATCGGGCTGACCAGTTGATATGGTGAATATCCCATTGCTTACAAGGTTTTATAAATCCATGTTGCACGATTTCTTCGATCAACAGTATTATCCCACGGTATCCCCTAAAAGCTTGGTATCTATCAGATTCACCAACAGCAGAAATTTGCCATCTTGAAGCAAGAGATGTCAAAATGGAATCTCTCATGGGGAGTTTCTTTTAAGATCTTTTATACGTATGTATCCCATATTAAAGTCGATCAAGATGTCTTTTTGATGCATCTCAAGCTGGCAGGTCGAGTGAAGAGGCGAACGGGAGCCGGCAAACCATTCATTTGGTGACGTTTGGCTCGCCTGTGTTTTTGTTTGCTGTGGTTTGTTGTTGGTGTTGTTTGTGGTTTCTTCTCGTTTGTGTTTTTGTTTGTGGTTGATTGTACTTGCGGTTGTTGTTGTTCGTTCGTTTGTTTGTGTTTTTGTTGTTTTGCTTGGTTGTTTGATGTTGTTTGTTTGTTTGTTTGTTTGTTTGCTTGCTTGTTTGTTTGTTTGCTTGCTTGCTTGCTTGGTTGGTTGTTTGTTTGTTTGTTTGTTTGTTTGTCTGTTCGTTTGCTTGTTTTTTTTGTGTTGTGTGTTTGTTTGCTTGTTTGGTTTTGTGTTTGCTTGCTTGTTTGGTTGTTTGTTTGTCGTTTGTTTGTTTCTTTGGTTGGTTGGTTGGTTCAATTTCTTTTGTTTTTTTGTTTGTTGTTGTTCTACAGTATCAATTTGTTGCGTAAGTTTTATTGGAAATATGATATATGTCTATGAACATACGAATTGAGAATGATCAACATACTGCACCTGTGATTGTTGAGCTCAACGACTTGTTAGCTTCATTTGATGACAAACATGAACTCATGAGTCATGGTTGACACAATACTGAACAATCTTCGCAGCACCGTTCCCTTTTGAGGAGCGTGGCTACCCTGTCGTTGCTGCAGGACAGATTTTGGAAGTTCCTTCCTCCCTGGATATCTTCTGTGCTCATGATTAGCCGATGATGTACTGAGCTTCTCCAAGTCATACGTCAATGGCATTATCATGAAAGTGCGCTTTTTGCTTTTTACATACAACTTTTGTGTATACATGATGTAGCAATTATATGATGACATATTATCATGTATATCATACTTAAGTTGATATAATATATATGTATATATATATATATATGTTGAGTTCATCAGTTTGTTGCGAGTGCTTGTGTTTTGTGTGTGTGTAAAGAGTAGATTTGCTGCTGCGACCTCAGACCAGCAAACCAGCAACGTTCAGCAGGACGACCTCAAAATGGATCGATCCGACAGGGTCCAGAGGTGTGATGCCTGGTGCAAACGTGAGATGGGTGGTTCCCCAAAAGTTACACTTGATCAACACGATTATTGATTATTGCATGAATGTTTGATAAACTATGTGTGTTTGATATGTTTTTATGTGTTTTTTTTGAATTATACTAGTAGGTTTTTAAAAAATCAAATATATATATATATATACTACTTTTTGATAATAGTGTAATGATAATATGTCCCAATCCTAACG
>DF239136.1:273980-328425 GCA_000507305.1 Breviolum minutum Mf 1.05b.01
CCTATCCCTGTGTGCCTTGCCTCCCACGTACTTATTTTTTTGAATTATACTAGTAGGTTTTTAAAAAATCAAATATATATATATATATACATTTTTTGATAATATGTATGATAAATATGTCCCAATCCAACGCTGAGTTGGCGCTTGGTTGTTCGCCAAGCACCAATTACACTGCAGCGGAAAAGATGAAACATGACGCTCCTGCAAAGGACATGTCCTCGTCTTGATTTTTGGTGCACAACGTTTTTTCCTTTTCGGAGCTGTTCTTGGAAAATGACCAACCTCCAACCCAGCAAACATATCCATTTTTTTGGCCAGACAATAATAAAAAAGACACCCCCCAAAGAAATAAACTTTAAACAATTTCATTATTGATTTGATTTGGATTGATTTGATTTGATTTGACTTGATTTGATTTGGATGGATTTGGATTTGTTTGGATGTGGGTAACCCACAAGAACCCAAGCAAGGCAAGCACACCAAGAAGTGGTGGTTTTTTTCGTTGCAGCTGGAATGACTGAGGTTGGGGGAGTGACATCCTTACCCAGCAGCTCAGCTTCGACGCGCACTCCGTCTCTTCCGCGGCTCCAAAATGGATGGATGTTGTTGCGGGGGGGTGAGTCATGATTGTTAGTGAAGATATGAGGTTGAAAACCCGGAACAACGAAAAAAACATGGTAAAATTGGAGATGTAGAACTGGAACTTGGCATGATGATGAAGTTTTTAACTTTGGTGTCTCGTAGGTCCGAAAATCATCCACAAAACCCTGAGAGATCTCCAGTTACTATGATTTTAACCTAGTGAACCTAGTGCCCTAAACCGGCATGTTGGTGTGTTCTTCCTTCCGGATGCCTTCAAGCTTCAGGTCACCCGGAAGCTTGGCACAAGGCTGGTGGATCTAAGGTGGTGGGTTTTTAAGCACTGGTTTTTTAGTATAGGATTTGAAGGATATTCTAATGATACATGACATCAGTTACGTAAGAATATGGTTTTTGTATTACACTACTGTAGTACATTTCTCAGATTTTGAAGCAGAAGACTGCTATTTTGTTGCTGTGGATTTGTCGACTGCTCCTTGCGAAAGGATGTATCTTTCAACTATGCAAAACTATGCAAGCATGCTATGAGCATGCTGGGGTCCATAGTAGTTTCTTTGGGGTTGTGTTGACATTTTGTGACTGGAAGGGGTGGGATGCTATGGAAATGAGATGGAAGGGTGGGAAGATGAGGTAGAAGCTGTAGTCAGATTGTTTTCATGCCCCAAGCTGACTCAACTGATCACCAAACAACTTGATCAGAGACGAAGACAGAAAAATCCAGGTCTTTCCGTGGTTACCTAAAACAACAAATCCTTAGGAATAGCTAGCCATTTACTCTGACCCTGGTGTACTCCCTAAGATTCCAATCCCGTTCAAATAGTATTGAAGATTCCAATGCCATCACAAAAGTGCAAGGCAGAATCCCATTTTTGGGTACATTTCCCTCCTTAAACTCCCATTTTGCTGAAGATCCCCATGTTTTTTTTTCTTTCGCATACGCAGGTCGACGGTGGAGTGGTGTTCATGGTCAGGTGCCATGGCTGCCAATCAACTAAAGATCAGAGAAATTTTAGAATTCCACCTTTTTTTTTGGTCGGCTCAAAGTAAGATTTTGATTTAAAGCAGAATGCAGATTTTGTTTTCCCATGTTTATTTTTTTTCAAGAGTTTAGTCTAGTTTTCATTTGCCACCTATTAATGTTCAAATTGTGTTGGGGTTTGGTCACATACCCAAAGCATGGCTTTAACCACAAAAAGGATGCATGCTTGCTCAGGCAAATAAATAGAAATACAATCTTAATTTGCTTACAGGTCTTGGGCAGTTGGGACGGGACACACGTAAACAAGAAAAACTTACAAACATTCCACATACATTTACGTATATATATATATATATGCATACACATGTGTATATATATATATATCTACATATAACTATTACATATTGAAATATTGATTTTTGGTAATTGCGAGGTGCGGGCGACATGTTGGAGATACATTGAGACTGGTGAGGTCATGATTGGACAGAGACTTCAGAGAGCCTTTTGCATCATTGCAAGTTCTAAAACCCTCCATTGGTTCGCATAGAGGGGGTAAACACCAGTTACAAGTAGTTGGCCTATCAGGATTGCAATAAACATATTTATATAAACCCTTATGAATCAACAGATAGAATGGTCACAATTCCGTTTCAGAAATACTCCTCACGGCTGGCTGTGACATGAGTTCCAGGAGTTCCAGGAGTCCAATTTGCAACCTGTTTTTTTTTCGGGGGCGATTTGTTTTGGGCTCTCGCCATGGGAATTTGGCGTCTAAAAGATGTCCACAACCAAAAACACCAGGTAGCTCCGCCTATCCGCCCGGAAACTTGGAGGGATGGAAAGATGGGGACAGAAGGGTAATGTCAATATTATAAGGGTGATGATGATGATGATGTTGTTGTTGTTTGTTTGTTTGTTTGTTTGTTTGTTTGTTTGTTTGTTTGTTTGTTTGTTTGTTGTTTGTTGGTGATGACGATGGTGACAACCATGCTCATTTTCAAATGCTGATGATGCCATCAATGATAGGTATCAACGCTGCATAGTGTAACATGTTTTGCCTCTATGGATCCACCAAGGTTGGCAGTGGCAACCCACGGATCGCGAAAGGCCATGGTTTAAACTCACGAAACCCTGGGCGAATGGCCGTGTAGGTTTCTTCTTGAGTACAGCAGTCCTTGTAGTTTTTTCATTTCAGCGTTTGTTTATTAGATTAACGTTTCGGTTCGCAATGGTAGTTCTCCAAAGTATACTATGGTCTGTACATCGTAGCAATATGTACACACAACAAACCTCAGGTAGTATGTTACTTACACATTGATACTGACATTTATACACGTAGACATTTTTGTACAATATATTTCTATGTGCAACCACCCTGAAAAATGAAGGGAGTTGAACCTAACAATTTAAAATGGGAAATGTGTCATCATAACGACCCAATCTCACCAGAAAAGTTCAGGAATAAAGGGACTCTCCAACAGAAAGTGAAGGTGCATAGGGTGCTTAGAGATTCCCAAGTCTTGAAATGGAATGATCCTGGTGGTCACTGTTCTTGAGAGGGGATCTCCCCAAGAAATATATACTATATGGAGATATACATGTTCAAAGGGAAAATTTGCGTACCCTTAAAAGAGTGCCCTAGCGGTTCCCAAATATTACTCCATATTGCCCTATACAACCATTACATACAGTAACCCATATATAGGTGGTATATGTTTGTATATATCTCGGGTACTCTACCAAGGGTACCCAACTTTTCCCTTCGACATGTATATAATCACATACACATTTTGGCCACCTTTCACGTTGCTTTACTATCTTTACTGCAGCCTGACCTCATGTGGAACATGGTGGAATATTCTCAGATTCACTGAGCATGTCTTCAAATTACCACACCATGAATTGTGATTGGTATGACCTATTTTTTTTGCGAGACACCCATCATAGTTATAGTATATCCCATTATGGGATTTGTATTTATATACATGGGCTATTATATTACATCTATAAACATCTCCTGCAAATAGCACCATATCCATGATGTGTTATTCCCTTTGTTTTTCCAGGCAACTGCGTGAGCGTGGGGAAGGTTCAGGACATTTGCGTGGCCGACGTGGCAACCTGGTTTGGGGCGCTCAAGTCATTTCACTTGGTGCTGTTAAGTATCCAACATGGTGACTTACTCCATCTGACATAAGGTCATGTGTTTTTTCCTGTTATTTTCATGCTTAGGAATACTGTTTGGATGATTTCCCCCCAAGAAAACAGATTCTTGGGGCACCGAGTTCTGCAAGGGATCGTATTGGTGATTTGGGACGGAAGATACTTTCTTAAGGATCAGCTATTGAAGGTAAAGGAGAATTGTGTTTAGACCTGAGCTACTCTTTGGATATTTTCATCAAAATGAAACTGTTCTCCATTTTGTTTGACATGTGACCTAACTATTGCTGCATGGAAAAGGATGAAGTTAACTATAAAAATGGAGCAAAATAAGTCAATCCACAATCTCCTGCCCCCATCTCCCTTGAAATTAAAGAGCACAAACCTTTTCTAATTGGAATGAAGCTATTATTTCTGTTTACAAAGACCTTCTGACAAAAAGAGGGTGCAAGTTCCATACTTCCCCCGAGTCAGAAAGCAACCATGAAATATCTGATGATACTGTTGATGGAAGAAATCCGGTAAAATCACCACCTGAGATAGATAAAAACCCAATAAATAATGGGATAAACTACCAACCTCAACTGGTTAGACGCCGGATTTCTTCCAGTTTTCCAGTTTTTGCTCCAGATTCGAGGCGAAAATACGTGAGATTCAGGGCCTCTCTGTAGATGGTCCAAGGACATGACTGTAAACGCCAGGGCCAACGGTGGTGGTGGAACATCTACCGAAACCACCGATTTGTTTTTTTTTAAGATTGAAGTTTGAACCAATTTGAAGAAACACTTGGAAAGAAATTTTAGAAAGAACTGTGTGTTTTTTTCTTTTTTGTTTCTCATTTTTTCAGATGACATTTTGATGATTCAACCCTAACTACCATGAAAATACATCGGTAACCCACTCCATTCTGTAAGAAAGGAATGAGAAAAGCGTCGCAAAAGCGTCGAACATCAATACTTAGGGGATTTGAACGGTGCTGTTACGAATTCGCTGCATGTGGATGAAGCCAGAATACTAACTAACGTAATCAACTCATGTCACTACCATTCAAGACTCCAAAAAAAGGTAGGCACACATTGGATCTACCCTCCACCAAGAGACAGTCACTGCCAGGATTATTACATATTTTCAGTACGGAATCTCTATAGTCTATAAATCTTCATTTGCCATGATCACAGGGTGGGGGGTAGATCCAACGCATACCTTTAACCTGCTTCATCCATCGACACTGCGAGATCTGCCAATGGCAAGCCGAAAAAAATCCCGCACTGAGGGAAATGTGCCACGGTGATGGGAACAGGCACACAACATGAGATTTAGATGATGAAGAAACTGACATGTTATTGACAATTCTCATCATATTGTTTTTGTGTCATGCACTTATCTCTAATTAAAAGATGATGGTATAACGTTGGAGATGCGCTAGCCTAGTTGATGCTCAGAAGTTGACGACTTTGACAGGATGACTATGCCGCAAACAACTTGACACCCTGATGATTTGTGGTCTTTATGATTTATATTGTTGTTTTTTTCAAATTAGATATCTTTTGATTGTGTAAATAAGATATGGAAACTATGTGATGCTGCAGGATTTCTCATATTGTTCTCACATTGACGCTGTCGGTATCTGTGTGGTGTATAGTTTTATTCTTTCTTTACCATTAGCAGTTCGATTTTCAGGTACTCGCAATGACACATTTCAGGTTGACTCTTCATACTTAAAGGTGGTTTGAAGCCCTCCTGTTTACCAATGCAAAATGGTGGAACCAAAGTGTAGCAGATTGATTGGTGATGTAGGTCATGAGCAGAACCTGTTTGCTTTTTGTTCTTTTGGACTCATCAAGTGGAACGTTATATTATAGTTCAGCGCACGGTTGCACAGAGTTACAGTATACATTATCAAAACAAGACAGTTTGACGTGGTTTGTTTTTAGTTGTTTCACCACATGAGTATATTGACATATATTGACCCCATGTTCGACCTCTTTGACATGTTGTAGTCCCATTTCTTGAATTTCCGGAAAAAATCACTCAGTGTTTTTTTCTGGTTGGGGGGAGTCCCATCGGTAATATAAGCTTCACATGGTCCTTGGGAGTCATTTCTGATGCATCCAGTGGATCCATCATGGAACAAGTACAAAGTCCACGACTGAGGCGATGACTGATGGATTTTTTTTGTTTCTTTGTGGTGGTGTTCGATGGTAATTTTGGGAGTGGCGATAAGTTGAGTTTATGTGTTTGTTTTCAAATATGTATTATAGAGTTTTTGATTATGTTTAGTTTATGTGCATTTGTATTTTATGATCAAGCAAGACTCGCATCTCAAACCGGGTTTTTGTTGATATACAATGTGGTCCCTGTGATTAAATGTGTACTCTGATACATTATTGATGGCCTTGCATAGTCTTACTCACCCAGCCGTTCGAGCAATGAATGAACAAAGCCCTGGACGTTTAGCATCGTTTAGCTTAGTATGCGGTTACTTGCCAGGATCTAGTCACAACTACAATACTGTAACAAACCATTCTACCGATCTCAACGAAGCCACTTCTTGTTTGAATGTAACCAGGGTGTTGTTACCACTGCTTCTTTGTTGAAAACTGGCATTGACATGCAGGGTGAAGCGCGAGCACGGAGCACAAGGCACCTGGGATTCATCGGAAAAACTTGTGGCTCAAGAGTGCAGTAGCGATACCGCAGCGATTTTTATTGCAATTTGTTGCTTACATATATTCTTTAGTACCATTTGCTTTCTAGCATTTTGATATGTTTTGATGCGGTAGCGTTTAGTTTAGTTTTCTTCGGCTAGATTCGGAGTGTTTGCAGCACTGCCCTGATACACATGCTCATCTTAGTCGTATTCCTTTTTCTTTTTGTAGACACGGCTGGCTGTCCCACACCGCATGTAGTTCTTCCAACAACATGATGATTTTGTTGGTGTGCAACCAAACCGCCCGACACATACAGGGCGGCTCCTCTATGGGCATGTCACTTACGGATGTTAACAAGTTTGATTATCGAAGATTCAACATATACCCTCCATCAAACAAACATAGCCCCTTAAAATAGGCCATCCCAAAAGGAATTTCATCTTCCAACCATCAATCTTCACGGGCTATGTTAGTTTAAAGGAGGGTAGGGTATACTTAACTTCGATCCATGAGCCTTTGAGGAGAGGTGCAATGGAAGCAGTTCGAACAGCGGCGACATCGCAGGGGCTTCCCAAGGAAAAACTTCGCCACCTTTTGTGATGGATAGCCTCAGTTTTTCAAAAGATGACTGCCTTTTTTGCGGTGTAAATCATATCATATGTATATAATAAAAAAGGCATCATTACATACCTATCTATATGTTTTGACTAGGTAATAGGTAACAACAGTTATACCAGTATCATATATATGCATGTTATTTGAAATATACGTTCAGCATGCATGCATATATGACTATAGTTCAAGATTGTAACAGGGAATAGCTTTAAGGCTTTTTACATCCACCAAATCGTTTATTTTAAACCGCCTCACTGAAGTACAACGGATGCTGACTGGACTGTGATTTCTGCAAAGCTTGGGTTGTAGGGTGTTTTCTTGACGTTTGTTTACTTGGGTATGTATCACTTGATAGAAATGGTCCCACTGAAGATACTTCGTTTTACCAGAAGTTTTCCATAGTTGCCCATGTTAGCTCCATAAAATATACTACCTAGTCAACAAATACGCTTGAGTTGCATGTGTTTGATCCATTTCATTTGCTTTCTCTTCAAAATTCTACTATTATGCTAGGAATAGCTAGGAATGTTTTACGTCTTTTGTTGATGTTTGAAATCAATTTCCACACAACGGTGCGAACCACAGCTGATGCAGTTACTTGAGGAATGAAGCCTCCCGAGCCCTTCGATGAATCCACTGCAAAGTGCCCCCAGTGAAACAGTGAAACAGCTCCGTTTTTTTTTGTTCGGAAAAAGGACCCAAGAAGTGGCCAGAAATCCTACCATCCCAAGTTGGAAGCTATATTTTTTATGAAGTGTTGATGTTGTGATGGAGAAGAATCCACTGGTGATGATGTTGATGGTGGTGTGAAAAAGTTCAAACAAAGAGCAATGTGATGTGTTTTTTGGGGAGCGGTGTTTTGATGTTCATTTTCCATTATATATGATCATGCAGATGCTGGTAATTGTAGCTCAAGAGATGATACCAATACATTATATCGTAAGTAGTTGCAAACCAAACAACTTGTCTATTAGATTCAACCAGATATGTATTTATATTTGTATATATATATATATATACATTTGCATTATATGTACGGTATGTATATATATATACGTACAAACAACCATGGATTTAATTCCATTTGCGTCACTCCTCCTTTTTAATGTAAAAGATGCCCAACATTTGAGAGGCGTATCTCATGGGAGTATTCGCGGTCCAAGCTGGCAATGTCATTGGTAGAGCCTGTTAAAATTATCATGTTAGACGTATCACATGTTTGAGAAATAAGTCTGTATGATAATTCCAAAGGTTTGTCCCTTTTGTGAAAGTAATAGCTTTGAAGTGAGGTTGCAAGAAACTTGGACCTCGCTTGGTTGTAGATTATTTAGTTGGATATTTCGGATTTCGGTTTGATTCAAAAGGTCAAATCTGGATACATGGCACCCCTTTTGAGGGTTTTTTGTTTTTTTCTCCAAAAGATTAGAGAACAGTTGGTGATTTTATGATGTATTAGGCGAGCTTTCTCAGGCTAGGCATATGTTGTCCTATGATTCCTTCTGATAGGCCCAATGTGTTCTTAGGAATACACTCCCTGAAACTAACATAGCACCTAAAAATGATGGTTTCCAATAGGAATATCCTTTTCCAGGGGTCTATTTTCAGGAGATTTGTTAGTTTCAGGGAGGGTATTCTGTGGATGTTAACCGCCCCTCCCATTCATCATTTTGCATGACTGTCGAGGTACAAACGTTATGAACACTTTGTGGCCTCTGGTGGCAGTTACTTGGCGCAAATTTTCAGCTGGAAACTGATAACTGATGCAAGGATACAAGCATTGGGAGTTAGTTGAACTGGATGCCCGTATTAAATATAGACATATCATATATACGTGTGAAAAGGAATCATCATGGCTTGTACAGTAAGTTCCAGTCCAGTTTTATGTGACTTTGCTAAATCACTGCGTATTATACATACTATTCAATGATTTTGTGGGGGGAATCACCAGGAAAAGTTCTGATTATGTGCAACACTATTTAACACTTTCTAGGTACTGGTGCGCCCTTTCAGTTGAAGGGGAGAGTAGCTGTAACTACAGCAGATGCTGGCTTGTTACAACCAAAGCTTGAAACTGAGCAATTGAAATCCTGAGTTGTGTGATGCATTGAAATTGTCAAGCCATGATGATTTCCAAGTTGGGAGCTCATCTCTTCAATCAGGTTCTAGTTTCATGCTTCATGTTACCGGGTACTGTTTGATACTCTTCAGACCCTGCAACTCCGTTGTATGTGACTGAACTGTATGGTTATACTATGTGACTGAACTGTATGGTTATACAGGGTCACAAGTACCTCTGGTACATGCGTAATACAGGGTCATAAGTACATTTGGTACATGCATATATATATTTGTATATACTTACTATTTACCGTATGTACATCATCAGTTGCTGTTTGTTTCTTATTGCCACTGGCTACAACCTAAGCTTCATCCTTTCTCTTATCGGGTGGTTTTTTCATCCCTTGGTTTCGGACGCCAAGGTGAAATGAAAGTCGCCAAAGATCGCTTGGCCAATGGTCACCCAGGATGGCAAGGCGGAGCGCTAGTTTTTGGTGGGAATTTTTCGGGGGGGCTGGAAATCTGAGAGGGATGTTGATTTCAGATATATCCCCCATAGGATCCATGTATGGTATATATATATACCTACATTTGGTCGATTTTTATGGTGAATGTAGGTAAATATACCATAAATGGATCCTATGGGTTCAGAAACTTTCTTTCCCTTGCAACACAAATGACTGATAGTGAGAAGGAAAGTGATCATGAAAAATATGAAAAGGAAAGTATAGCTTTTGTTGCCAAGGATTGTCCCATGTTCCATTCCTCTCCCTGATGGGGATGGAAAAGTTGGCATTTGATTGAAACATGTCCCATGATATCAGCCCGCTATCGTTGTGTTTTTGTATCCCATGATTTGGGACCCCCCAAACGTCATGGGGATCTCAGCGCAGGGTGAAGGGGAGGGAACTTCTCCAATGCATTGGCCTCGAGCTGAAATATGATAATTCAACAAAAAAA
Organism: Breviolum minutum Mf 1.05b.01; assembly: GCA_000507305.1. Lineage (NCBI taxonomy): Eukaryota > Dinophyceae > Suessiales > Symbiodiniaceae > Breviolum > Breviolum minutum. The sequence continues at coordinate 284,004 of DF239136.1, forward strand.
CCTGGCATTGGAATTGAGGGAAGTTCGGTAAATACAACCTACATTTGGTTGATTTTTATTGTAAATGTAGGTAGATACACCATACATGGATGGTATGGGTAATGTATTTCTCTACGACGGTCCGTTTTGCGCCTCAAAAAAATGTCGGAGTTTGGACTTGTTTGGGTGCTAAGACTTGGTTTCGGACGCATTCCTCCTTGATCTTAGGATTGTTAAGATCTTAGGATTTTTAAGTCCTGTCAATAGCACTTTCCCCCTAAAAAAAGGCCGGAACTTCTTTGGCACAGATGTTTGACTAAGTACTACTGAGTTTTCTGTGAAATAAAACTTATTGTGTCAGCTTCTAGGTTGCGTATATGTATTTTGCACTGGAGCTCCATGTCTTGTTAGGATCTTCCTGGGAGTTGGAAGTACATGATGCATGGAGTATTATCAGCTATCAGTTTAGTTTAGTACCTAAATTTCAGCCGGACTTCAAAATCAATTCATTTGACGAGATCTTTGGAACACTAGGCTTCTAGCAACCAATAACTAGTCACCTTTGCTTTGGTTGGGAAGAGTGCACAAGTCTTCACGCTGAGAAAGTCAGGGCCGCAAAGAAGACCCCAAAGTCTGACAGTATAGGTTGGAGATGCCCATCCACCACTTAGAATTTCTAACATGCGATTGATCTCTAATATATATACATAAAACTCATAAAACTATTTCTATATATTACATTATATGTTATCGTCCAATTGAATATCGGCTTAAATGTTGAGAACCACGTCCTTCCTTTTTTCTATCCATCGAACATCTGCTCCCTGTTGTTGAGGATTCGACCCTCCAGATGAAAGAGCTGAAGGTGGGAGTCGCCATGGAGCGGCAGGTGTTGGTGAAGTCTAGTTTTAAACGGACACTGTACACAAATCATTCTATGCATGTAGACATGTATTTGTATACATGATATACATGCATTTAGTACATATTAGGTTGCACGTACACATAATATGTTGATACTTTTGATATCCTAAATGACTAAGACTCCAAAATGATTGTGGGAGATGCTTTCACTTGGATGTTGTTTAAATATGTAAATATTTAAAGTTGATAACAGCTCCCGCCCGAAGATGTATAGTATAATTGTGTTTTTTTCAGTTACTTTTCACATGACCATTATTATGGCTCCACGAACAAGTTGATTCTCTGTCAAACATGCTTCCCTTCAGAATAAGGGCTTTTGAAAAGAATTACGAAGCCCACTCTTGTGCTTTAATATGGTCATATGATATGCTATATCTGGCTATGTTTTCTGCTAAGCTCCCCACATTTGAAGGGCATTTGGCACATGATTTCTTCCAAGCCACGGCTTTATGCTTTTGAATCCTCCAACCCTCATCCTGCATTGTCACTGTCCCAGGTGAAGATCTGAGTCCTTTTGAAGAGGCAGGGATGATCGTAGGGCAATTTTTTGGGGATAAAACCCAAGTAACTTTGATCAATAACCCCCAGAACTCATGAAGATGATAAGTTGGTAACCTTCGAACTTGGAAGCCAACATTCCAAAAAAAACGGATGACTTGGATGCAGCGTTTAGATGTCCGATGGAAATTCGGATTCTAAACACACCATGAGGTGAAAAAGAAGAAACACCTGACATTTGCTGTGACAGTAGTCCAATTCACCCGAACATGTGTGTGTTGTTGAAGTTGTTTCTCACCCACTGGCTGACAGTTGGCAAAACAAGGGATGAAGCGAACAATAATCCACAGCAACGAGTTAGGTTCAACATGTTTTCTCTTGGGGCAAACTACCCGGGCAACTGCCGCCGCTGCATAACTCATCATGTCGAATCCAAACTGGTGAGTCTTCAAGTGGTCCAGATTAGATTGAAACCCAGACTAGTGAGGCTGCAAAAATTGTTACGGTTGTAAGAGTTTCGCAATGCCCGATTGATGCGTTGCTTGGGACTTGTCACAATTTTTCGGAAAAGTGGCTGATTGCCATCTATTTGTTTAGCAGATGCGGTTGGATCTTGTTTTGACATTGGACACATAGCCACATAGCTATGTTTAAATGTATATTACCCCCAGAACTTACACAAGATAAGACAAGTTGAGTTTTGGTCCATAATGTTCTAGGTGGTGGTTTGAAATCATTTGTTGGAATTTTCTTTCCAAATTGGAAATGATCAATTTGACTAACATGTTTCAAATGGGTGGTTCAACCACCATGTCGTCAGGTTGTGGAGGAAGACGAATCGCCCTCCTGGCTTTTTTACAGCATGTACTTCACACTTGGATTAGTAGGGCCTGAAAATTGAGATTGAATGCTTTATACCCTCCCTGAAACTAACATAGCCCCCGAAAATGGTGGTTTCCAATAGGAATCTCCTTTTCCAGGGGTCTATTTTCAGGGGCCATGTTAGTTTCAGGGAGGGTATTTCTTTGGAAGATGACCGAAATCCCTTGAAAACCCTCCGACTTGACACTTCACCCCGTCAATCTTCAGACAGAAGTCGCAAGTTTTTACCTTGTGATTTGTTGACGCTGGCGATTGTTCTGTCTTTTTTGTGGCAGACTGAGGTGAAACAAAGTCTATTTTGAAATGTTGGAATGCGACTTCTCTTCAAGGAGAGTCCCTCACAAAAACATCTCGGGAAATATACGTATATAAATGAAACCTCAGCCGATTCTCAAAAATTACTCGGAAGATGAAAGTCCAATGGTGAAATTCACCATAGAATAATTATTGAATTATTTTGAATTACCATGAATATTAGTTAGACAATCGAACATATCACCAAACGTAAGTTCTTTTTTTTTACTTACCTAGGGCCTGGTGCATGCGTTTTGTCGAAACACTTCAGATCAAATTCCTCTCAGACTTTGTGAGGGCCATGCAACCCTTTGCCCATTAAAAAGGCATGCTGTTTGGACACAAAACAGAATCATGGGATATCAACATGACTGATTGTTGCATGTTATCAGATGAATCACCACCCTCCATAGGATCCAATAATTCTTAGGGCAGAAAGGAGGCATATGCAGTGTTTGGATTTGAGAATCAAAGATACATAGTTGTTGTTCCTTTTGATGAAACTATGAAACTACAACTCTTGAAAGACCTCCAGAACCCTACCTAACCAGGACCTAACTTTCTGATATGTTTTTTTCACAAAGTTCTAAGATTAGAAGTCGCCGCCATGGCGACACGGGGCTTTCTTGTGGCCAGTGGTAGGGAATCCAAGTTCCAATTTTTGAGGCATTTTATGTCTTCAGGTCCCCGGGGATTTGCCATGCTTACTTAGACCTCATGGAACCCCCAAAAGTGTTGAAGACTTTTCACTTGGAAAGGATGTGTTGCCGACTTGGGGATGGGGTTGTTGGAAAGCTGCAGAAAGGTAAGATGGTTTTAGAGAAGCCATGACTTGATACGATCATACAGATGAGATAGTATTGCACACAGGATTTTATCAAGCCTCAGCAATGCGTTTATATATATATATATTTAATTTTTTTATTTATTTAGTAGTAAATATATAATATGATTTTGGCTATTTTGATTTGACATAGTGCCCACAAAATCCTGCTTGATAGTCCATATATCATTTCATCCATGCAATCTTCACATTTACTGGGAATCATCGGTTATTCAGCCTCTTACAAAGCAACAACAACAACAACAACAACAACAACAACAACTTCCCTTCCCCATTTTGACAGCTAATTTCAATCAGTGATGGGTGAGCTTCAAAGAGGATGCTTGCAGGTTCCTTGTCGGCACGCTATTTGCTTGGTGACAGCCTCACTCAGCGGTGCATCGAGAAACGTCAGGTGCGACATACTGTATGGACCCTTGACGGACCATGACACCGATGGGAGATTTCCATCGCAGATTTATGCAGATTTTGCAGATATTTGAAAAACGTATCACCTACAAAATGCCAATGAGGTTTGCCATTGTTATGAAATTTGCAAGGGATTTGATTGTTGCAATGTCATGAAGACAAGGTCATAATAAAGGAAACCGAAGACATGTCTACAACCCAATTTCAAGTCAGAATGTATCTTCCTACAGTCAGACTTTCAGGATGTGTACCATGAAATGATGACATGGTTTTCGGTTTTGAGTCTCCAGCAGCATCCTCAATTTGTCACCAAGATTTACCAGCTGCCGTTGTCATCCGATGGTCCCTGCTCGCAGGAACATGACTGGCGTCGTGCTTTTTTGTTCACTTTTTTTGGTGCGACCATGGGTGGACCTGCTTATCTTTTTTATGTCCCTTGTTGCACGAGATCATTTGGGGGGTAGGAAGTGACATTCAGTTAGCTGTTGTGTTTCTTTGAGTGTCTACAGTTTCCAGAAAAAGATGTCAACCTAATCATCCCTTCTTAGAAGATGAGCATGAAGAAAGTCAGTTGAATTTAGGTCATCACCGGCAATCTAGTTTGTTGGAAGCCTCCATTCCATGCACATTTCAGGCATAACATCTATATAATTATATGCAATCTATACTGTACTATATAAATATATTTTGAATAGGTATTTGATTTGCTGACCCTTCTTGGGTCCTGCCATCCTTGCAAGCGGGAGAAGGTTCGTGTGTTTGCTACAGATATTTCCCCTGGCATCATGGTTTAAAATTCAAAACATGTTTTTGCAATCGTCACATCTGTAGTGATGATAGATACAAGTCTGGTACTTTTGAACCTTACTTACTTTCTGTCAAATGAACATGGCATGCTTCACTTGTGCATTACATGCAGCAGTTTCGATGGCAACAACATGTTTCGAGCAGTTTTGAGTTCAAATCTTGAGTATCTACAGGATTTTTGCTGAGTATACGAATGTATCTATAGGAAACTGGAGAGCAAGTTTCCCTTAATTCAAAAACAAAGGTGGTCCAATTGCCCCCCGTTACCTTCACCACCTCACGCAGAGAGAGTATTTGTCTTTTTTTGAAACGAGCTGATTCAATGACCAGCTTGTGGGAAAGGGTTGAAACATGTGGAAGCACTATTCTTCTGTTAGTAAATATTGGCATTTTCAAAACATCAAACGCGAATCATCAATACATTTTCACTGATGTTTCTTTGCTTCAGCGGATTATGGCCTCAACACATGTGCGGCCATAGGCTCATGTGCCCGTCCAATTGAGCCGCATTGTTGTGCCTTGGTGATTTACCGGGATACTTGAGGTTCGGGATACTCGGGTGTGGATGTCTATGCCCATTTACCTATGACCATGTTTATCTCCCGTCATTGTGATCATCCTCCAACGACAAAACTGCTGAAGCTTGACCCTTCGACCATTTTTGAGGAATGTCAGATTATATTGGGGCAATAAGACAATATAGAGCCAGAACATACATCCATATTAGCCCAAGATCCCCACAAAAATGTTGGATTCAATACCATTTGGACAAACAACGAGAAAACCTGGTGGTGCTGGAAGGCTGGAAAATGGAAATTGGTCGCAGCCATGATTGTGGTCGATGCTTGGTGTCAGCAAGGTCTTATAATAAGCTTATCCGGTTTCACTGGAAAGGGTAGATTATGCAAATTTTAGAAAACAATTCAGTTGGGTGCCTTAGTTCACACAAATGAGTCAGAGGGATATTCAGGATTTTCAGCTATTGATAAGCAGTGATTTGGCTATGCAGACCTGCAAATGATTTGAATGTCCTACTAGGCGAATCTATACAATATGATTAGGTTGTTGTCAAACGAGCTCCAGAAGCCACAATAAATTGCCCTTGTGAGATTTCAGATCTTGCTGTTGAAGATCTAGACGAAGTTTCCGTCGCGAGAGCTGATCTTGGCAAAACCCTAAGTTTGAGGATTGGACCGTCTTTATGCCCTTCATCTACTTGCCGGTGTTCTACACCTTTCGTGAAGCCGTTTATAGCAGGCCAGAGAGGAAATTCGGCTAAAGTGATACAATAGATACTCCACCCAAAATAGGGGTACCACAATTTAAACAGCTGTACCCTCCCTGAAACTAACAGCAAACGCACCTGGCAGGAGGCCGGGCCCCAAAAATAGAAACTCATCTTCCAACCCCCCAGTGTTTCAGGTGCTATGTTGGTGTTTCGACTGGGTAGATGTTGTAACAAACTCTAGCCAATTTGTTTTCCCCATACTGCCTCAATATGTTCTCTTACATGTTGTAATCACCTTTTCCAACGGTATCCAAGCGGCTGAAAAAGGTGAGTTTGTGCACACTTGGCCACTAGGAGGATGTTTCAGCTGTACCTTTTTTTGTTGGCCTGGGTTGATGGATGACAACTTATATTCCGGTACAGTTGTTGTCAAGTTAGTGCAGAATACTTTTGTTTTCCAACGTCGATGTCAGCTTCATGTACCTGCCACAATTTTTGTTTCATGTTACCGTACATATCATGTTCTCTCAGACCAAAATATTGGGGTGTCACACGGTATCATTACATAAATTTGAGCTCAAAAATTGATCCTCAAAGTGTATCAACATCGAAGTCTTGTTAAAACGTTGCATTTCCAAAATGCTAAGTCACTCATTATACCCATACCCATACTATCCATGTATGGTATATTTACCTACATTTACCATGAATATCAACCAAATGTAGCTAAATATACCATACATGGATGGTATGGGATAGTTTAGCATGGCCCCCCAAAAAAAATCCTCGCGAAAATTCCCTTGTTTCGGAACTTCAGAACTTCGAATTCCCCCAGGCATACGAGTTGTTGGACCTTGGCTTCTGGAAGTTTCAACTTCTGGACTCAACATATAAAGAGCGACCTTACTGCAGCTACACCTTTGTTGGTAACTTCTGATATTGTGCCTTTGAAAGCGTTTGGTTTGGTTGGATGTGAAAGCCTGATTGGCTTAAATTGGCAAATGGGCTTGAAATTGCTGAATACACATGACGCATGTTTAAGGTTTCATCAACAGGGGGTAGGGTAGGGAATGCACACAGTTTTCCTAAATGATCGAAAGGTACTAAGGTAATGAGAGATTCGCTTGTCACGTTTTTTGATGATAGCATTTAAATCTACATGATATGCCATCCCTTACCGCAGTCATGAAACTGAAGTTCAATGATGCTTGCAAACATGCTGCATTTACACGATATATTTGATTGCAGGGGCAAAGGCTGCATTTTAGTTTTCGAAACAGCTGTAGATGAACCCCCAAAGACCAGGATGTGTTCAGCTGGATGCAAGACCGCTCAATTGTGTATCCTGCACATGTTTTGTAGACGTGTAACCTATTGCAAGAATCTTTCCAGACAAGTACAGAAAGGAACGGGGTTTGCTATTGATTTGGCTTGGAATTATGTTCCACCGTTTCGTTGATTGGGTCAAGTTATGAAAAACATTAACTACGTTTTCAAGGTGATTTATGTTGGTGAAATATCCATAGAAGGTGCTGAAAAGTCCACCCCTGATGGTCCATGTTGGGCCAATTCAATAACTTTTGCCGTGTCTCTTGCTGCGGTTACTGTTGATGCCGGAAGAGATACAGAATCATAGTGTTGTTTGATGATTTCAACGGCAAATGGAACACATCACTTCACATATAAACCTGATTCCAGTACCGTGGATTGTCTTCATGAATCTTTAAAGTTGTTTTTTTTTTTCGAGACGACATGTCAGCTCCAACAACATCTTGTTGCTTTGGCGTTGTGTACTGCGTTGTGTTTAACATCAGCCAACCTAAGGTGATGTTCACGGCAACTCGTCATCGGCTTTTTAGGGTGTAGCGGCTGAGGAGATCTCAAAACAATGGTGTTCGCCAACTGGGGAGGATCACATCATACAATCAAAGGATAGATGGTTTTTTACATTGAAGTGAATGGCATCCTTATCAGCCTAGAAACGTCACTGCTTGTTGGTTTCATCAAAAGCTGGAAACATTTCCCCCCAAATCCAGTGATGACAAATTTCAAAAAAAACAACTGAGGCATTACCTGCTATGTGGCGTGTGCCCTTCTTGTCTTCCATTGGACTTTTATGGGTCACTTGTGGGCATCACTGTGAAAATACTTCCGGACTCCGATGTTTCTCTAGGTCCAGGTTGTAGCATTAGTGACTATTTGCAGTAGATATTTCAGTCAACCTTCGCAGAATATATAACTTCTGAAAAAAAAAAACTTCTCCTTGTGGGACGTTGTAAATACCACTTCAGGCAAGCATGATATAAGTTTCAGGTTGGCATATCACCGTGGGCTCGAAGGCATCACCACCTTTTGAAGTGAATGGTATGGATAGACAAGACATTTCCCCCCAGAAACAGCGGCACAAAAATTGTGACCCCAAAATAATTGACATTAACAGCAAGAATCTAAATAGCTAAGCAGGAATAAACATATTTTTAGAGCATGTGTAGGGGTTTCATGTAATTTTCATGTTGAAATCAGGGATGGTTTGTGCAACAGATAGTATCATCATGGGTCTTGTGGTCCGATTGAAAGTCGCTACTTGGATCCTAATCATCCAAGTAGATTTACGACATTGAGAGCTTATAATGATCCCCCTTTGGAATCAAGGCTATGAAATGGAGGGGGGGTATCCATATTAGCCCCTTTTTTTACACTATAGACTGAGGGTTATAGGGTTTATAGATGTTCGCCCTTGTTATCCCATGGGGGGAATTTCCGTTTCTTTTCCCCGCCCAGGTCATTTATATCTCTCTGAAACGTGGCTCAAACAACGACTCCAATGACTTGGACTTGTAGAGGACGGCTCAAGCCATTCAAGTCGCGTTTGTACATAAAGAAAAAACGTCATGGTGTTTGTTGTTTGCAGGGATATCCTCCTTATGACGTCCCAAAGCACTTCTTTTTTTTAGATGCAAGAAATACTGATAATACTGCCAGTCCTATTTTATGTGTATACAGTAATATCTTTCCATATGTAACATGCTATATGGTATTTGCCACTACATCTTGGGCTCTTTACCCACCAAGAAACAGTGAAATAGAAGTGAAGTTTGATAAGGATCCTTTGAACATGTGACAGTGGTCATTGAAAATCGCCGATGGGGGGGTATATCCTTCGTTGCTTATTGATCACCCCTGGCTGCCATCAGGACACAAGCAAAATAAAACAAAGAACAAGAAGACGAAAAACAAAGCCCTTCGAATCGACTCCTGATCCTTCAAGCAGTTGTGTTTCTTGATGTTTCTTGGACGAACATGGATGGAAGAGTTGGTTTGGGGGGGAGAGTCAGCTTGGTAGCAAAAGGCAGACATCCAAATAGCCAAAGTTGTTGATGTCTGATTTTGCACAGACTTGTTCTGTCTCCAAACTTGAGGAATTTTGGATTTGTACATCATCATAAACTGCCTGAATTCCAGCAAGATTTTGACCTGATCTCAACAAGAGAGGAGTTTAGCAAAATATTAGAAAAAAAAACTATAGAAAGATACTGTTGCTCCTTTCAAGCAGGTGGAATATACTTTGCTATCATGTACCCAGAATCCACCCATAAAAAATGTGTGTCCATATGTGTCCAATTTCTCCCCATGGACAGCGACAAAAATGACGTGAGGTTTCGGTGGCCGAGCGGCCGCAACATCACGCGACGGGCCGATGTAACATGGCATGAACATATACAAAACATACCGGTAGTTGATTGGCATATTTGTGCCTCATTTGGGATGTCAACCTTTTTAGTTGATTGGTGTACTTTGCAATTCAGGAGTTGAGATGACTCAGAACGATTCAGGATGTAATTGTCAAGTGTCGAAGAAAAACAGAATCCTAACGTGCTTCTAGGATTTCGACATCCTGGAAGCCGAACAAAGCAAGGCAGGATGTTTGTGGTGAAAAAGCTGTGTCTCATGTATGGAATCATCCAAACGAAGCAACGATTTGCGATTTGCAAATGGATGTTTTGGGTTCCCGGATGATCTTGAGAAACATAATATCTATGTCTATATCAGGGTTTCCTAAAATGCTGGTACCCAACAACCATGGGTTTTCCTACTAAAAATGATCATTTTGGGGTGTTTTGGGGGTTACCACCATTTAAGGAAACACCCATATATAACTTGTCATCACATGAGACAATGTATACAGTGGTCCTTGGAGCTCAAATAAGTCGGTGGTATCAATCTTGCGCTTTTGTGAAGTCGTTAGGGCCTTCTTGTTGGTGTATCGTTTGCTTTCCAATGGCTTTTAGTTTGGAACAAAATGCCCTCCAACAAGGGGATAACATGGGGGCATAAAAGTGAACCATATCAACATCATTTATTGTTCAACCTAAGGATTGTAGAAAGTGCAGCTTATTTCAAATCCAGGGATGCCTTTGTTGAAGATTCCTTGTCCCTTTTTTCTTGGATCTCAAAGGAGGGGAGTACTTCTCAGATCTTTCGCAGTTGGCCCCGGCTGAAATCAGTTGAGCCATGAATTCGCTGGAGTGTCCATGAAAGATACGCAAGCGTAATATGTGCGACAGCAATCCGTGTGGCAGTTACAAGATGGTACCCTCAGGAAACTTAGCCTCAAAGCAATCAAATATGCTTAGCAAGGACCATGTTCAGGATTTGAGATCCAATAGTTTTCCAAACAATATGATTTTCCAAGTATGTGACAGATGGATTGTTAGTGGACTAGGCATCTTCTTTTCCATGTTTTGAGAGGTGATAGGATACTTGACTAAAGTTGACTAAAGTGACTTTTTGTGTTTTCCAAATCTGTGGTTCTCCATCCATCACTTCCCATCTTTGTCAATGGCAAGCTTCACGCTGTGTGCCTGAGAGCGACGCCAACGCGTCATGGTTCCTCAACACAGATTTAGTTGGGAGAAGTTGCCTATTTGTTTATGAAACATCTGCGCTTAAATTTATTTCAATCATTCATTCTTGAAGTATTTTTGTTTGAGGAGTATTTTCAATTTGATTTCAAATCCAAGGTTTTGATTTTCGGATATTGATCTGACTTTTCTTTTGGGTACCGAAAATAAGCCTTGGACATTGGGATGGGTTTGATCCTCAAGAAGGCATCTCGTGTCGGGTGGAAAAGGATCCTGATTTTTGTTGAATATAATTTCAAACATTTTCAAGTCCTGTTTTTTATCGAAATTGTTTGGCAATCATTTTTTTTGTTGTTGGTCCCATGTATGATAGTGTAAAGTCGTGTCTTTGTAGCATGTACAGTATATTTCTTCAAAGGGAATCAACATCATGGCATGATGTGTATGTTACGCACTTGGTACCACTCTTTCACCACTGAACTTAGAGTTGCAGGATTTGTACATTTGCTCAGTGGCATTGTTGGGAGGGCCCGGGAAGAATGAAGCTCCTGACGTAGAAACAAGACGCTTGGCCATAGCTTGTTTTAATGTATTTTTATTCATCCAAACCACCTCAACATCTATGAAACCACCCTATGGCCATCTACCTACCACATACCACATACATATAGTCGTCATGTGCATGCATCCCATTTCATGCCAGCTAAAACGGGTGTGTGTGTGTATAGATGACCTGTAAGGTCTACTACCTCCTGGTGGTGGCACCACGAACAGCTCCAACACCCTGCGCCTCCTCCGCACTCTACGAACGTTGCGGCCTGAGTGGCGCGCCCTTGCAGCGCGGAGACGAGACGATTCAAGATGTCTTAGAGGTGCCCAGATGGGGAGTGAAAACTCAGGGATGGGGAAGTTTGTTGATCGCAAAGGCGCTACTAGCAACATCAAAATAATATTGTGATGTAGACTACGTGTATATATATATAGAATGTACAATAGAGATATTAATGCATATAAATTGATTTTAAATCATTTTTTGTATCCTCAACCTTGTTTTTTCCGAGTCATTCTGGGTGTATTCCCAGCATCCTGGAGTGACGGTGTCGATAATATGCATAGTTTTCGTCACTTTTGGAAGTCAATGCAAAACATCACTCGGCCTTTAAGTTATGACCCATCGAGAGGTGACTGTTTTGTTGAAAACCCAATCCCGTTTGTGTCCCGTTTTGCTGGGGTGGTTTTGGTACAAGGGATCCCTATAACAACATGATTTATGATGTGAAATATCTCACTATCCTCACTATAACCTTTGACCCATCAGATAGTACACCATCCACCCTCCAAGTTCAACGGCTGGAAGCTGAACTTTAAAACATGATTATTTTGAGATCTGAGCTTTCCCAGTCTTTTCCAAGGGCTGAATTTTGAGGTTATCAAACTTTGGAAGTCATAGAAATCCAAAAATCCATCATCCACTCAGGTGGCTGGCCTAAAGATCTTCCGAGCCATTAGTGCAGGCGTCGGGAAACCGTGGTGTGAAGGGACCCCCTCAAGGGGATGCAAATGCATTTAATTATATGCAGTTTGGGCATCCAAGATAAACGAGCTGTTTAGGATTTCTCAGGTGTATATAATATATATAATCCTCCCAGCAAGATTGGATGTTTTGCGTTGGTTTTGATATGCCACTTACAGTATATGCGACTTGCTGATTCGTTGGCGAACTGGTGGATTCCAAGAACTTTTGGGCATGTCGGCACTGAGCGGTTCCGTTTGCTTCGTTTTTGTTGTGGTGGCTTCCCTACGGTTGATGGAAGAAATCCTGCACCACCTGGGATACATAGAACACTATAAATAACGGGATAAACTACCTATCAACTGGTGCAGGATTTCTTCCATCAACAGTATGTTCAGTCAATGGAGCACTATTCACTGTTGCTTTGGGTTGTCAGGTTTTTTGAACTTTGAGGTTACAAATCCAACTTGTTTTTTTTCCATATTTTTCAAGCGAAAACAACGGTGAAACCACGGGTTGAGTTCACAATACTGTTAGTGGTTCATGAATCCCACACAACCATCAGAAAATTTTGTATAAAACCCTCTAAATAATGGGATTGATATATGATAAACATGGATAAACTTACCTATCAAATTTCAGCCATCAACAGTAGGATGGTTGCCTGTCACAGCTCAGATCCTGCTCGACAGGTGCAGGTTTGGAAGATGCCTTGCCCATTCAGAGGAGCACAGCGTTGCCTGTAGGGAAGGTAGGTATATCGAAGAGGAATCCTCCTAAAATTAACGAATATCCCCCTGAAGAATGCTGGTTGGAAGACCAATGTACCTTTTGAAATAGTCCCTTTTCAGGTGACATCTTATTTTTTGTGGGGTATAGATACAGATTCATACAAACCTCTTGATATTCTAGGATAGCAATGTTACATCATGTAACATCCAATATTTGGCATGTACGAAGACAAGAAGGGGGATTCGCTGTTGTGAGATTGCATCGAGTGTAAGAACAATGCGCTAAACACACCTCCATGATAGTGAGTTCCTCTTGGTGTTTGCTTGCAACAAACAAAAAGGCCATTATTTTTTCGCGTGAGATTCAGATGAATTTCACATTATGATTCCTCAGACATCCTCAGACTATATATCCAGCCAACAGTTGAACAATTTATATAGATAATTCCAAAATATACAAAATGTTCCAACACCATGTTTTTGAATACAGTAAATCCTGCAGATATATTGTACCTCAAAAACAAAGCCACCCAAAAAGTCCTATATGTTCCGTCAGGACCAGTGCTCTCTTACTGGCGCCTTGGTTACGATTGAAATCTGGGTTTAACTTCACCTAAACGGATTTTTGTTAATTCTTAACCAATGTCTTGGGACAAACCCCTTGGACAAAAATCAAAATGCAAACCTGGGGGTGGGCTTTGTGCTGGAGGTGGGCTTTGTGCGGAACCAGGTATATCACCTGAGTTTGTTGTTTCTTCCCACGTTGTCACGTAAGAGACCGATGAGTCCAGCCAACCGAGACCGATTCGGATTTTCCAGGCCCAAAAATGATGGTGAAAAATCTCCTGCCAGCAGACGCCAGTTCTGTGGGGCCCTGTTTTGCAGATGAAGATCACAGATGTGTGGTATTTTGTGTTTTTTCTGCCTTCCTCAGTGTGTTTTAAGTGTGTAGCGTCACATAACATTTCGGAATTGAACCTACATAGTACGTTTGTTTCATTTTTCCTGCGTTTTATGTTCTATCAATCGTGATTCGGTGGTTAAACTTGGGGAATACACCCTATAAATTGCCACTGTTTAAAAGGAATTACCTGTGATCTACCCGCCACCCAGTCAGTAACAGTCGCCACCAGCAACAAAAACATGTTTGAGGATCCAGAATCCCAACCTAAACCTTCATATGCCACGTTTTTTTTCCCGGGTGGGGGGGGGTGATCCACGACGTACCTTTTCCAGATCAATGTTTCTTGATCTTCAATGTCAGATTTGGAGTGTGCAAGCCTTGCTGGACTGCAATTTGATACTACCCAAGTGAACCCCAATCAACCATTTTTCGGGGTGCAAATGCTATCACCTTATGTGATTTTCCCTATGAAAGAGTGGGTTTGGTATGCGGGAATCCTATCAAAAACGACTCAAACAAGTTTGGTTTCTGTAAAGATTTTCTACCCCGCTAGATATTATAGGGAAGATAATGAGATTAGGATGTATTTCCCCACTAGAATGATGTGGTGTCGTTGAAAAGAGCTCACTTCAACACCATGGAAACCATATTGGCTTCCAAAACAAACAACTTCAAATGTTTGTGAAACCCATACAGGGCTTCCCAAACAAAGAACTTCAAAAAACATTTGTCTCAGAAGATTGCACCTTCCCCCAGGTGGCTGTTCCTTCAGAGTTTACCTTGGAGGCCTTACGATCTTTCTTAGATATTGAAGGAGACGGCCTAGAAGCTGTCAGGGTTGCCTTTCGTAACTTGGAAGCTTTAACTGATGAGATCAGTTTGGGGAGGGTTTTGGGGGTTGGGTGTTATGGTGTTGTTGTTTTTCTAAAGGTGGTCCCTGTTTCAAGCACTAAAAATTAGAAACAATCATGAAGTAGTTGCATTCAACTTCAATTGTTAATTGAAATCTGGCTACACTATGTATTTTTTTGGAAGGATTGTTCTATGCCATAAATTTCCCCAATGATTTCCGAGTCAACGAGGTTCCCATTGTATTCTGAAGTTGGACCCGTTCGTCCCAGACCCGGCCCTAAACCCAGTGACATGACATTGATTCCCTCAAAGAACCGAGGCAATGAACCGAGAGGAAGGTTTTCTTGCCCTTCTTTAGAGGGCAAGAGCATCTTGGTAAAACATCTCAGTGATTCCTATGGTAAAAAAAACGACCCCCTATGACTCGGGATGATAATCGGTAGGAAAGGGCTGGGGAGAGAGTACTACATCACACATCAGCTTACAGCATGAGGAAGCACCTGATGAAGTATTTCTGAGATATCTTACTTATCCAACAGCTATTTTCTTAGTTTTTTTGAGGTAAAACATAGATATCAGCTTCAACAAAATTATGGTTTTGTGTCAACCTGAATTGTAACATCACACGACAATTACAGTTACTGGTACCCGAATGCTCCATGTATGGATACGCGTGGTATATTTACCTACATTTTGCTTACATCGATGGCAAATGTAGGTAGATATTCCATACGGTGGAGATTGGGGGTACCACCATTTAAGGAAACACCCATATAGTTATCGTTATATGTTTCTTTCGCAGATTTCATGTCCAAAGTCCGGTGTGTTTTTCTTTTCTGTGCCTCGGATTTTGCCTTTGCCGAGGCGACCCAGGTTCTGGTGGTGGATTTTATACTGCCATTTTGCTGTGTCGTTCCCAGGCCACCGGTGGGTTGAGTTTGAGGTAAGGTAGTTGAATATCATCAAAACACACGACCATGATGATGGATGATGATGAGGACGATGATGATGATGATGATGATGATGATGATGATGAAGATGATGATGATGATGATGGTGATGATGATGATGATGATGATGATGATGATGATGATGATGACGATGACGATGACGATGACGATGACGATGACGATGACGGTGACGGTGACGGTGACGGTGACGGTGACGATGACGATGACGATGACGATGATGATGATGATGATGATGATGATGATCATGAAACATCAATAAACATCATATCATGATCATATGATTATAATATATAAAATGCTACATGAGCAGTGATCAAAACCCTTGTTTTTTGCTGTATATAGGGGACTACTACCCAGTTGCATAGGGATGATAATAATCCATTAATCCAGGATCTCTATTCATCAATCCGTAAAATGGAATGTCATAAGGGATTCGAACGCTGCTCACATATGTGTAGCTGGGGTGATGAATCCCAACCTCAATTGTTGCCAGTGATTCAGGTTGTTAAGGTCAGCCCGCTGGAAAAACTCATCCAAGTAGACATGTCCAACGTTGGAAGCCTGTTTTGAATGTTTAATTTTTCAGTGTCCACAGGTGTTTCGTGAGGTTGTTTGTATTTTTTTCTCACTAGACTTGGAAAGGTTTCATTCATATCAGGAGATTGTAGCGATTTTTTAGATACTGCTGATGTAAAGGCATTTTTGTCCATTCCTTGAAAATGGCCCCAACAAAAATCTGAAAAAAATTGTTCTGGTACCTCAAAAGGTTGCTTCAACATGAAGGTCGGTTAACCAAACATGGATAGAGATAAACATGCCAAGATGGAAGAATATGGCACCTCATCTCTACAACAGAAATCTGCACCGGCAGACAGGGTTGGAAATTATTGAAAAATCATAGTCTCGATATTTTACTTATTGCTGTTGGTGGAACGACATGTTTGATTCTTTCTGGGGTTTTCTTTTTTCTTTGTTTGAGCAATGGTTGTCACTGTCTGAAGTTGCTATTTGCGTATAGATCTGGAAAGTAGTGTTGCAATAGTCTTGAGGACATTAGCTTTCTATGTGCTTGAAATGCATTTTTTGGTAGAGGGTTGGCGAATTTGAAAGGCATATGCAGATGCCTTGTACAAAGCCAATCATGGGAGATTGTTTTCCCGTGACAGAAGCTACTTGGCAGAGTGACATCATCGTTGTATGACATTCTCGGTTTAGACCAAGACTGTAGGGAATCACTGAAATGATAGTTTACAAAGTGGAAGTTGACACTTGGAGAACGTTGCGTGAGACACAATTTGCAGGATGAGTGACGGACATGATCTCAACCACTTTCACATTTTCATGAAGATTAATGATTCCTATTTAAAGGTAATGCCATGTCACTAAGACAAAGTCAGGAGTTTTTTGATTCCTGTGGAAATAGCACACCTGCAGCCAACTGGCTGCCAAAGCCACAAGCACAAATTGATCAAATGCTGATCGAGCTAGGTCAGGATGATTCCGACAAAGGACCTGGCTTGCTGTTGGGACCGGTGGCTATGGATATAAACAAGATGTTGATTGCCGCTGCAGTGATTATAAAATCAGACATCTACAACATCCTTCAAATAGATAACAAGTATATAACATGTAATACTTGCTCACGACTAGGATCAAGTATTGTTTTGAAGCAAAATTGGATGTTCACGTATCTTGCATGTGACAAACTGCAACTTGTTGTGCCATTCATTACAATTTGTTATTTACTATTTATGCAGCGGAAGAATGCACACAAAAGTGGACCTTGGATTTAAAAAGTCATCCATGACCTGGATCCACCGGCAGTTGGTAGCTACCACCAGGACCTTGTTGTTATTTGGCCTTCCTCGAGGCCATCGTGTACTCTCAACGGGTGTGGGAGCTGACTCGTAGCAAATCAGATGAGCTGCTTCTTGGATCCATTCAGAAGGCTTTGGTGTGATGTGATGGGTGATGAGCATCCATCAGCCATATGTTAAGCACTTTGCTGATAATCAGTTGATTAAGAAGATGGCATTTATATGATGCATTATTTAATATGAATGTTTTTCTTGAAAGTGGAATTCGATCTTATTTGTTGGAGTTTGTGTTCAAACCATGCTTCACCTTGTTTTTGCTGCGTTTTGACAGGTTTAAGATTTCAAACCAATGGGCCTTGGGAAACACCACTGAAAAAAACGCCTGACCCGGTCAGCGAACACAGCAATGGAAAAGCACCTTCTACCTTTGCATTAAATTATTTTAAAAAAACGAAAAACCTGGAGTGCGTCCTGTTCAAAACAAATTATGTTGGTTACCAGAGATATCTGAGCGCCAATGTTTCCAAGAAACTGCTGCAATGCAACACACTTTTGAATTGGTAAGTGAAACATGGGTTGGTTGAAAGTCACCTCACCTCAACCAACCTAAGGAAGGCACGAAAAACCTCGGAGTCAGAGATGCCTGAGGTGTCACGGTGACGGGACAGGCATGTTTTAGATTTGATCGGATTTTTGCTTGAGAAAACCCACAAAACGGTTTATCCTGATAAGACATATCTATTTGGATATATATATATACATTTATAGTATCCATACATGTATGTATATACAATTCAGCCACACTGACTATAAGCGAACTATACACATTTAGTATGTACTTTAAATAGTAATCTTTGGTAAGGGTCAAAAACCGTAAGAATAACTTAAGCATAACCTGATTTGCCAAAAAAGTGTCCAAGCCAGAAACAGGACCACATTGCCAAAGAAGCATTGTAAGTATAGGCATTGTTCCCTTATGTCACGATTCTTCACCAAATGCTGGGGATATCAAAGGTAACATACCACATATCTACATGGTTTGGATGTGGTGAAAAAGGTGACGAGGGTCTCCCTCCAAAAAACAAATGATTCGTCAATTTCATAGTGGACAACATGTAACAGGCTTTGAGAGTGCCGTGTATATGTATATAATATATGTACATTGGCAGAGATTCTATGTCAACCGACGGGATATATTTACCTACATCAAAAAATTGATCATAGATTGGACCTGTGGGGACCACAGATATTCATGACAGTCTCCGACAGGGTGAATTCTTGCAAGAAGTGGAACTTGATGTGAGTTGGTGGTATAGGAGGGTGAAGTTTTTAAATGCTTCTAAGGGAAAAGAAACTGGAATTGCTCTCCTACAGTCAGATTGAGTATGTGTTCCAAAGGAAACCATTCGCCATGGCAAGACAGTTGAAGTACAAAAGTCCAACCGTGGGCCTGGGACAATTTCAATGCTCATCACTAGTTGAGAAGGTTATCCGACTCGTTGTTTTTCATGCAGATCCGTAGAATTTGCAACTGGCACCCGGCGGGAATCCTAGTTTGTTAGGAATGCGAGTGATCAGATTTGACATATAAGAGGTCTGAGCAGACTTATCCACCAATCGGATTTTCAGATAGGAGTAGGAGTTCTAGAAGTGATACACAGTTTTGGGACACAGAGAGAGATGCGACGCAGGAATTCTTTGTTTTCCCTACAACCATACCTTTTCTCGCTAAACGGACCTCGCACAGATACATCTATGATGCCATCACTTGTCATCACTGACATCTATGATTGTTCGTTCCTACCAATCCTTATCTAAACCATCCTGCCAACGAAATATCCATCTTTGATTATCATAGAATCCTTATCCTAACCCCCCCCTGAACCTACCCCCTTTTTGTAGAATAACCCTGAAATAATAAGCCTAGATATCAGATATTCCAAGTGTTGTTTGTAGGTTGGTAGAATATGCTCCAATCAACATCGGGCAGTCGGGTCCAGGCTGTCATTCCAAGTACAGCCTATGAAATGCCATCCTGTCCTGCCACTGGGCAGCAACACCCGAATTTTCATATTGGCTTTGGACAATTCGATATGGTTGAGCTTTGGGTGTAAAACCCATGAACATATCTTGAAACGTACAGATATTGGCCCTATGTTTTCCTCCAACAATCATGCTTCGATTTTAGTGCAAGATGAGAGTATAGACGTTTCAATGTTTCTTTTTTTAAATCACCTAAGAGAAAGGGTAGTGACCCCAAGTATATGGATGCCCCATGCATCCTAAGCCTTGGCAATCCATTAGATTCAGCACCTTCTGGATGATTTTGTTGGTATATATTCACAGGTGAACTATGTATGTTGAGCTATGTTCATGTTTATGGTGTGTTTACCTTTATACGTCATTGTGTAAATGCTTGTGTGTTGCTCATATGATTTGCATACAGATCAGGTATCAAAGTAGGTTGTGTTCCTTGGAGTAGATGTCGGAAAGATATACCTGTATCCTTACATGCAAATATTTTACAGATATTGATATGCCTGCTTGCCTATTGGTACAAATTTGCACCCTACATTAATTTTGTTTCATGCATAGACCTAGTGTGGGTGTGTACCCATGTATGATTTCGGTGATTGATAACATAGATTTACATATTTGTGTTGTAATGTATGCGCAGAAGTTTTCTGTTATGTGCACACAAATCACTGTCTTCAAGCAAGTAGTCAGCAGTAAACTTAGTAGACATGTTGGTTTTACACTAAGTACTCATGCCTCCAACAGATTATCAGGTGGAAACAGAGTACGCACATCAGTAACTCTGTAGGTACGCTGTGTACAGCGTAAATTGTCTATCTGAAGCGGTGTTCGGTTCCGTATGAAAATGAAGCCCTGGCCAATTGAAACCTGTCATAACCTGTCCAAGTTTTGATTTGGGTAACCTTATGAATCTAATATATAGCCATAGTAACCTGATGGTTTGGGTAAGTGAATGGTAACCAGGGTAACCTTATAGCCATGTTTGCGTGCACTTAGGGGCTTATTCAACGTTGGCTTCGACTAGCTGAGGTATGTATCGAACGCATCGATGTCTCTGGAACAGGTTTGGTCACCCATAGCCATGGCTGGTCGGCAGAACAGCAGGCATCCGAAGGGTTGGAAAAGAGACTTACATGACAATGTCAAATTGAACTTGCAATTATGGATGTATCATATGTATCATGATAAGATATGTGCATTTTGTTGGCAAATGTTCTTGTTTCAAGCATTCAAGGATTGCTGTACCACCGTGTTTTCTGCAAGAATTGTGCAATTTCGTGCACAGCATCACTTCTGCTGGTTAGGGAATTCTGGTGTGTTTGCAGATATGTTGGTGTTGGTGCATGTTGGTGCAATATCATTCCATTTGCCCGGAAATTTGATGAAATATTTGTTGTCCTTCAGGCTTTTTCAGCATTATTTTAACATTGACAAGGTGCTTGGACCCGCACAAACCTACTCAAAGCATCGTGTGTGTTCGGTTGTCCGGGTTTTGGATATAAATGTTTCGTTCCAATACAAGTGAACAAAGTGAAGTAAAGCTTTCCATCAAGATACTGTGCAGGGCTAAAGTCTTCTTATTTCCAAAAGATAAGCACGCACACCTTGTAGCGATTAACAACACCGTGAATCAAAAATCCGGCTAAGCAGCTACAGCTTGTCATCAAACACTAAAAGTTTTACTTGTAAAGAAAAAGGTCCAAGTGTTAAGTAGAAATGGACATACATAGTATATGATTTTATATGCACATCACATTTCAGCAATGCATTTTAAATCCACCAAAAAACCCAATTGACATTCTTCAGTAATACATTTTGTAACTACACCTCAACAAAGAAATTGTCATATCTTTAGTCACTGTTTGAATACTACAACCCCAAAATTAACAAAACATGGTCACGTCATGTCATACTGGGTCACCATGTTCTTCCAGTTTTGGATGTTTGCTGCCGGCTTGGGCCCCCAAGTTTGTCTTTGTGACCCTGAACCAACCCACTAACCATGTTGGAGATTCCCTCAGAGCATCCAGGATGAACGTCGACCTCCCACCTGTTTCGCTTGTGCTATCATCGCAGCGAATGGTGGCAACGTGAACCCGCAACCGGGTTCCGTCGTCACACGCAAGACCTTGGGAAATCCCACCTTGAAATGTGAATGTGCCTTCGTTGAATCATTTTCTAGGTGGTGGCAACTCAAATATGTCTTCTTTTCACCCCGAAAATTGGGGAAGATGAACCCAGTTTGACTCATATTTTTCTAAATGGGTTGGTTCAACCACCAACCAGTTTTGGTTTGATGTTGAATGGTTTTATTGTGGAGTTTGGAAGTGTTTGAAGTGATTCCAAAAAACTGTATGTGATAGTGGATGGCCCTAACAAATTTTGATCCAAACGAAGTGAGTTGATGAGTTTGAAGTGACGATATATGTGATCCTTAATTGCAATCACATGAAACGCTTGGAAGTGACAATTCATAGAATATATGTATTTTTTCGTATATTTACAGTTTACACACATCATATATATATATACCAGAGTATATTAATTATATATATATTCACTATTGTTTCAAACTATTCATAGATGTGTTTATTTGACAAGATAGATACACACAGTGCTTAGCCTTGGCCACAAAACCGAGGTTGCTCAAAACAAGATGAATTGTGGGTTTGTCACTCGCAGGAACTCTGTGAAAGGTGGGTTGGAAGGTGCAAAAAAGTCGGTGGATGTTGGTGGTTTCTTAAGATTTTTTTTTAAGATGTGTTTTTTTTTGGGGAGGGAGCAACCCATTTCAGGGTCAAATGTCCCTATATAAAGTTCCCTAAAGCTAAGAATGGTTTCTTCTTCGAAACATGGGGAGTGTTTGTTCCGTTCCTACAAACGGCATCTCTTTGGGCCCTTTGTTTCCTCAGTATCAGGTCAGGCAATTCGCTGACAGGAATAGCATTAACTAAAATTAAGATCAAAGACAAGTTGATTTTCCATATGCCATAGGATCCACGT
This sequence comes from Breviolum minutum Mf 1.05b.01, assembly GCA_000507305.1. Lineage (NCBI taxonomy): Eukaryota > Dinophyceae > Suessiales > Symbiodiniaceae > Breviolum > Breviolum minutum. Next base: position 306,558 of record DF239136.1, read on the forward strand.
ATGGTATATTAAGCTACATTTACCAACAATATCAACCATTCATGTAGGTAAATATATCATACATGGATCCTATGGGTTTAGGATCAACAAAAGCTAAGTTGAGATCGACAAACATAATGCCTTTGAGATCTTTGCACTGGTCCACCGGTCCTCATGGTTTTAGGAGGTTGTTTAATGTTTCATCCCCATGGTCCGTTGTCTCGGGCTTTCCTTTTTGGGGTGGGCTTTCCGGTTGCAGTATTTGGATGGGTGACATGAGACCACCAGCTATGAAAGCGCAGGGAGTGATATGGATGTGCAACAACCTTTTGAGCGGTTGTAGCTTGCAAAGCTGTCCCTCCCCATGCTGTTTACTGTAATTCATACTATGGATTTGCTGGAACTATACATATATATATTTATTTTTTATTGATCCGTCGCTTTTCAAAAATAGGTCAACCCACCAAGGTCCCTGAAACGTTGCTTCGGGTTTTGTGTTTGAATCGTTTTACGATGTTTAGTCTCAAGGCTATGTTTGGGTGTTTGGGGACGGGTACTGTTATCTCTTCTTTTTTGTCCGTCCTTTACCATCCTTCTTAAAAAAATCGATTTCACAAGAGACTCTACGGTTGGCTGTAATTTGAGATGTTGCTGCTGTTGTTGTTTTAACATAAACAACACCGACATGATCGCTGTAAGTGTTGGGAACTGCATCAGCATTGTTTTAATCTTCGAGGTCTGATTTGTGGACATTTGGGTTGCGGAAGATATCAAGATGCTCACGCCAAGGAACTGTGCAGTTGGCTGCGGGGTTTCAACCAAAGTGCAATCGAAATCAGAAGTGACCCTTGTAACCTTGTAAGTTTTCACATTTGTTTCCTTTGTATATTAAATTTGCAGGGTTTTGGTCGTCTACTCGACCCACCTCCCTAGTGGTATGGCCGCCGATGGACCCAAGACTACGTAGGAATGCCAGTGCTACTGATGGAAGAAATCCTGCACCAGTCACCAGTTATATATATATATATACAACATGGAACATCTCCCACGTTTGTTGCGGTTTTGTAGATCTCGAATTCGGCAATGTTTCTTGCATAAAGAGAAGCTCTGATAGTAGTCTTTGACTCCTAGTAACTAGTATATATGTTTTGCTTCTTATTTTTGTTGATCAAAAGCAGGTACACTACGACAACATAAGAACTAGTACTAACTACTACTGCTGCTACTACTACTGCTACTGCTACTTCTTCTGCTACTTCTCCTACTAATATTCCTACTACTCCTACTCCTACTACTACACCAGACTCGTATTGGGTGGCGCCTGGCACTAATGATACTGTACTGTTCGAGATTCTTAACGGTGGATGGAATGGTGCATAATATGTTGTAAGGCGTTTTTGGAATCTCACGCTATGACCGAAAAAATGGAGCAAAACAACATCAGGACCATGCCACAGAGAACCGTCATCGCTTTTGTTGCTGGGATTTGGGGGTTGGAGCTGTGCGTGGTCAATGGTGAAAAGCAACAAGGCATATATATATATGCATAACCCATGCTGTGATGTTTTAAATGTTGACATATATCTTCACATAACATTCATATTGGGTCAACATGATTGCTATATCTCTTGTTTTTGGTAGATGCCCCAAGTGATGTTAGTGATGAATCATGTTGGTGCTTTTGCTTTGGAGTTTCAATGCAAAAGAATGCAAAAGACACGTCCAAGCTAGTAGAATACAAATTCTATATAGAAACATTTTCAGATACGGTAATACATGCGAAGCATTGCAACCAGCAAAGATTGACCCTTTTTTGTTTTCTCTTAACATTTTGAATGTTCCTCCTTTGATCCAGAGATTTGCTAGGTCTCATGATCAACGTTGCTTTTTTTCTCAATTTCCCCGACATCACACCCAAAATCACCTCTACATGACAAAAAAAACACACACCTTTACATTTATTTTGCTTCCCAAGCAATGACAGGTCACAAAAATTTGCCGACCAACCAACGGACCAACGGACCCAACGGACCGAGGCTATCAGCTGGAGACGGGTCGTATTTGGGATTATGCCTCGGATGTCTTCGTCCATCGACGTTTAGTACAGACTGCGGCCATGGGACGTTTCGAATTGGCGTTACCTGCACCAGCGGTGGAAGAAGCCTCGTCTTCATCGAAGGCAGGGAGGGTGGAGAAGTGGGGCTGTTGAGTGAGATGTTTCTTTTGTCCCATGTTTGAAGGTTCAAGTCAACGGGTTCTGAATTACCTTGTAATTGCTTGTTTGGTGAAAAAATGCATTCTTGTAACATCCTTGAACCTTTTTGATAACCTGTTATTTTGGTTGGAAATTCACCTTCCTTTGGGAGCGTTTAAAAGCTTTTACGGCACAAGCATCCTGCGGGTTTGAACTTCCAAAATTCTCCGGTGACGCTGTGCTACATTACCATTGAGGCAGCTGACCTTGATTGATGGGCTAAAACAAACATTTGATGTATAATGTAATGTGTCCATTTCTATGCACCATTTCTAGTATAGAAGTGTTAGAAGTGTAATGAGTTGAGTGTCAGGAGAACAAAAACTGTCAAGAAGAATGTTCTGCCATAGATCTTCCACTGGGTCTCAAAATGTAAGAACTTTTCGAGGTGTTGATGCACCTGTTTTTTCTTGTTCTTGTTGTTGTTCTTGTTGTTATTGTTTTGTTTTTGTATGTTTTTGTTGTTTTCCCCTGTTTTTTTCCACGGTTTTGGGTTGTGTTCAAATCCCGTAAATTTTCCGACAATAAAAAGTTTGAGCGAAATCGGACTCTCCAGGTGCCGGTGCCTGGCCATGAAGAACTTCTGTCCATGGAACTGGATGCCATCCTTGCATCGCAGTCTTTCGGTGAAGGATGGAAGATCCGATGATCCGAGAAGATCCCGAAGATCCGAGAAATCCGAAAAAAAGCATGGTTGTTTAGGTTATATAGGGGATATAAAACTACCTTTCGGATGGGATGGAAGATCCGATGATCGAGAAATCCGAAGATCCGAGAAATCCGAGAAAAAAGCCCTGGTTGTTTAGGTTAGAAAAAGGGGTGATTTTACTAGCCAGGTTTTTTTGAGGGATGATAATAAACCATGATAACTGGGTGGTGGCAACTCTAATATTATTTAGTATATATTTTCACTCCGAAAATTGGGGAAGGTGAACCCAATTTGACTAATATTTTTCAAAGGGGTTGAAGCCACCAACTAGTTGTGTATGAGGTTTCTATTTTAAGGGGTGGGGCATTTGTGAACATGTTGAATGTGTTTGCATGGAATTGAAATATTCAATTTCTAAAAATTCACCTTTTCAGGAAGATGGAAGGGAAGATAGTCGAATCATGTTGAAGCACAGCTTTTCTTCTTATTGGATTGATTGACTCATCCCTTTATCTATACAGTATGCTGTCTCCTTTGCATCTTGTTCAGTGTTTGAGGTGACCCCAGAAATCCGTCAGCCCGGAAAAACGACTGCAGTGATACTTAGTGACTCAGTGACTTTCTGAACCTGGGATGCCTTTTTTTCCAGTCCATTCGGAAAGCTGGATTTATTCCTTATAGAAGGTAGGCACAAAAAATATATTATATTTATATATGCCAGTTGAAACATTTTGTCATCAATCAAGTGATTCCCAAACATATGTCATAATATCCCATTAATGAAATGTGGAATATATATATATATATATTATAGTTCCTTGCATTTTTGCAACTTAGTTATACTCAAAAAGTCCGATTCGTAACCCTTCGGCCTTGAAGGTTGGACCATCAACGCTCCCTCTACGAACGTCAATTGGCGGCACCTCGGCTGTTTTTTGAAAAAGGAGTGTGAATGTTTAGTTGGGGGGTAAAGGAATATCATAGACATATAAGGACATGTATATATCTATAATTATGGGTGTTTTTTGTGTAAAACCATGTATATTTAATAGAACTATGTGCATAATATATTTTGATATATGCATGTAGAATATGTTTGTAACAGATTTATGCACTAGTACTTGAGACTTACAGTGATATCAAGATTAGTTCATGTTTTTTTTTCTGGAGGAGATCAGAGTTGTAAGCATGTGCTACCAAAGCGACATAATGGCCTTGATGAAAACCTGTGTGACCGAGGGAACTACATAAAACGACGCCGTTCAAAAGAATTTAAAAGACTTAGCCTTAATCTGGCAGACGGTTCTACTTCAAAGATCATCAAAACACACTGTGGAGATGAAGATGTTTCAAATGATTGCGTCACAATTACCGTAGTTAAATCATCTGAGTTCTATTGTGACCCAGTTCTTTTGAAATGGAAATAAAGACCTTAACATGTTTAGTGAAGTCCTTTTCTATTCCGGTTGTCCCCTTCCCCTTCCTGGTGGGCAAAATCCCCCACCAGGATTTGCAGAGACTGCACAGTGCCTCAATGGCCGAGCTTGATTGCGTCACTTTGACGAAGATCCGTTGGGAACTGTTGGATTAAAACAGCATGAACAAAACATGAGGAAAAAGCCAGGTGGTTTCAAAGACGTGATTGTTTACCCCGAAAATTAGCATTTAATATTAGTTGTTTGTGTGGGTTTAGGTGAAATTTTGATGTGGGTTTGTGTGGGTGGCCAGTCCCCAAACTCCAGAACCTTTGCCGGAGAACTGCCAATGGCGGTTTGATGACAAGGGGGAGGATGTTTGGTTGGCCACAAAACCCCAAGTAGGTCGCTCACCACCGAGGTTCCTATTTTGACGATGATTAAATTGGTGGTTTGACCCAAGAAACTCAAGAGAAACTCCAAGATGGGGATGAAGTTTGGAAAAACGGTGGTAAGTGGAAGAAAACATGTAATGAGGAATAGGTGTCAAAATGATGGGATCAGTAACAGACTTCTTGAATAAACTTGAGATCTCTAGACATATGTTTCGATGATGTTGATTGGAAAGGTGATGTTCCTCCACTGGGAAAGGACATGTCACCGAGGGGCCTGTGCAGACATGGCTGAGACTTGCAAGATTCCTTGCACATCCGTCGGCGAGTGATAGCATCAGCGTTTTTTATTCATCCATTCGTGCAATGTCATGCACATACACGTATGTATTGCAGTCATTCAAGAGATGTAGAGTATTCTGGGTTATTCCTTCGTAGATTGTATACCACCAAATCTGTTGACTATGGGTCGACCACCAGTAGCAGATCTTCATAATTTGTGACGTCATGAAGGAAATTCTTGGTCATTCTGTTCCTGCTGTCCCATGCTTCCACCGTTGTCCCCAAGGCAAAAGAGCAAGAACAAAGACGCGAATCTTCTTTGTCACTGGGCTGGGAGGTAGATACACGAAAATAGATGCCGGGCATGACAGATTCTGACAGATCCCTGGTTGTTGCAGATAGTTTTTGTATGTTTTTGTTTTCATTGCACCATTTGATTTCTATGGATGTTGCAGCAAATTCCACTTTGGATACGGAAGTGTCTGGGCTTCATCCCACCGTTGGATGATCAGCCCGCTTGATCCATGGCTGCCCTTTTGCAACAGAGAGACATTTCCAGTCCTAGGGCGTCTCATTTGTCCAGAAAAATATGTTTTTTTCTCCAAGGTTTGTAGGTTGTAAACCAAGAAAATGGTGCATCCAGAAATGACTTCAGGGGGTCGTTTTGAAGAGTTTGGAATTCTTCTTGGCTTCTGCAAAGATCCGATTGGTTTTTTGTAGAAGCATGTTTCAGAATGGTTCCAAACCGTCGATAAACCCGCAACCCTTTACCAAGCCAATTTAAAAGTGTTAACTCTTTCCCCCATAATCATGGTTCAGTGGTTAACATGCTAACTAATGGAGATACACCCATCTTCAACTGGACCATGATTTTTTTAGAGGGTCCGGGTAAGGATTTATCATTCGGCCTTACATGTTTCATCGCTGAGGTATGAAGAACTTCATGGTATGGAAAAGCAGGTCAAGTTACAGGACCTATCAGATTGGAGGGTTCACCCCATGGGTGATGAAACAAACAGTGCCATTCGTTATGGTAAGGTTACACCCGGACCCTCCCATAGGCTCCATGGTTTCAGTGGAAAAATGGGTTGGTTAGTATCTCCAATTATTTGTTTTGTTTCCTTACATTTAATGTTAATTTTCCACTAAAAACCATGGAGCTATGGGAGAAAGGTGAATTGGTATAGCGAGTCATATTTCTTATGGTTTAATTCTTATTGAGGTCACATGACCAGTCTAAAAAACAATGTTTATGGATGTTGTTTGAGGTTTGAAGCAAATACACATCCAGCAAATGGCCCGATATTTGAAGAATGTGGTGAAATATGATGGTTCAACTAGATCTATGTTTGTAGAAAGGAAGGTAACATCAGGTATATGTCAGGATGTTCCACAGAAAATCAACAGATACTCATACCATTGAGTTGAAAGTTTGCACAGGGCTGGCAAGATGTTGATGTTCACCAAGTGTGTTGCAGGAAACTGGCGAAACTGGAAAACCTTCAAACTCTGGATGTTCATGATGTATCTGGTGTTTTCCCCTTCTTCGTACATAACACATCAATGTGTTCAGGTCCCTTAATGACAGGAAAATATGTTCTATCACAACTGGTGAAGGATGAAGCGAAGTCAGTATTGGAAGAAATTTAGATCAATAAAGATGTGTTTTCATCATGTTCGCCAATGCAGCATGAATACAGTATGGAAATTACATGAAATATATAAAGGAGCCAAATTAAATGTCTGAGTCAAACTAATGCGATTTATTTAAACTAGAGATGTGAATTCCCAGAAATACTGAGCTTGATGATTGCTAGCATATTTTACTGACAGATTGCTGACTCAAAATTTGGCAATCCTTTTGAAATCCAATCAAGTTCCAACAATGGTAGTGTCTATGGAAGAAATCCCGACCAGTTGGGTCGATAAAACACAACAAGGAATGTGATATTTACAATGCCATCACTGGTTAGGTGTATTTTGTCCATCAGCACTATAACAGGATTTTGCTGCGATGTCGTGTTGGTTCCCAGGTAATTGGACACCACATTGTTGATATATTTTTACTTTTTCATATGTATCATTATGATGCGACCCGTGGCTGTTAAGACCCCTTAGGTGTCTTCCCCATTGCCAAACAAGGCTCCCCTATTCGATCTCTCCTTTTCCTGCTATGCTTGTTTAATCGGGAGGAGTTGGCATAGCCTATAAATCTACAACTCAGAATCTGTACATCTAAGTGGCAAAAGAGAGCCGTTTTTTTGCTGTTCAACTTGTCTCGTTTGTCACCAGGAAAAGCAGTTGAGCGCAGCACAGAAGAGTTTTGCTGCGGAAGATGAGCGACGGAACTTTGCCAAAGAGCTCAACCAGTCGCTCCTGCAGAACCGTCTTTTGGCAAAGTTTGGTACTCCCCTGCGTATGAGGGAAGAATTGGGCCTATATGGTTCGGGCCATTTCCAACAAAATATTTGGAAGATTTTGGGGATGAAATCTTCTAAACAAAAAGTATTTAGAAGACTTTGGGGATGAAATCTTCGAAATCAAAAAAGATTAGAAGATTTTGGGGATGAAATCTTCTAAATCAAACATATTCAGAAGATTTTGGGGATGAAATCTTCTAAATCAAACATATTTTGAAGATTTTGGAGAGGATATCTTCTAAATCAAAAATATTCAGAAGATTTGGGGGACCAAATCTTCTAAATCTTCGAAATCCAGGTTTTGGGGTGGGGCTGGGGTCTGGAATCTGCTAAATCTTCAAAATCTTCTTTCGGGGCGGTAGCCATGGCAGCAAAGAAGATTTGAGAGCATTTGGGCACAGAAAGCCCCCCCAGCCCCCCAGCTTTTTTATATTTTAAGGTTGCCTCCTCTCATTGCTACAGTCCTCACAGCAGCAACAACAACAGCAGCAACCACCACAGCAATCACAACAACAACAGCAACAACAACAACAAGAAGAAGAAGAAGAAGAAGAACAACGGCAACCACAACAACAGAAACACAAACAGAAACAACAAGAGTCGCAGGGGGGTGGACTGATTTTTTCCTTTCCTTTGTCGGTGGCTGTAAACAGGGTCAAAAAGAAATCCGTGGAAAAGTTCGAAATGAAGCCCACCAGAGGAAGGTAGCAAAAGAAACCCACACAAGTGACAAAAAAAGCCTTGCCCTGGAATGACTGGTGTTTCTACTACGTCGGCCTTGTGCGTGGATCTCGAGTAATATTTTTTTTTGATCCCCCATGGTGCAGAGGTTTTCACCTCCCCTCCCAGGTTCGAGACGATTTTGTACGTGCAATATTTTTTTTGATCCTCCCGGATTATTTTTTTGATCCCAACAATAATTTTTTGATCCCTCACCCTATTCAAAAACTTCACATATATACACATACGGACAAACATCTTACATATTTGTATATGTAGATGTATTTGTATATCCATAAGTAAATGTATATGTATGTAAAAGATTTTTGAAGTTCATGGAAAATTCATTGAAATCTTTCAATGTCGGAGTTGTTTGAAAATTAGATTCCACCGTTGAGTTGTGGAGGTTGCAGAACGTCTTGAGTTGTTGATTCAAGTGAAGGTTTCATCGAAAATAAAATGGAAACATGTCGGTTTTCCTGTATGACCCTGTTTTACTTGTTTGTACAACGAAAGATAATATCATTGGACTCTACTGTGTCAAAAGATGCATTCATCAAGGCCTTTGATGAGTCGAAATTGTTCTGAAACATGATGGTTTCACTGACCGTCTTCAGAAATTTGATGTATGGATTTCATGACTTATAAGTATATAGATTTACATAAAGACCTCGAAGGACGGGCTCACCCCAAAAGACGTGTTGGGTGTTCAGGATGTCAAGGATTTGTTCCCAACTTGTCTTGACATTTTGAATTTTTGAAAAATTGTTGGAAACAATACTAGCTATGCATACAATATATGTTTAATTTTCCGGATTGAACCTGCCAGGCAGATAATAATGAAAAGTGACTGGGAGAGTACCAATGGTCACGTTCTTCCCTTCCGGACCTGCATTTTCGGGGCTAGTTGTCATTGTTATGGAGACCTGGAACTGTGGCACCGACACCCAAGATTGGTTCAGGTAAAGACATGGCAGGCGTTGCTGATGCAAAAAAAGAGGCCTGAACATTTTGTTTGTGAAGAGAGATGGTATGAAGTTAAAGTTTCAAAATTTCTTGGAATTCGAAGAAAATTTGGAGTTTTTGTCCTAAAGTTCTTCGTGAAAATATTAGATGTTTTGAATATATACAGGTTTGTGGTTTCTGCATTTGGGAAACAGACAAACAACTTTTGAGGAGCACAGGGTCGCCTACTTGTTTTATTTGGGTGCAGAGATCAGACGACTTTACTCCAAAATGTATAGTTGCCTACCGAAATATCAAATAATTACCCCAAAGGAATGATTTCATTTTGGGTCACTGTGTTGTGACAAAATCTGCCAAGAAGAACATTTTTTTGTGAATTCATGTCAATGTCTCTTGCCTTGAATGGTGCAGTTGTATTTTTTGAATAGGCCAAGCGAAGCTGAAACTGAATGGCAGTGACCAAGTAGATTGGAGTGTTGTGAACAAACCATCCATGTCAAAGGCTTATTTGGAGAGTGTTTTGAAGCTGCAGAAACAAGGGAAAATCATTATTGTCTTTGAATGTGTCGAAACGCAATCTTGGAAAGGGGTCGCCAACCGGATACTCCTTGCTGAACATCACTTCTATCATTCCCAAACTTAGAAATGCAACACATTTGGGGGTACGTTACATCCTCACTCAGTAGCTGTATTGTAGACTAGAATGCCCCAGGCCTGAAAGATTCGGTGGTCTCTGGCTCATAGGTGCAATTAGTAAACAAGTGTAAAAAAGGTTGTAACCCCCGAACCACATTCCCCAACCAAAAACAACATCAATCAACATTTAAAACACAGTTCCCAGAACCACATGATAAAAAACACCAAAGTACATTCTGATCCATACTGCAATGTTGTTTTTTGTTGACCCTTTCTTTGTTTTGGGGTGGTGGTGGTGTGTTATACCAACCGCGCCACCTTAAAAACTGCCACCAGGAGGATGATCCCTTGGTACTGAGACTTCGTGAAAAAGTGGCGCTGTTGAGAGAACAGATCTCCGCGCTCGATGAAGGATGAGAAATGAAACAACGCGTCGCCCTCGTCGTTGCCACACCATCCGGGGGCATGAATGAAGTGCTGAAGGTGAAACAGTAATTACCCAATCTTGGGCCGGGTTGATTGCTTAGTTTCAGGTAGCTAAGTGCGAGAATTTTGTAACTACAATGAGTTATACGGATATGATAATTATGATTGATATGAGTTTGTGTGTGTTTGGTATATTTTGATACATACATATATATATATATACATACATATATTTATCATGTTTAGTTTGTTTTGGACAGGGAGTTTACCATTTCGTCTCATTTCGTCATGATAAATCAACTGGCAAAGACCATGCTTAGCTGCTTTGTTTATTTTGCCAACCCACTGAATCGAACTCCGACCCTGGGGCAGGATGGGTAGACAGAGTGAACTAGCAGATGATCCACATTATGAAGGAAATAAATCTTATTAATAATTGATACATCTTTTCACTCAATCAAAACAGTTGGTGTTTACCACCAATAACATCCAATACCCAAATAAGATCGTTTGGGATGACCATGAAAAAGCATGAAAAAGGTCACGATTTTTTCATCCATGCATATATCCATTAAATTCGAAAATCAAACGGCAACATGATCATCCCTAGAAGTGCTATGTCTAGACCTCAAAGCCGAAGCATTTTTCCACCTGTTCGGGCAGGCATGACGGAGTGAGATCGGATCGCTCTCCATGCAGTGGAGAAAGATGCAGCGGTTTAGATGGAGAAAAAATGCCAATTTGACACTGAGATGAATATGCAATTTACTATGGTTTGTTTTGTGCATAAAAATGAATTTTGCATGTGATTCGGTTTGTTGTACATAAAAACCAAATCATTTCCATATTTTTTGTTCAAAGAAAAAATGCCTATATTCAGCCAGGAGTCCGATGAATACCGAGCTCGGTGTCCGTAAGGTGCAGCGGTTACCAGGGACGTCTCTACCCTACCCTCCATGGAACGAAGCCATATCCCAACCTGGGAAAAAATGGGAAAATCATCGACTCAAAAGTGCCGGCTGGTATGGGGATATGTGAATTTCCCCGGAGGGTACGTATATATATATATGTGTGTGTTTGTATGTTCAAAGAGAGAGATGATGTGAAAACGTGTCTGTTGTGTTTATTTTTTGCCATATGTCAATGGTAATTATATACGAATGTGGTAAGAGTTTAATTTTTGTTTTTTAGGATCACACATTCAGAGGCAAGGGACAAACACGATACGGATCAACATACACATATCTGGTGGTCACCCCAAAAGGTTGCGCGGTACCGTAGAATAATCCTCCCAAAATTGCCCATACTTATTTTATACACACATGCATATATGTAAAGTGTGTAAGGTGTACGAATCACATGTTGGTTCTACATGCACCTAATTACCCATATCAGAAGGGCTGTAATTAATAGGTGTTTTGTTTTTTTCTTGAACTGGGTGAATCACCCCATATTCCGCCCATTTCCTGGAATACTCACGGGTGTTTTGTTGAAAGACGATGATCCCCTTTTGTATGCAGATATGTATATATATATATATATTTGCATGATATGATTATATACATGTATTTTAAGTACATTTGAAGAGACCGGAGGCTTGCAGCTTTCCCCTACTTCACACCTTCAGATAAAGATGTCACACATGATTCACATGATACCCTTCAAGATATAAAGTATTTATTTCCCCAACATTTTGGCAGGTTTACCTGGAACTTTACCTCCCAAAAAAACTTCCACAAAAAAAATTGCCCTGAGACAGGCCCAATTCTTTGATCAATGTTTGAGAGCAGATCGTTCTGTGGAATATCCCAGGCATCCAGTGTCTGAATGGGGGAGAAGGTGACCTTCAGAAAGTGACGGTGGATATTTTTGTTGGTGATTTTTCGGCTTTCCCTTCTTGCTTGAGAAGGTGAGAAGATTTGTTTCTTCTTGGGGGGTGCTACCCCAAGTAACATGTTTGTTGAAAGATAGAGATGGAGTGATCAAATTCCACACAGTTTTTGCAGCAGAAAAGCTGTCATTTGAAGTGTTTGTTGTTGCCTCCCTGCATTGAGTCCCAAAGGTATCCTTGGGTAGGGCTTGGAGGAGCAAAATATGTTCATTCATGTTGGTTGGGTTCCATATTGGAAGAGGGATAGATGCAACTGATATGTGCATTGTCACGTTTGAAATCCTGTGATGATGAGATAGTGCATCATCAATCTTGATGTCCATGCGGTATTATATATTTGCATCATTGATAACACAACAACTTTGTGTTTATGCTTATCAAGACTAAGCAACATCATCCGCAACAACAGCCGCAACAACATTATCCGCATTATTAGCACACATGTTCCTTCACACATCACCATATCATCCTCATCACTATTTTGATTAAACCATCATTATCCTCAGCCAACCTCATCAAATCAATTGTATTGTCATAGTAGTGTACAAAACTAACATGACACTGGGAAAAGAAAATGGAAAAAAACAAAACAACCATTTGAAGATGCGATGTATCTCCTAGTGAAAATAAAGATGTTCCATTGGCATGTTCTTTATTTATGTTATTTTTTCGGGTGGTGTACCCATAAAAATTCCCTAACCTCCCGTTCATTGGCATCACATCAACGGCCCCTTCCAGGCGCCCTGCATTACCTCCGGTGAAAATTTCATCTTTTCGTGCACAGGAGGCGGATTTTTTTGGGGGAAACTGGCTTCACCAGGATTGGTGGGTTATGAAGCCTTATGAGTCTCATGTCCTTACGATAGAACTGAAAAATTCAATAGAGAAAACGTAATCAAACGCAAGCACCAACGATTTTATTATGGCTATGGGTAACGGATGGTAATGTTTGCTTGCAGTAGCATGTGTTTTGTTCCGCAGTGGTACTCGTTCCTGTTTCCAAAGAGCCAGCCGAGTGTGGAGCATTCGAAACTGATGCACATATAGATATGCACAAGTGTTTTTTCAAATGGGTCCAAACTCGTTACCAACTGTCATGGTAAAGTGGTGAGTTGCTTATTTTACAGGATTGAAATCCGAGAAAAATGATAATGATAATATGTTGACTGAAATTATTGCTTATGACATTTATGCTTTCAACTGTCATCATTATGATCATCATCATCATGGTTATCATGATCATCATCAGCACCACCACCACAACCACCGCCACCACCACCGCCACCACCACCACCATCATCACCATCATCATCATCATCATCAATGTGTTGTGAACAGAACTTGGCAAATATGTCTTTCAATTCTCGCATCAGTCTCGAACCACGAATCGTGGATCCATTTGTTTTTGTCAGGTCCGTGTACGCAGCTCACCAAAGGCACCATGGCATAGGCTGGGGAATTTGACCACCGATCACAGTGATATTCATTTGGATGAAGATCTAATTGGGTTGATTGAAGACTTGGGGCTGATGTACATTCTGGGTGATTTGTGTTTATTTTGCAAAGGTGTGTTTTATACTAATATTATATATGGATTATTTATGAACACCTTTATGGGTCAGACAATGTATGGCAATGGTGGGTCAATTTCTATGCTGATGATATCTGTGACCAAAGGGCTAAAGATTTAGCTCCTAGGAACCAAAGCAAAGTTGTAGACTGGGTTTTGGGAAGGGCTTGGAAGCTCAATATATTTCTCGCGGAGAGGGTACAGCTTATCATCACTCATGGCCCTAAACTCCCCCAAGAGCCTAGGAAGGCAAGACACACCAAACACATTGTTTTTGCAACTGCAGTCGATACCAAAATAGGAGCACATGCTTGGAAGCATAACCCTAAAGGAGGAGTGGTGTGTACTCAATGTGGTAAATCAATCAAACCTTACCTGTCCCTAGCAGACATAGAAGTGCATCTGCGGCAAGCCTGCCAACCTTTACAACTCCCTTTGGGAATCCGTATCCATCATAGTCATGATATAACCAGACTACCAAGTGGAGGACAGTCGTGTAGATTGTGTGGTGCTGTGGTTAGGAGAAACACCAAACGGTTACAGGTACCTTGTAGGAAGTTAGCAGTAGCTAACAGGCACGGCCAGGTGTTGGGAGGAAAAAAAAAAGATTATTTATGACATGAAATGCCGGTAACTCATGTATGAAGTAGATTTGGCCAAATGAGAGCTGTCACAGCCACTTTCGGAAGATACTCCTGCTGACGTGTTGCTGTATTTTTATTTGCAAAAAAGTCATGATCGCGATTTACTATTATTCATGTTTCTATAGAGGTGGTAGTGAGCATGACCATCGGTTGTCACAACTGTCACCCTTTACCTTTAAACTTTTTACGCAACCTTTTTTTATCCGGTAGATAAAAGGTCGGGAACCAATAGCTGTAGCCTCAGGCAAAGCCTACTGGGAGGTCCAAGGAATATACGAAATCATCATCTAAAATCACATCCAGGATGTACCCTCACAAGTTAAGATATACAGAATAATAGTGAAACAGTAACCTTCTTCTACCCCCAATATACCACGTATTACCCCATTTCCAGGAATTTTATGACTTCTGAAGTTCGTCACCTTAACCAGTCATGATATCTTCCGCCAGGTCATCTACAACGGAGAGTCAGGAATCCACCAATGGTTGGACAGGTGGATTCATTTTCAGATATAGAATATAAAGAATAGACATGTACACATGTTATTATCTACATTGGTGCCTGGGTCTATGTTGTTTCCAAATGTACATTGTTTTTTCTTTTTAAAGATGCATATAGCTTTCTAGTTACACTGCGTATATGTACACATGTTCTAAATTTAATTCATGCATGCATGCTTGAAACCCTTAATATACTGTAAGTAAAACGATGCGTACCTTATAGCTTCAAGTTATCCCAAACCATGATGCCAGTTTAACAAGAAATTGTTTGGATTCAATGGTTGGGATGTGGTTGCGTCCCTTGTGTAGTCTTCTTTATCTACTATTAGTTCAACGTCAAACCCAACTGATGGTGATCAATGATCCTCATTGAATGTGATGTACGAGATACATATGTTCCTTCCATCGATAGTTTGGTTGCAAAGAAAGGTTTTGTGGGGCAAAAAGATGCGAAGGTTCAATACTGACACTTAAAGTCATTACCCCGGAAATTGACAAGTTGCTTAAGTTCATGGGTGAGTCTCTGAAAAACATATACGTATTGGTCAATATACTTGGACAGAAGATTAGGTGGAAACAGAGACAATCACGAAAAGATAGGTTGGTATTGTCAATTGTCAGCAGGTCTGCTTCTTCCCTACTCCTCGTTTGTACCATTTTTATTTCATATGTTTTTGCTATGAGATTCACATTACCCTTTAAAGAAGGAATCAAACCATTCTACTCAATCTCAGTCGTTCTTGGTGCAGTAGTATAGTAGTGGTACTTTGAAACTAAAGGACGTTGGATAAAACAGTGCACAACAAGATCAGGAACACAAATAGTTTTTTTGTTTTTTTTGTTTTTTTTGTTTTTTAAAAAACCCCTCTGATCTAAAACCCCTCAGATCCAGGGCCCTCATTCGAATTGATGAACCTACCAAGGTTATCCAACGTGTATTCATGCATATTTTACGGTACATATATATATATATATGTCTGTATATATTCAGCATAGAAATCTACCGAAAACAAAAAACCCGCGTGAAGAAGCGGCCTCGGCTCCCTGTTGATCGTCTCCAGGAGCCTCCACGAACTTCAAGCCTTGGTGTCCAACAAGGTTTGCCCGAAGAGGTCGGTCCAACGGAGAGTTACAGTAGGGAGTTGTTGATGGTTGGGTGAGCGCGAAACCCGACCCACAATGATGAGAAATTGGAAGGACCCCGTCATGGTAAAGTGATAATTAGTTGATTTCGTTTGAGAAATCCGGGGAGAAAACCAGTTGATATCGTAAATAGCCCATTTTTTTACAGGGTTTATATAATACATTCCAGGCAGGTGGTGCAGGATTTCTGCCATCAACAGTACCATGAGATACCGTTTTGAAATTGATTTGGTTTGAATTTGGATGTCATGCAAAGAGTGGTACAGTCGTACATCTGAATAAACAAGTATTAGAAGACAAAGCAATGTCAAAGAAGTTTCTATGAATACCCACCGGAAGTTTAACATAGCCCCTGAAAATGGATGGTTGGAAGACTACTCACCTTTTGGGAGGGTAACTTTTCAGGGGCGAACTGTTAAACTTCGGGGGGGTATGCAGTTTTCCTAGAAATGGTTTTTGGTGCCATTATCATCTCCTCCTCCCAAGAAAGAGCTTGGATAGTCCAAGTTTCCTCGGACAAACAAAAATCCAAGATCAACGGGCTGGTTTATGTTGATAAATTTATATCCTATACCAGCACCCTCAGAGGGTACACAGTAAAGCACCCCGGAAAAAGGGGTGACTATAAAGCACCCGTTGTTCATGCAAGCCATGCATCCAAGAATATATGTGTTAACCATGACTCTATGACCATGAACCTAAGGGGTGAGGCATTTAAAGCAAATCCAAATTTGGGTGAAAACGACACGGAAATGACACGTTTCTGGCGGTGGTTTTGGGCCCGACACCTTTTGAATGGGGCGCCCAATAGGCACCCTTTCCCCGACACACATCAGAAGGGGTGCCTAATGGACACCCGTTCACCGACACATTTGCAAGGGGTGGAAAAGACTGACACGTGAATGACACGCATTGACACGCACGAAAGGATGCATATCTCACTTTTTGTGTATCCCTAAGTGTACATGTCGTGTTTCATGACCACGCGCCATGATGCTTCATATTTTTTTCAGAACGTGCTTGCAAAGTACAAGGGGCGGTTTCCAGAAGGGGCGTTCATAAAGCACCCGTGTGAGGGTGCTGGTACATACACATGTGTATCATGTAATCTATCACAACACATAGTTCCATGATTTAAACAAGTTCATATTCCAATTGCAAAATCTCCAAACCGATTCGATTCTAGAAGGTGCGCATGACACGAAAAAATAACACTTGCCTGATACGTAACCTGCTTGATACATTGCCTTTACACCTTTCCCATCTCAAGGCCATGGCGAAGTTATCGAGGCAGCGATAGCAGTGAGGGGGTTTAAAATTCCTGAAGTTTTGACGAATGGATAGCCCAAAAATGATCATATGTTGAAGGTATCTATATGTGAAATTTCCAGGCTGTTTCATGTTTGAACCAACACAGCTCAAGAGCTGTGCCATCAGTCATTTTTTAGATGTGGAAGTGGGTTGTCAGAAAAGCTTTTGAGGACAAACAAACATAAAAGAGGCTTACTTCCCCTAAAATTAGCATAGCCCCTGAAAAAAGATGGTTGAAAGAGTGCTTTTCTTATGGGATTGTTCCTTTTTCAGGGGACCATATTAAACTTCAGGGGTGTAGAAGCAAAAGTTCAAGACGTTGGAATGTCAGCATCCTTGGAACAACATGGAACAATTCGACCAGCCAGCCTTTCCCTTTCGCTAGGAAGCAAAACACCTGAGGGACCAACTGCTGCAGCCAGAAGAAACACGTTGGACTTACATGTAGAACAACATCAACAACAACAACAACAACAATAATAATGATAATAATAAAACACAACAGCAACAGCAACGGCCAATCAGCAATCAACATTAAAAATCAACAACCAACAGCCAATATCAGCAGCGACGGAAGATCAACTATAACAACAGGACTTTTACTTCTACTACTACGGCTACAACCACTCTCACTGCCACAACGACAACGACCACCACCACTAGCACTACCAGCAGCAGTATTAATTACTTTCAACATTACCCACTGTCACGAGATTTTTGACAAGGACAGCATACCCAGGACCACCTTGCACTGCTTGGGCTGTGCCAGGTTTGATACGTCGATGTTGGATTTGGTGAACCAATGCAGACGTGTCAGGCATGGATCATCACCTGTTGCAACCCAAGATTTGACGCATCACAGCATGTCCGTTGGGGCCTTTGTGGACATAGAAAAGTTGAGATGTTATATAAGCCCTATATATATAATATGACAAAGCTGTGGTCGCAGCTCTCCTCTAGTGATGTTCAACTTCGCAATGATGCATTTTGGTGACTGGAAACTGTAGATGATTGGTTATGCTAATACCTAGCCATGGATTGATGGAAGGAACAAGATCTATCAAGGATACTATAGCTGAAATGAATAGAAGCATCTCATTGTGTAATGAAGTTCGTTTATTTGTTTCTACTTTCTTGTTGATGGTTTTTGGGGCTTTGCCTATGAAGATGCTTGTGTTCAGTGCCTTTTTTCACGTTTTGACTCCGAAATCAGCAGTCCATTTTGCCATGGATTCACTGCAACTTCGGCTGCCTTTTTGGTGCATCTAGAGCTGTAGATTTATACTGAAAACGCCAGTTGCTGCGATGAAACCACCAATTTGTCGCCTTGGTTTCCTTTTATATACCTGCCCTTTTTTTTGAAGCTTGAAGCGAAAGAAGACGTTTTTACTCGGCAGGCTACACCCAGCTACTACAGGACTTGTTCGTTCTGATCCTCGAATTTTGAAATTGGAGTGCTCAGAGAAACGCAAACTTTGGAGAGAAAAACGATGTTGAGAATCTGTCAATTACGGTACCTGTAATGCCGGCAATATTGAGGTGGGTGAATGATATTGTTTGCATGCTGGCTGACTCAAGGACATGTAACATGATATAGATACAGTCTTTTCGCACTCATGATCACAACAATTTCATATTGTGATCCCATCTTTTGCAGAAAATAGTGATCGAGCTCGCTTGCAGAGTGTCAAACAAGACAAGAGTCACACTTCTAGTGGTTTTGCGGGTGTACTTTCAAGTTTTTGACGGAGGCTTCCTTCATCTCAATGAAAAGCCTTCTATGATTTGAGTGATATTTGGTGCATCCTTGGTTTGTCGCTTCCCGTTTGATACCATGGACAGACAGGTACGGTTTTCTAACAGATGAACGTGCTCAAGCGATCACCGACTCCTTGAAGGCGGCGGTAATTTTTAAGACAGAAGTGCGATCCTTGCAGTTGTTGACTGAAGTATGGTGAGCTATATGATATTTATAGTTGTTTAAATATTTTTTGTATGTATATGACATATGTATTTGTTATTCGTATTGAATTGTATTGATGTGTATATTTAGCCCATTCACTTGGTTAACTTTAATTGTCGATGGGGATGATGTTCCTGAGAGACAGAGTTGGTTCCATGATCTGTTGCGATAAGTACGGGGACTTCCTCAAGATATACAGTAACTCCAACTTGAATGTTCTTTGTTGTTTTAGTCAAACCAATGTATCAAACAAAATTGTGGGTGTACAACTATAAAAGCATATATAGGAAATATAGAGTAGTTATAGTGTACAAACTAAAAGATCAAGAAGTTCACCCTCAATCTATGTTGATCCTATGTCAAATATCTGAAATAGCGGTTTGATCGTGTGAAACTTCCGTTTCGACTTGCCTTTGCTTCCTTGTTCCTCGCTGCCTTGGTTAGGTGAATGCTTCTGAAGTTCGCCTGGTCGAAGACTTATTGTCAAACAAAACAAACAAAACGGCGGGAACTTTGCGAAAAAACAAACGGGCATGATTTGTGGGGAAAATGACAATGCACCATACTGAATCATGTTACATGTTGTGTTTTTGATGAGGATTTTGTGATGGATGCAGATGCCCAAGGAAAATCATGTTCTTCTGTGGCAGTCACTTACATGTCATCCTGAGAAATCGAGAAATTGACAAAAATTGGATACGTAACGAGTTTGGTGTTCTGGTTTTCAGGGCTGATGCGATTCAAGCAAGGCAGCCGAAGCACAGCAAGTGCAGACATAGACGTTAACATGACATGATACATACTCGTAGTACATTATGTATATACGTAGTCTGTATTCATATATTCATTTTCTATGTTCTAGTCAAATGATTCAATATATTGTGTATTGCAAACGATATGTGCAATTATAGGCATGCATATGCCCGTTCCAGTTGTATATTGTACAAACATATTATATTTACATATAATATATATATATGTATAATATTTTGTATAGATTTCTTTTTCACTTCCTCTATATTCCATTATTCCAAAAAAGCTACTAATTCAAAGGGTTGCTGTTGCGGCAGGCGTTGTTCCGTTCCAATGGTCTCAGTGCCAGTGGTGCACAGCAGCTTTTGGAAGCCTTACCAGAGGAGGCCCCTGGGTTTTTGTTGTTGCCACCAGGCGCCCCGGAGATGGATGATGCTGATGATAAGACGGAAGTAAAGATGCTAAAATTCAGTTTTTGTTTAAATCTGCGTTGTGAAGAGAGATGAGAAAAAGGTAAGGTTTCTGGAGCTCATGAATTATTCATGCAGATTTTGCTTCGATCAGATCACCACAGCACACTTGGCAGTGATGATACAATATCTTCAAAATTCTTGCAAAAGGGAATAGGTCTTGAAAAGGTCCATTTTTCCCTTACCATGTTAGTTTGCTCAAGGGTATGTATGGCAGTTTGTTTTCTGTTGCCCTGGGTTGCTGGGGAATGAATGAGATTTGTTTCCCTCGAAGCCGTTCAGTTGGAATGCGTGGACTTGTCACAGAACGACCTCAGCAATGACATAGGTGGGGCACGACCGAGCACTCGGCCGGTTTAACGGTTGATGGACATATGGCGGACAAAAAAACTGGGATGGTTGAAACACATTGTACTCAATGTGATGTGTGTATCAGTCTCTTTTGCAGTTGAGTTGTGTGTGTATTACATGAAGTTTTGAAATATTTTGCATTGTTGATACGCGGAGCGTATGTTTGATGTAGTTCTTTTCATCTTTGCGTATACACTGTGTATACAAATATATGGGTGTTTCAAAAAACAGGGGTATCCCAAAATGCATAGTTTATCATGGAAAACCCTATTAAAATGGATGATTTTGGGTGGAAACTCCCTATTTTCGGAAACATCCATATATACATATCTATACACATCCTATAAATGGCCTTTCCAATACACACTGCTCCCCCGTACTGTTTCCACGGTCCAAACTCCAGGTTGGTGTTTGGCCTTCCGACGCCTCACGCAATTGCACTGTTTGGGACCCTCAAATCATTGGCCCGTTCTGAAGGGAGGGGAGAAGAAAAATCATGATTGGTTCCTCGATTCAGCACGACCTGATCCTGAGACTTTACGATCCAGCCTTTGTCCCCATTTATTCGTCCTGGTTCTTGATATTAGCAAATCTTGTTGGTAGTTAAAAGATTCCTGTTTCGATAAGCTACGGTTGATGGACGAAATCCTGCACCAGCACTTAGAGATAGAACTTGGACAGATTAGTGCGTCCCCTTTACCCCCTAGTTCAATGTTGGGTGTCTTTTGTCATGGAGGTGGTGCAGGATTTCGGTCATTCAACTTCTTTTTTTCTGACAACCAAACAGTGCCCCAATGTTAAAGAGGGAGTACGAGGGTTAGTCTTAGGGTGCAAATAAAGTGGTGCAGGATTTCGTCCACCAACAGTACCCTGTGCAAAGTGCTCTCTCTGCAAAAGTTGCAAAGACAAAGCTGCAAAGGCGGAATTCAAAATACAGCCTGTTACGCTTCCCACGCCTTCCTTCACAGACCTCATACTTTTTACGACAGGTACCATGCGCTCGCAATGAGCTGACAGTGAACGTACATTGAACGTACATTGAACATACAGTGAACGAGGCATAGAACACTGAGGAAACTGAGGGAAAGAGCGAATCGGTGGAAATCGAAAGAAAATTCAATATTTGTATATA
>DF239137.1:0-51226 GCA_000507305.1 Breviolum minutum Mf 1.05b.01
GCAAGGCTCTGCGGATAGGGAAGCATACTGTGCCTGAAATATTTGACAAAAAGTACTCAAGTGCTGGTGCAGTGTTCCAAAGGCACAGTTGGGCATCTGCGGGCAATATAGTAGGATTTGAAGGCACACCAGCGATCACCTCCCACCATGACGCAACAATGAAGGCACCAGTCTGACTGGAAATAGAAAAGTTCTTCGACTTTCTGCTGAAACATCTCAAGCTTAGATTGTCGGTTTGGTTGGTAAAAGCTGAGCTTCTCAGCTGGCGTTCTCTCTGCAAGGCAGGCACCAGTCTTAGCAACGCTCTGCGGATGGGGAAGCATAATGTGCTTGAAATATTTGACAAAAAGCACTCAAGTGCTTGTGCAGGGTTCCAAAAGCACAGCTGGGCATATTATGTGGGCAAGAGGCAAATCACTATATACTGGTTGGCTCCGGGATTTGAAGGCACACCAGTCTGGAAAAAGAAAAGTTCCCAAACCCTGAGCACAAAACGTCGGAACCAGTGCGTCCACGAAGGAATGCTTGTGGTGCAGATTCACGCTTTCGTCTTCTGCCGAGATGTGGCAGGATATCACTGATGCATGGCCCTAACAACAGCAAGAACCACTGTTTTTGGGCATTCTTTGAAAATGAAGCTTGAATTGCCGGATTGAGCGTGGCGTGAAAGAGGAAATAATACTGGCATCTGCTTGTGATCCAAATGATTCTTGCGTCGGATAAAAACTTGAAATACTTAAAGAGTTGGCTTCAGCACCACGTTCGTCCTGGGTGGCTTCTCCTGATTTGCAGGCACACCAGCGATCACCTCCCACCATGACGTAACAATAAGGCACCAGTCTGACTGGAAATAGAAAAGTTCTTCGACTTTCTGCTGCACCATCTCAAGCTTAGATTGTCGGTTTGGTTGGTAAAAGCTGAGCTTCTCAGCTGGCACTCTCTCTGCAAGGCAGGCAATGGGCTACCAGGTGCCAGTCTTAGCAACGCTCTGCGGATGGGGAAGCATGATGCGCTTGAAATATATGGCAAAAGGCACTCAAGTGCTGGTGCAGCGTTGAAAGGCACAGCTGGGCATAATATGTGGGCAAAAGGCAAATCACTATAAATTACTGTTTGGCTCCCGGATTTGAAGGCACCCGATCACCTCCCGATGTAGCATATGTAACAATGAAGGCACCAGTCTGACTGGAAAAAGAATAGTTCTTCGACTTCCTGCTGAAACATCTCTCAAGCTTAGATTGTCGGTTTGGTTGGTAAAAGCTGAGCTTCTCAGCTTACACTCTCTCTGCAAGACAGACAATGTGCAACCAGGTGCCACAGTCTTAGCAACGCTCTGTGGATGGGGAAGCATCATGTGCTTGAAATATTTGGCAAAAAGTACTCAAGTGCTGGTGAAGTGTTGAAAGGCACAGCTGGGCATAATATGTGGGCAAGAGGCAAATTACTATAAATTACCGGGATTTGATCACGAAAAAACGGCCAGTTTCAAGGAAGATCTGCCTTTAAACCCAGCTGAGCGGTTGGTCGCAAAACATGTGAGGAGATCTTGTTTATAATTCATTTCATAGTCTCGTTCCTCGTTCGCATCATCTTTGGCAGTCCTTTCCCCCCCAAAGCCTTAGCTATCACGAAGCCCTATTGACAGCAAGTCCCTTTTGGAACCTTTCGTGGCGTAGAGTTTTCTCCATGGACTGTTCCTGATTCTGAATGTGCTTTAAACTCAAGTCAGGCACAAACCTGGACAATAGACTTGTCACTCTCCACAATGGGCACATTGTGAAAGGTCATTACGAGAGGTAAGGATGCACTTTGAGTGGTGAGGATGTTTTGCACACGCTGCAGGGAAACTGGGTCTGGGATTTAATCAGACTGCATGAATCTGAGCTATTGCTACATACACACAGTGGGGCATGTATCTGGGAAGTACCTGTTGTACTGCAGCTTGCAAGCGGGAATTACCACCACACTGGTGCAAACAACATGCTTCAAAGCTAGAGATCATTTGGTTCATTCCCGTCATTTCCGTTCACTTTCTACCATGGTATGTCGGCAGTGTTGCCAGCACAGGCTAAAACAGATCAATCCAAGATTCACCAGAAACTGTGAAAGGTGGAAGAAGTCTGCGTGATGACATGGACTGGCAAGAAGTCAACAGCTCTTCCATCAGTTCGAAACACGCCCGCAAGTGTGTGCAGCAGTAGCTGCTTCAAGACTGCTAAGATTTGTGCCGCAGCTTCAAGGAACGAATCTCTGAATGAAGCTTAGAGCCCCAGGGCCCTCTTCCTTAGCCAGCTTATGGCCGCTGCTTAGTGGAACCATACTCTCCTCAGTGGGAGAGAATGGCACCGAGCTGATATGAGCTGACTCCGTGTCTGGACAACCACAGTTGAGCTTGTGTCTTAGCAATGGTGTAAACCAACGGATCGCGGTTTTCGGGCTTGGGGATTTGCACGGATGTTTTTGTGTATGGACGATCAAGCATTTGTTGGATGTATGGCAATGGCTATACAGCGGTCTCAACCTCATGGCATCCATGCGGATCTGAGCTGCATGGGACCTAACTAATTGCCACACGCGTTTGGTCCAAAGCACACAGAAGAAAATGGCATCGCAAAACGCAACTTGTTTTGCTGCGGAAAAACCGTCGAATCAGTTTCACACAGATTTATGGTAGCCTGGACATTTAAAGACCCACGAATCGTGAGAAGCTTAACAGTGCCACATGTGGATGTTTGCGTCTAGTCTTCAAGAAGTCAAATTTCACTGCCTTGTGGACAAAGCAGTGGGCAAACATGGAAAGGCGCACATGTTGATAGCTCTCTCAGTTTTCAATTTTTGCCTCACTCTTTGCAATCCGTAAGATTGTATCCAGTGCCTTAATGGGTAACTGATCCTCTCCGCTGCCACAATCAAAGAACTTTGGCAGGCGTTGCACTAGAAAAACGAACATTATTTGTATTGTAGAAAGGTAAAATTCTTACAATGGAAGGCCAAAACAGAATGAAGGAGTTTAAATGGAACTAGCAAAGCAGAACAGCCTCAAGAATCCAGTTACAACTTGAGTCAGCTTCAGCGCTGCGATTTCAACACAGATCTGAAGGAAGCACGGGGACTTGAGATTGTCTCAGAATCTGAATGGACTTCGAATCTAGAACAAACAGAACAAATGGTGTATTCACATTGAAAGTGCTTTGAATCCTTTTGAAAGTCTGGTGGTTTGCATAGTGCCATCACGACAGCAACTCCTGCTGGCCTGTGGTCTAAAAAGGCACTCGCAGTGAGGCCTTGCCTGTGAGAAAGCATTGTACAAAAATCTCCGCTTCAGCCTCAGCAATGTTCAAAATATTTCACTTGAATATTGAGTGAATGAAGGTGCGTATTTCTTGTTTAATTTGGAAGAAACAGCCTTCAACTGCCGTTGGTTTCTCTTCCCGCATGAATGCACCAGAGGCAAAATGAACACCTGCTAATTTGAAGCGAACATTGTTGAATCATGTTGAATCATTGTGATCAAGAACTGCAAGAACAGCAGAACTGGTGGCTAGTGAGGCTAGTGAGGCTAGTGATGATGCTGTGCAGCTTGCAAGTTAGTTTGCTCTCAGGGATTCGTGAAAGGAAAATAAGGACACTTTTTCTTGAACACTGCAGATGCAGGAGGAAAAACAAACATCAAACATACAGCTCAGTAGCACACCTCAGCCAACCCATTACACCTCCAATGGAAGCTTGAAAAAGATTCAACTCAGCTCTTGCTCGAGGCCTGGGAATGGTTGCATCTTCCATGTTTGCAATTTCCCAGCTGAAAACTTTCGACCATGGCGGGTTCCCATCCCCGGCATCGACGATGCAGCTCCATCTGCCCAGCGATCATTGCTGTTCCATTCCCGTCGTGAAAACCAAACTGTGCGAGTGCCTGGCAAGGTTGGGCCGTGCCTTAAGTCACCTTGCAGATGTAACAGCCGCCCCCAGAGCTTTGATCATCACTTTCTCATCACTTTTACTCGACCGCAATTGTACGGTCAGAACATCGAAGAACTAGACGTTCTGTGCGACTCATTCTCCAAGTCCTTCTTCTGGGTCGGTTGCCTTTGTTCTTGAAATGAACCTGAAGTTGCAAGATGTTGCAAGGGCACCGCAAGGACAAAGCATATGCAAGAAAAGCGCTATGAAGAGTCATTGAGTTCAGCTAGAACTGGTGGAAAATCTGCGGGCCAGAAAGGTTTGATCAGCACTTTGCAATGCTATATCTGAGGCCCAGCAAAGGATGAAGGAAGGACTTGGTTGCACAAGGAATCGATGCGCTAGCGAGAGATTGAACGTGAAAAATGTTGAGGATTTTTGGACCCCAAGATCGGTAGAGTGCACATAAGGCGTTCTCGATGTTATTCGGGCTCGACAGTGGATGACTACAGATTGAGCACAGGGACTGGTCAAACCACGAGTGGAATGCAACTGTGGAACTATACAGTGTCCGAGCTGGCAAACATGAATGCCCCGTCTTTCCCACACTCAAAGCTGAAACAAAAGTCATGAATGCCTCAGCTTTAAATTGTTTTGGCGCGTGCTCTTCAACTTCGGCACTCAACTTTTGCTTGCTTTGCTCTGGCTGGTGCTTAGTGGGATCAGGTAAGGCAAAAAGGATAGGCAAGCAAAGACTTGCAGAGAATCAAGTGCTGTGACCTGTGTGGACTCAGACCGAAGTTAGCCGACAAAGAAATCCTTGGGTTCGTCTGCAACCGCTGCTGATTTATGAGGACTTCAACGGGTAAAACACTACGTAGAATCGTGGTCAGTCAGAACTTCCGGTTCTGGCAAACCAGAATGCCCTGGTTGTCCCACACTGGCTGAGATGCAAGCCAACGCACACACGGACCTTGAACTTTAGACTTTAAAAAATATGGGTTCAGCAACGACGTGACGAAGAACGTGATTTTCAATGAATCCTTCTCAACACTCTTAGCGTTCTTAGCGTAGTCGCCTTTGTGTGCTTGGAACAATCCTGTTGGCTGTCTCCATACACCAGGAACATCTGCCCAACAAACTGACAGTACAAAACCTGACCTGCCAAAGGCCAGTTCTGAGAGAGACCTTTCGGGATGAATCCAACTATTTTCAATCCAATCAAAAAGGTGTAGAAAAGTTGTATGGCATTGTATTTGTCACTTTTGGTTGATATGTTTGACTGATGGCCATGTCCACACTGGGTGTCCAGCATGCTGCCATTGGCGCAAAAAGACCTATTGCATTGTTGAGGTGTTCATAATCCCTACTTGTAACAGAGTTTTTGCAATATTTGCCTAAGGATACCAAGGAGCTTCCAGTGGGAAGGAACGTGGTTTTCTTCCCTACATTGCTGTGGATGCGTCGTCACTGTGGATTTTTTGCAGGGCAAAATTGCAGAATTGTGCGGTGCAAGTACCAGCACTGGCTCGCATCAGTGATGATAATCTTGGCAAACTCACCAGTCTCGTTTGGCAGATCAATCCTCTTACGGGAAGCCCGAAGGCTGCAGGATCGGCAAATCCAGCTTTCATTAGATCGTTCGAGGCAGTGGATTCTAGTTGGACCTCTGCGTATGTCTGGAATCAAGATTCAGCCGTCGAGCAAGAAGATGCGGCACAAGCGGAGAAGTCATGCGTTTCATCTCACCTTATTTGTGGACCAGGGGTGGACAAGGGAGGAGGTGAACCCTGAGATGAAATGTCAGGGCCAAGTAAGTCCACTCCAACACATACTTCTTTTGAAGCAAAGCTATATCGCTGTTACCATCTTTCCCAAGAAAGACACAAACCTCACACAAACAATGAAAGGATGAATCCTGCATAGATTCAATTGTATAAGTTGACTACGTATTTGTCTAGAAAGCAGGTCTGAGCTGTACAAATGTGGGGGAGATGTCTGGTTCAAATAGTAGGTGGTCGGTAGCACATATGCCATTATAATCAGTATAGTAGTACACTACAGTCGTATCTTACAGTGGTAGAATGCATTTTATTGACATGGTATGCACAAGTGTGGTGTATAGTTTGTACATATAGGAGTGGTGTGATATGACTGTGATATGTTTGCAAGTGGTAGATACTGCCAAACAGCGAGTAGACTATTGGATCGGCGGTATGTAAGTGACTATGAAGTATCTGCCACTTCCTACGAGAACCAAACATCTCCCTCTTTGTCAGTTCGTGGACTTGTCACCCCCCAACCTGTGGCCAAAACCCAAATATGTTCATCCAAACATTTCCTGTAAAAAATGTCGTCACCTCCAAATCACACAGATGTCATCTAACCACCAAGGCGCGGAAGGTGGATCCTTTTCCCGGTTGGTTCAACTTGACGGTGGTGTTTTCACCTCCATGGTTTGCCATCACCTGTGGTCCAGCCCACCACCAGCTTGGCGGCCGTTTTTTTTGGAAGGGAAATGGGGGTTGATGTTCTCTCCAACATGGAGGTGTTCCAAGAAAATAGTTAGTTGGAGTTGTTTCAAATATATATTCCAACTGTAAATTGAGATTCTGAAGGGCTTCATGTACAATGTGAGAGGATGCTGGTCTCGCTTTGAAGCATTTGCAGGAAGATGGGATACATGGGTAGATTGAATACATGAATAATCCAGTAAAAACGCGAAGATTGATCCTATCTTTCGGATACAGTAGTTTAATGCCTCAACGTGCTCCGAAGCAAAAATTCTCACCCCAAAATTTTCCCCAGGTTTTCTCGGTGTTTTTGGCCTCCTCCGTTTGTTTCACCTCCCTTTCCCCAACCCCATGGGACCATCAGAACGGTTGCTGGCTAAAAGACAGAGCTCTCCTGGTGACCCGGTCGGAAAGGGGAAGATCCCTCCATTTGGGCTAAAAATAGAATATAATCCTATTTTTCTAGATTTTCCCCTCCCTATAATCTTCTTATTGGCAAAAAATCCCCTCCATGTTGGACTATGATTCACTCTAGAAAGAATTCGTATTTTTCGTATGTTTCCATCCCTCTTGGCCTTGGATTTTCAAGAAGAAACATCCCTTTCAAGGTGGGCAAAATCTAAACGATTGCGTCAGTGCCAAAAATGGAGGGGGATGGTATGTTCCAGAAAATTCCAAACAAAACATGAAGTTGGATGACCAAAACAGCTTTTGTTGCATCCGCAATGCCATGATAATAGTTGATGGTGAGCTCAAAAGCGGCAATCACCAAAGGATGCAAAAAACGATGATAGTGATAAGTGATAAGTGATAGTTCATTCCAACAAAAAAAACTTCCAACATACACCGAGTACGGGCATTCCCTTACACCTACCCCACCAAAGGATATTTATTTCATAGTTGGTCAAGGCTCTGTCGGATTGCTTTACTAATTTGTCCCCCCAGTTCATAGACATCACAAAAAACAGCTGCAGCAAAACCCCATCATTGGGTTTGCCCCTGGTGATGTTTAAAACCCCCCAAAAAACAAAAGAAAAACAAAACATTGATTGGAAAACCCTCTCCTTAGCTTAGAATATGGTGACTTTGGGTGGTGGGATGCTCAACCCTTCGTAGTTTTCCCAGCGCGTTTCTACGATGGTCCCCAAGGCCATTTGCAAACAACGTTGCATCATGAATGACAGGAAACATCCTGCATCTTCCTATCTACACACATCAGAATACCAATACAAAAGTAAATATCATACTGCTCACACCATTTCAAGCAATTTCTGTACTTCAAAAAGGTCATTTGTGTTCTAGAGCGTGTCTCTGAGCATAATAAAGGCATAGACAGATTTATCCCACGAAAAGCTCACACGCCTCTCAATGGGCGCAGCAGAGCTGAACGCCGGTGAAGCATCTGCGAAAAAATCTAGGAATCTAGAGATTTTGGGAATTTCTGTTTGGCATATATTGGCTTCAGTAATTCCTAAGGGGTTGAGGTTGACTGCTTCGAGAATTCAACTAACAAATTCCGAAAGTTGGACTCAGTCGAACTCAGGTCTAAAAAGGTCGATGACAGACAGATCCAAGGAAGTTTCAAATTTGAAATCCAAGTTGTCCAATGATGTCGTGTGTTTGAGATATTGATTGAATTGGTTGCACAATGTTGCACAAAATGAACCAGGCTGTCAGGTTGCGGAGGTGACATTTCTCACGAGCCAAAAAAAACACTTCGAAGAAGGCATGTTGCAATCGATCCTGCTTCCTCCAACGAAGGCCACAGCCACAGCCATGTACTGCCAGTATTGAATGAATGAATGGATTGATTGATTGATTGATTGATTGATTGATGGATGGATGGATGGATTGTTGGCTTGAATTGGTTGTTGGCTAGCCCTTCAAACTGCACTGCTGGCTGGATTTCCGCTGAACCATGGTATAGGTGTGCCCCAACAACCGGCTCCCAGAGGTGCCAAGTACCCCATAGGATCCATGGGACTGGTATACCTACATGTACCATAAAAATCAACCAAATGCAGGTACATATACCATACACGGATCCTACAGTATGGGTTACAGTATATCATATATTCATGAGAGAATCTTTAATTAGAATATTTTTAAATATCTTTTTCGTTGGAAGCCAAGACTTCCCTGGATGCAGCTGCCCAATCCAAGCTCAAAAAGCCAGCAGCTTTCTTAGCTGATAGCACCTGAAGCAAAGAGATCGAAATGAGATGCTCTCAGCAGCAATCGTTGATTCATACGACTAACAGTTGGGCCTCTTGAGCTGGCAAGGGTAAGCTGACAGGAAAGCCTTCCACCAGGATGGATTGTGGCATGTCCTGCCGTGAAAGCAAAGAAAACACGGCGAAAGGCTGCGAAGAGGTACATTGGCGTCGCTGACAACACACATGGGTGCCCCCTTGGAATCAAACCACTTCCATTTCGTGCTGTAATGATGCCTGGTACAAATTCAAATTTGCAGCTGCTTGTAAACACTGGAGCTGCATCTGTTGATTTCGAGTGACAGTCGCATTCTTTTGGAAGTGTTGACCACCACGTCAGTCATGATTTTATATTAAGGTTTAGCTGTTGATGCTAGCAAATTCAAAAAAAGTCTAAGAGTCTTTCCTAGCATCAGCAATACATTCAAGCCATCAGGCTTTCCTGTTGTCCTTCTCTCCACCCCAAACCCGTGACACCTTGCTATGCCCAAGGTGCTCCATTGGCAGTTCCTGTCTGGTCGCATGTGAAACTCTGACCCCAAAGTGAAGTTTTTCAATGAACAAATGGCAAGAATTGAGAATCCACTGGACTTGGGAACAGCTGCTGATCTTTCCGTGTTTCATTTATGATGCTCTTCATCGAGCATTGGCACTGCTTCATCAAAAAATTCAATATGAAAATCGTCAAGTCAAAACATAACCAGGTTTTGTTTTGACGACAGTCAGTCTGTGAAAGTGGTCCAAAAAATAGTGACATGTTGTTTGCTCCATGTTCAACTTATTGAACCCTTGCGTCTGGCGGGGAGGATCAGGTTGGTATGTCTGATGCGATGATCGACGGTAAAATACCGTGGGTTGTGCCATGACTTGGAGATCTTTCTCAAGCGTGGTCCATACCTTATGGCATGCCAGGGCAAAACTAGAATCCTGCACAGGGCTTCCCACACATCCTGCCACAACTTCACACATGTCCAGGGCAAAATCCTGGGACAAATGGTGGACCAAAAGTACATTCTGGGCACAACCCACGGCACTCTGTGCTCCAGCTCACCCTCCCGGCAGTTACAGTAAGCTTTTTGACAAATCTATCAGGGCGGGTGTCTACATGCATTGCTTGTCATATGGTTACGCTCGTGGTGTTGCCTTTATGCATGAGCCACCCTGTGCCTGTTTCATGTGGGAAACCTGCCATGGCTCAGGACCTGAACCCTAGATGGAGAATTATGGCCCATCATGGCCCACCGTTATCGACAGGTGGAACATCCCATCCTATGAGGCAAGGGACTCATCTGCACAAACGGATTTGGCTCAACAGTATACGCGGATTTGGTGAATAATATATTGCTATGAAATGTAGCTACGCGCCGGTAAAAACACCATGCGCGAGCGCCACAGCAAAGCCAACAAGTTGACGGCATGTGAAACCTTGTCAGATGAGTGTCCTTTGCTGCATGGAGCCCCTTGGTCCGCAAGTCTTCCAGGCGCTCCCGGTCCAACACGTGTACCGCTGCAGGTGACAATGGACACACCGGCAGGTAGTCCTCAAAGGTTGACCGTGACTTGTGGTGAACCCGCAGCTTTGGCCCCTCACAGGGGGAGTGTTGCCACAACATGAATGAACGCTCTGGTGTAAAGCTACCAGTAATCGGCCACAATAATAATTTGTAATATCTGTGTAACCTCACCGTTGGAAGTGCCAATCTCGCTACATGAATACTTGGCTTCTTAGTGGCCTTCGTGCTATCCACCCATTGAAAAGATCCAGGTTGGGCAGGTTGGAAGGACTTGATCATTGAAACAAACAAAGAACAGCTGCGCAAACCATCTGAAGATCTATTCAATCTTATTGCCTCCATTTTAACTGAAAGAACCACTAAGAACCCAGCTGAAAGATCAGCTGTTGAAAACGGGATGTTCAGATGGCTAAGATGCTGCGGCTGCGCCGGCGGGCTCCTCGAAGCTAGGCTCATCACAGGTGGGAGGAGCTGGACGAAGGCCTCGTTTCCTGGGCTTTGAAAGTTCATATAAGAATAGTCAGTGCTGGATTAACGCGACCTGAGGCTGAATCTCGTAGGTTTGATGCCCAAGATTCAAAGAACAGTTCTGAAAGCAAACTAGCATAGGATGATGTAGCTTTGCTGAACTTGACTGAAACCGGCAAAGTCATGGTGTGTTCATTGCAGTTCTTAGTCCAAACCATTTCAAAGAGCTACCCGAAAGCCTTTTCCTGAGTGGTGCAATATATAGTCAGGTAAGCTGCTTCACCTTCGTTAAAAGAAAACAGGCTTGGTTTCAGCCAAGCCCAAGAAATGTGAAACTAGAGACCTAAGATCATATTCATGAGCAAATGTCACTATATACAGCCAAATGATTGTCAAATGCCTAAAAAGAAAACATAGCAGTATCAAAAGAGACACCGTATTTCCAAGCATCAACTAGACTAGGAAAAAAACCGCCCATCCTTAGCTTTTCAAAAAAAAACACCCCGAGGCCCCGAGGGTTTCACTTTCACGTATTTTCAGCAAATTTGCCTCGCAAAATTTCAACCAGCTGCTGTCACAGTGGATCCCAGTGGCCAGTAGTTGTAAAGAATCACATACCGTGGCTCCTTTGGCGCCGGCTCTCGCAATCCAAAGGACACCGAACCGTGACGCAACGCCTCAAAGCAAGATTCACTGATGCGAAATAGGTTCAAGCCTAAAGGACCGGGGCCTACAAAAAAAATACATTTTTGGGGGGCAATTTCTACTGATTATATCTGTTTGAAACTGATGAAAACGTCAGTTTGAGTTCGAGAAGTACTTCAATTTGAACGACTTCAGCTACGCATCTGCTGGCCAAGAGGCTCCAGGGAAGGCCAACCAACGATTGGAGGTCGAGGTGGAGATCCAACCCCTTGATGGTATAGGTGGTACATGTGAGCCATCTGGGGCACAAACCTGAAGGCAATTGTTGAAAAATGTTTGCGGTTTGTTTGGTCCAGCCCTTCTGGTCCCCTACTGAACTCTTTGATGATGATATTGTAGTTCTACATGCACCCTGTCTGGCCAGACTGCAAATTCACGCCAGAAAAACCAGTCGTTTTGGATGTTTGAATCGATTCCCCAAGTCAACCCTCATACACCCTGCACTTTGTCTGATCAACTTTTTGTGTTCGACCCAAGAACACAATGTAGATCTTAGAATGAATGGCCAAATGAACCAAAAACACTCAAAATTCATCAAAATTCGACCACACTTCCTGGCCAAAAGCATCCGAAAAGCACAAAAAACCATGGTGCCTGGTCCAAAATCATGGTGGGTCCACCAATGTCGCCCAGGTAGAGCACACTCGACCAACTTGGACGCTCCAGGTTTGATGACTTGTCGAGGCAACCCTGAGGCCAGTGCAAAAACAGAAGGGAAGAGAACCTGGATATGGAATGATATGGATACATTCTGCATGTATAAAAACATGTAAAACACCACACAATGTACTCTAATATGTACATTGTACATGTTACATGTTGATACATGTTGTAATTCTCTTGCCAACAAAATTTGAATCAATAGGAGGTTCATGGCTTACAATGGTCTGATAGGGCACTCTCAAATTGAGTGTGGAGGAAGTCGTCTCAACGTTCCGCTTTGGGAAACATTCCCCCCTAAGACTGGATCCGAAACGCAAGGCTGCAACCCTGTCAGACCCCATATGACCCCATCCACTTGTGCAACTTGTGTAAAATCTAAACTTCTGACTTAATCATGGCTAAGTTTGTTCCAGTTGCTCCTAAACTTGCGCAAGCTTGAGCAATGGAAGTGGACATGGTTCATGACCATTGGTGGCAAAATCACAAATTTCCTCAACATATTGCTGCAAAGAGATCTGATTCACATAATATCACACACCTTCCATTATTAAATCCATACACAGTATTGAATTCAGCATTTCCTTAATTCCTTAACAGTAATTTAAGGCCACAATCCATAACAACTCTAAGAATGACAAGTTCCCATTGAGGGTCCAAGGTTATGACATAATCGTGTGTGATCTGATGGTAACATGTTTTTTGCATGCAAAATTTCCGTACAGTTAAACCAAAGTCACTGAGATGGCCGTATCGTAGTGGAAGTGGGCACCCATGCTTGCACATTGGTTGCGGCACCACCATTCAATGCCTTCGTAGTCTTCCTCATCCTCATGAGTTGCTTTTTGGGCCATGTGCTTGGTCACAACAAAACGGTAAACCTGGATGAACAGATGCTTTGTATCTCGTATACCCACTGCAAATTGCTCTGGATATATCATGATCTAATGATATAATATATTGACATATAACACACCATCATGCTCAGGTTCCTATCCATCACGAATGGAAGTGAGTTGCCTCCCCCAGTAGTCGTAGCAACAGGCGGCCAACCACCTCTGCAGCAGTCCTCAGGGCAAGAAATGAGGCTCTCAACACAGGTTGGGCAGCAAATCGCGCCACCTATATATTACATATATATTATATATCATTTATATTATATATATATATTATATTATAAATATATTATATATATTATATAAATAAATATCATCACAAATCATCTATTTGTACATATGTCTTCATATCTCTTCTATGCTTTTGTGCCGCTATTTAAAGGAGCTTCCTTCGATCAAAGAGGACTCAAACAAACTCAAGTTGAGGTTTTGATGAGAGCTAAACACACATGAACATCATTAAACACCCTAAGCTACAAGCCACTGGCAAACATTTTCAATTCATCTTTTGTGGATTCCAACCCAACATCATAGCTCATTGGCCAAAGGCTCCGTGCAGTTGCCTTTTGGCCAAGCCAAAAGGTACAAAGCTTTCGAGGACTCTTGGTGCGCCAGGTGCATAGATCATCCACCTCAGTGAGAAAATCGGATGATGAGAAGATTGCACAAATTCTTCAGGAAAGGATGGAGGAGGCACATCATCTTTTGAAAGGACTTGCCAAGTGATCATTGAACAAATATAGGTTCTGACTGATTTTGACTGTCTTGGAATGGATGCAAATGCATCCACGCGGATCCGCGTCCCAAGGTTTGGCTCAGCAAATATCATGTGGGAATCCATCAAACATCATTGCTTTTAGCGATGGACATTCACATCCCTGTTTGGCTTGGTTGCAAACTTAGGTGGCTATTTTCAAGTTTTTCTCCGGTGACCTTGGTATAAAATCATACAGACTTGATGATAACCCCAAAGCAAAAAATATATAATCTGATGATGCACATGATGATCATCGTTGTGTTGGTGATGCCATATCATCGCGGCGCACAGCGCTGACTAAATCACAGCATGCCCAAACTGCAGTGTTTCATCCCTCTGAGTGCCAGGATCTCACCCTCAAACAGCCATTTTTTTCCAAAAATCAATGACTCCAAACCAGCAACACTTCCACGAAGAAGATCTAGAAGTTCAGAACTCAGAACATCATCCCAAACCTCAGTTTCTAACATAACAAACCAAACATGCTAGGAAGTGAGCAAGGTGGTGTGGAACGAAAAGGACAGGTACAGCATTACTATATTAGTATAGTAAGTGTAATAAGAACTGGGGCTGAAACTTGGCTCTCCTATCTGTCATCATCAAATTCCCAGCATTTCGACTCATGACACCCTGGCAATCCCAGAAACACGAGGTCGAGCTGTGGCATTGACTCGTGAGAGTTCAAGAACACCAGGTGCCTGCTTTTTCAGATTCTTCTGGTATGGGATTCCCCGAAAACAGAAAAGACCCTGAAATAGACAACTGGTAAGAGCATGATTGGTCAACTGCTACAGAAAAATATTTTGGATGGAAGTCTAAAAAGCCAAATTCGTTGTTTTAGCTTTGGACTTCCGGACTTCCGGAAGATGTTTGCCCTCATGGATTCGAACTCATAAAGCCGTGGATGAAAGGTGGAAAATTGACATCCCCCCCCACCTGGGTCAAGGTGTGAGCTGTTTCATATGTCCAAACATTCCTGAGATGTAGCGATCCGAAACAGTCCGAAACGTATACAAACATATGAGAATGGATGGATATGTATATAGTGATATATATATATGATATGACTCATTATGATGCATGAGACTTCCAATTTGCAGTTTTTCATCTCCGTATTCATGAAACATGACTTGCAAACAGGACACAAGCATAACAAGCTCCGCAACTTCTGTCTTCATGTAGGATTCTGTTTGGTTCAACTGGGTTCTGTCATGTGCGACGTTGTTTTGATACTCATATATCACCCTTTCGGCGCCTGTTGGGGCCTTAACAGATCCGAGTTCGAAGATTATTGGAACATCATATTGGATGTACCCTCCCTGAAACTAACATGACATAGCTCTTGAAAATGGATGGTTGGAAGACTAGCTACCCTTTTGGGATGGCCCATTTTCAGGGGCAAACTGTTAGTTTTGAGGATACTTTTCTAGGCTTCTGCTGTTGCGATCCCAGGCACCTTTGTGCTAAGACGCACCGGAGGTTCCGTGCCAGCAAGGCCTGATCAACTTCAACCTGGATCCAAACAGCAACCCCGACACAGCTGCGACGGGGAAAGCATTGATTTTATGAACATCACAACAGAACTGAGAGATACACAAATATGACATAATATCACTACATCCATATATGAGTAAAAAAACAAGTAAAGCTTCGAGTTGGGGGTCTGTATGACAGCACCATCACTGATATCCCATCATTTTTGGGATCTGTTCCTCCCCCTGGTGCTTCAGAATCTCCCAACCCATAGGTTCTAGCCACTTGTTGTGCTGCAGGGCCCTCTGGCTGTAAGGCTTTGACACGGTCAAAGGCTAGAAAAGTTTGCTCGAAGTCGCCAAAACGATAAGAAGTCTCGGCCAAGAAGAGCCTGCAGCTGAAGATCTTGCTTGGAAATGGATTGATTGGAAGAGTGGGATAGAAATTTAATAGAGAACTATATAAATTGTGGTATATTGTGGAAGACCTTCAGAAATGACATACATACTGTAGCCATTTTCATCCATTTCTTTTGCTCAGATCTGGAAAATCATCCCATTATCCATTGAAACAACCAGTTGTAAATGGATCTTTCAGGTACCCGGTGGGTTTGAATCAATGATTGGATACTCCTTGTCCAAGGCTCCAGGCATCTGGGCGCATAGGATCCAACTCTAAACAGCGATGCATACAGCGTGCCACGTCCTTTGCGGATCGACACGGCATGACTTTCAATTGTCAAAGGGACTTACAAATACCTACCCTGTCTGGCCTCGTGTTGATGGCACACATCATGCACAAAGCCGCGCAAAAACCATCGTTCTGACCTCAAGTGTTGAGCAGCGACACTACAATGGGGACAAGGTGAGGCTGATATTGCAGCATACTCACATACTTCTCACACATTGTCCACCAGCTTCAAAACTAACACTAGACCTTGTCATGGCAAAGAGACAAATATCCAAATGCCTTGTTACGGGACAGCTAGCTACAATTGCAAGGACATGTACATCTGAAAGACTCTCGAACCACCCCATGCTCACACTTCAAACGACGAGCTCTCTGAATTTTCTCCGAGATCAATGGCATGGTGCAAACTGAGCGCTCTCCTCAAAGAGGCGACCAAAGATTGTTTCATTGCTTGAGGCAAAGCCTGTGTCCTGTCTGTACTCAATTGATTCTCGAAGATGCTTAGAAGTTTGGTGGCTTCCTGAGATAGCCTGGAGCGAAGGTCAGCCTCTGTGCATTTGCTGGACCAAATATGCTGAAGCAGCGACACAGCTGCAGCCATCTGAGCAGACTGGACCGGAGCTGACTCCGTTGTACCAGCCTCTGTTGCAGTGCAAAGTCGTTCAGACTTCAATAGTTCATCAAGGGACGATTTCAGGACCCATCTCGCCCCAGATTCAGAAACATTTGCATTTTCAGAAGAAAGTTTCAACTTTTGGCGAGGTCTTTGGTTCAAGTCCCTCTCATCTGTGCTTCGTTTTTGTGGCAAGCAACTGGGTGCCTCGGGTTGCAATGGCAGTTGGGATTGAGAAGTTGGCTGTGGAACGGCCAAGTCCTGTTCAAAGGTTTGTGCAGCACTCCGCAGCTGAGAACGCCTCTTGTCTACAGCATCTTGGGACATAGCTGCCGCAGCTCTTGCAAGTTCTTTGGTCAAAATACCCGCACTTCGTTCATTCAACCGACTGATGAGATTTTCATTGGTGCTCTCACGCCGGCGATCCAAACGATCACGTACAAACTCTCCAGTCAAATCGGCCTCCGGATCACCTCCATCCTTCAACTCCAGCTTCGAAAGTTCAGGTGTTTGTTCCGGTGCTGGCAGGGAATCAAACAGCCGATCCTCCGGATGCTGGGAAGGCACCACATGGCCTGCCGCATTCAAAAAATAGCGACTTTGTAAGCAACGCTCCCAGAACTGTGGCTCCGTCATCATGGAGGGCACGGCTGCACGGAACAATTGACTCAAGGCAGGAAGTTCGCGGAAAATGGCATCCTTATCAGCTTCAGACACTTGGAGCTTTCCTCCTCCTGTCTCTTGATGCCTCTTGGCAGCAGCAACCAATCGTAAGGGTGCCAAGTCCATGGAATGTGCTTCAGGGAGAGGAGTATGTTGTGCAATCTCGCGGGAATGGATTTCGATGAACTTCTCTGGTGTCATGACCGCTGTCTGATTGACCAAAAACCTGACATGACCCACCAAAGCACAACAGCAAAAAACCTGAAGTGATAAGTCGTCCTCAAACTTCATATTATATTATCTTCCAAATTGTCCTGAATCGCATGCAAACATGATAGCATCCAAAAAGAGACCATATTGATGCGGGTGAGGCACTGATATTGTTTGCTGAGCTCTGATGTGTTGACCACGGAGATGACTGACTCCAGCTTTGAGTCTACGGTTGTTTGAGCTTCTTCAGCTTGACCAGCAGGAGCTATCTCTTTGGTGTGTTGCGTAGGTTTCCCTGCGGTCCCCTGACCATCGACCATCAAAAGTGGAAAAATACGGAAAAATCCATGCAGAATCCAAAAACAGAGTGTGTACTTTGTACATTGCAAGGGAAGTGCCCGACAGATCTTGAAGGGGTGGAACATGAACATGGTGAGAATGAGAAAAATAGTATGAACGATTTAAAGAACCAAGCAAATACCAAGCAACCTGAACCTTAGCTTTCTCTCTGGCGTGCATGAGTTCGGAGAACTCCCGCAGCTGTGACCACTTTTGTTCATCAGTGAATTCCATCACGGGTTTCCCACTCAAAGCAGGACCAGACAGCCGCACCAGCGCACGATCAAAGCCAGGTTTTTTCTTTGTAAGTTCAAATTCGATGCCCCCATCCAAATGGATCGCCGTTTCTTCTCCAGCATTTGCAAGATGCACTAAGCGTGTGGCAGTGAGAAACAGCGTTCCAGGGGCTTTACGAAAGCAAGCGGTCCAACTACAAATGACGGCCTCTCCCAAAGTCTCCGCCATGGCCCTCTTTGTTGATGGCTTCTGCTGAACAAAAGAACACGTTGGAATTGCGAAGTTGGGGATTTGACAGGTGAAAAGTTTGGAAATTAGAAAAAATCATAACTGACGAGGCTGTTCAATACCATTTCTTCAATAGATATGCCAGGACCATGCTTTTTGGTAATTACTGTGTTTTTGTCTCGGAACGTGGTGATCCCAGAAGGAAATCAAATCCTTCCACTTGCTGCTGGTATATTTTATGTTTACATATATAATTGTTTGGGGTTGCTTGGTTGCTTTCCTGTGTCGGAATGACAGAAAGAACAAGAGTAAGAACCAAATGAAGAAAACAACAGCAAAATCGCTGAAGAGTTGCAGCAGAACCATAGAACCATGAAATGCATAAGTTTATCTAGATTCTAGACAATGTAATCAGTACCTTTCAGGTCTCTCGAAACAGTAAGCCCCGACAGTATCTGACTGTACATTCAAAAATGCCTTGAATGTTCACACTCATTACAAAGAAGAATTACATATTACATCATATCATCATATTATACACTCTCTATAAATACATGCTGCATGACTTTCCATTCAGCTAACCAATTCGAACCATCCCGGCAACAAAACACGGAAATCACCTAATTCCAAGCCCTTTTGAACAACTGATGGCTTGGTGTCGTATAGCCCGAAAACTGCCTCACAGCTATTTACATCTTGGAAATATATTATAGCAACCGATGAACCGAATATATATGAAACCTCAAGGGAATGTGCCACAAACATCACCTTCCCACTTCCCAAACTTCGTCAAGGTGCGATTTTTCAGACTCTGCTTCACAAAGTGCTGCGGCAGAATCCAAATGCCCTTCAGCCACTAACCTTTCAATGCGATCTGGATTGACCATGGATAACGGGCCACTCACTGGTTTTTTCTTGTCCGTTAGAGTCCATCAATGTCACCTCATTTGGAGATCAGCAATTCCTGTAGATAAAACAACATTAAAAACCTCCGCAATCCCACTTTGCCAGACCTCTTGACCTCACACTGAAGTGATGGAAGGTGCGAGACTTTGGCATCTTCACCTGCCGGGCCGTGAAGTTAATACTGGTAGTGAAAGCTGGTGCGCAACGAAGTCTAGATGGGAAGTTTAGCAACATCTTCAAGTGTTTTGAGGCATATCCAATGCATTGAAATGCAAAAAAAAAACGGCACAAATATGACAGACTCAGCACCGATGTTCCTTGTTGATGCTGCAATGTCGGGGTGACAATCCAGGGCACAGTTCAAGACGATATGCGGATATGCGAGATCAAATCAAGTTGTTGAGTTGGTTCTTTGAAAAATCCTTTCCAGTCCAACAATAACACTAGACTTTGAAATCAGATGAAATCAGAGCAAAATCCTGGTATCAGTGATATAACTTGGTATCATAGTAAAAAAAAACTCATTGACGGGACTATACAACCTGTTTAAGTTTAGTAGCAAGAACCTGCAACCGGTCGGTGGTTTCACAACTGCCAACAGCTTCCTTCCCCCAAACTACAGCACACCATGGACGAAACATTGAGGGCTGGTAGATCAAGTCATCCAAATTTCCAAACTATTGTCTCAGTAATTATTTCCTCTTGTTGGACACACACACAATGACATACATTTATCTTTTCCCAGTTTCCTAAGGAGCCAATATCAACATTTCTTTTTGGAAAAAAACACATCAAGAACAAAAGGAGTCCTTCCAACGGCAATGGCAACGCCTGGGCTACCACGTCCACGCGTCCGCTTCAAAGGTGACTCCGAGATGTCTGCGGCCGACAGTGTGACATGGCGAACATTCCAGACTGAATGGCCAATGGGAGAGATATATTATATAATTTATGTATATATTATTTTTTGAATATGTGTATATAGAACAAATCCAATTATACAAGGCCCCTTTGGGAAAAGTAAGTATACTGTTGGTAGTTTTATCATTAAAAGTCAACATATTTCAAACCTTGTATTTTTCAAACATTTCGATGAAAAAACATGACAAACCAACCACTAGAACCCACCAGGAGAAATCAAAAATAAAGTCCACCGCAGGCTGGGGCTTCGTATGGCTTCATGGAAGAGAGTCATGCCGGGGTTCTGAGTCCACAGTGCTTTGGTTTGAAAGAGAATAACTAACCATGAAATAGAACACGTGCGTGGCATTGGTGGTACTACATGACACAAGTTGCTGGGGACATAGCAATAAAGGGCATTGCCTTTTGTTTTTGAGGTGCCTTTCGCGCATGTTAAAGAGAAAGCTCTGTCTTAAAAGTCTGTCTTATTGTCTTGCAAATATCGGCCCCACACACACACATTGATATCTTATGTATATACATGCATGTCACATGTCTGGATACTCATTCTCTCTAAGCATCCCTAAGATTCTATGATTGTGGTTCCTTCCAAAGTCAAGAATGGAACTGGAGAGAGTGCAAATTCTTGTCATACTGAACCCTATTCCAGTTGCCATTTTGAGCTTGTCAAGTAGTCGTCTGTTGACCCATGTTTTACCCAACCTTCTTCGGGCGCAATCGCTTCCATGTTTTTCACGGTCGGCCGCGATGCACATCTTCGCGGGAAGGTTGCGTTGTTTTGCACAAATATTTAGATGTGAAGGCGAGCTTTCAACTCAATTCAAATTCAGAAAGGATCTTTTTTCATCATATCTCGATACAGCTATCATCTGAAAATGGACAACCCCCCCATACAATGGCATATGCCAATCCTATCAAACCAATTTCCATCAGCTGTGTGTGTGTGCTCAAATATCAAGCTTTCGGCAGGATTTGTATGATCAGCAGTGCCTTTGCAAACACATGCCGCCAGGTGCAAAATCGAAAGCAATCCTTTAAGACGTGGTAAGTCATGAGTTGAAATGAGTTGACGCACTCCATGGTAAGTTTTGCTTCTGTTCAAAGAGGGTGGGCATGAAACTCAAAACTCTTCATCAACACATGTCATGGCATGTATGAAATTGAAGCCTGCTTTGATCTCCTCACATGCAATAAGCACAGCTCAAAAAGACTCCGATAAGCCAACTGAGGAATGTCTAGCAGCCTAGCAATGCAAAAGAGAATGCGGGTCAAGATATGCCTGCGTTTGGAATCAGTCTGACGCGTCACATCCAAGGAGAGGAAGGAAAGGGATGTCGGCCCACAATTTGGTTTGAGCTGGATATTCAAAAGAATTCAATTTGGTTCAAATGGAAATGGGAAGGGGATCACCTGATCAGCCTTTTCCAAATACCAACAGAAAGTTCAACAACCCAATCATCTCCAATCATCCAAGATGCAGTATCATCTCAAATGCTTTAGGATGGACTTGCTGACGGCTCAGCACTTGATTTCTTTTCGAACGGTTGAATCAATTTGCATATTCCAAGATATGCCATGAACCTCTGTGTTCCTCCAGTACCTCAATATCTTAACAAATACCATGCCATGTAAATATAATGTAAATATAGCAGAATATAGCAGCATCCTGCCGCAGACCCAGCAAAGCGGAGCCCTTTTTTTTGTGATTTTCTGTACATCTCACCTTTGGAGAGGCTGTTCGTTTTAAGGAAGAGGATCTCCCACGATACTCGAATCTTCCACAATCTTACTCAGCACTTCGCTGAACGGCCAGTGCTCGTCGACACTTGTTGATTTTGGCAGCTTGAAGGACACAAAGATTGCGCTCCGTTGAGGTATAAAAGGTCCAGTCCTCAGAGTCGATACACGTGTGAAACATCGCCATTTTTTTTGCATCGTAAAAAGAACTTTTCCAAGTGAATTTGCAAAGCCTTTGTTACATTGAACCATCCTACTGGTTCGTTAAAAAGTGATAAAAAAGGATCATTATAATGGCTCGTTATATTTTGCTGTAATCTAACTTGGTTAAAAACATGTCCCTATTTAACCCAACCAATTGGTTTTGTTTGTTTCATTGCAAAATTGACCTGAAGGATCTCCGACTAATGGCATGTCTCAGTCACGCAATAAGATCCTTTTTGCATCTTTTTGCATCTATTATGTAAAGCCAGTGGGGTAAACCTACAGCAGCTTAGAAACAGGTCCAACGTCCATGAAAACTGCAATGTTTCCATACAAGTACCCAGTAGGAACAACTCCCTATCGATCAAACATCCCTGACTAAAGCAATCATATGATGCATCAATCCTTTATAGTCCTACTTCTTCATCACCATCATGATCATGATGAACCTCCAATTCAACCCAAACAATATTCCGTACAGTAACTATACCATATCACCACACAACCCCAAATCTGAAATAATGCCTGTACAACTCATACCCCACAGATCCACACAAGACATATTGACCCGCCCGCTAGCACCTTGTCATGTCCGTTCATCGTGGACATGTCTAGGGTGGACCTTGCCAATCGGCCCAAGTGGATCAATGAATGATGACAAAA
The DNA here is from genome assembly GCA_000507305.1 of Breviolum minutum Mf 1.05b.01. Classification (NCBI taxonomy): domain Eukaryota; class Dinophyceae; order Suessiales; family Symbiodiniaceae; genus Breviolum; species Breviolum minutum. The sequence continues at coordinate 22,511 of DF239137.1, forward strand.
TTCATTGGGAATTAAACAAGAAACTTCGGACCCGATCAAATATCAAGTTAATATCGACTTATTTAGAGGCTTTTAGAGGTTCCAAAACGACGCTCAAAAGGTGCTACCTTGCACTCCTTGGCAGCTTGAAGAAATCGTTTGGACCTGGAGCACTACCATCCTTAGCTTCCCCCCCAGTCCCCCGGTGGAGGCATGTGGAGGCAATGTTTGTTGATTTTTCATTGATGCCAAAACTGGAGGAATGGATAGAAATTGAGAACTATATACAGTAGATAGTCTAGTAGTTTCATGATGTTTCATGTACTTAGTTGCCAGAAATGATTTGTGAGATCATCAACGTGAAATCATCTTGTGGTCCACTGCGGGGCGTTTTTATGGCTGCTGAATAATCATGTTGGACAATGAGTCGTAGATGCCACAAACCAACCTAGATTGACTCATGTTTGAGCCCCATCCAAAACACACGAAGACATGAACACACACACACACACACTGCCTCCATTGAGGACATACATTTCTTGGCTTTTTTCTCTACCAGTCCGTCCCTACCTTACAAGGCATGTGACATCTATTCAAAGGACAAAAGCATGACTGAAAAGTATGTATATCTAATAGAGTCGGATAGAGTTAGCAGGCCTTCTAAGTATCTGAAGAAAACTCTTGGATACCATCGGATAACTACCTGCCAAAAACATTCTATGATCTCAACACCTGACTAAATTTGGCTCCAAAATATACGCAAATTATAAGCATCTTCTGTCAAAATGGCCGTGGTAAAATCTCCAAACTCAACCTTCCATGTGTTTGCGTGTTTTCAGAAGTTGCAAGTGTCAACCTTCAAAACCTTGGGGCCATTCTTGGGGTCAATCTCCACCTGAAGCGGAAGGAATTCAAGAGATTTCTTGCACCAATGTCATCATGTGAAGCTGAGTCAATCAAGGCGACTGGTATATACTATGACCACCAAAAATAACATTGGGGTGTTTATTGAATGCTATGTCACCTGATTTCACAGGAGACGCCTGGACCATTTCTCCATCAACATCCACTGTCACAACACTCTCTTTGATGCCATCGTAGTTTTCTGCTGGGTGAAAACTGCGTTTGCCCGAGTCCTTAAGAAAACCATCATGCTGCATGGTGAAGGAAGCGCCAAGTCTCCCAATGGTGTGATGTTTTCAATCCCATCTTAAAGGAATGTAGTACAAATAGAACATATACAAATTTTGTATCAAAACACAGTAAAGAAAATGCAGCAAATAAATATGCCGATACTAAGTAACATCTTAGTACTTAGGGAACTTCTAAGGCTGATCAAAGCTTGGCATGCAAACGGGGGGGCAGTTTCTTTTCCAAGGATCCATCGTCATATGCGGTCCACCGCTCATTGTGCCCGGATTGTCACACTGCGCGGCAGTGGGCTACAAATCAAAATTTCATACAACTGGCTACAGCTGCGGGTGGTTCCACCGTGGCAGTGAAAGCGACTTCCAAGACCTTTCACCCAAAGTGCTGCTCCAACACGATCATGGAATCATGGTTGTTTGACATCATAAGGATCATCATCATTCACTAGCCAAAAACAGTGCAAACTACTGATCTGCATCAGTATCACTCTTCATTATCAACAAAATATGACCACGAAATTAGGGGCATCCGCCCAAAGCAAAGGGTCATCAAAATCATGAAAAGACTCCGCCAACCTCTTGAATTGAGTTGGTACAACATGATACAAGTGAAATACAAATGCAGTGTTTTTCTGGTGAAATTGGTTTGACTCCCTTTGACTGGCTGGCCGTCCATGCAACAATTCAATACAATTCATGGTAAAGGACAGGCATCCGGAAAAAACGGTTCCCAAATCACCATGTGCCGCCTTTTTCAAGTATTTTCAAATGACCGGCACCGGTGATCGACGGCAAACCCTGTCTCTGGCGCGCGCCAGTGTGGGATCGCAGCTACACCTCTGGAGCTTTGGACCTTCTGGAAAACATCAAAAGTGAAACCTGTGTGACGCATGGGATTCCCCGGGCTGATCATGAACTTGGATGCTCTGGTAAAACTAGCGTTAGTAACTAGCTACTGCATGCTAGTGTATGTACCGATGGTCTGTACATGATGAAAGAAAAACAACCTCCCAAAAGGTTCTGAGAGCTGAAGCTCTGTCATTCGGTTAGGGCTTTTTCCTTTTCCATGGTGCCGCACCAGGTGCAAACACATTGAAGAAAATGAGATTGAAGACTGTAAACTTCCACACTGTTGAAAAACCATGCTTGGAGTGACTCCATCCTAATCCAAAGCTACAAATCCTAAACTTCCACGACTTCCTAAGCGAAAACGCCAAGAAAAAAGGAGGGCGACATCCCTCAAAACTGCCTCTCTGCGAAAAGGACGTGCGGGCCAAGACCATTGGATTTCCAATGAAATCATGAATCATTGGATCATGGACTTTAGATTGAACCATTGCCTTGGCTTATGGATGTACAATATAGTGTTGTTCTTCCTCCCGACTCATGGGTTTATACTTCCTATCATTGTCTGGTGTGCGGGTGCCAGAGTGAGGCTACCTTTTTTGCTATGGAAACAACCACGAAACAAAAACATCAAACAAATTCACACGAATGCAGCTAAAGAACCCTGGTAGTCTCCCTAAAAAAGTCCTGTTTAGGCAGCCCGCACAAAACCCCAAGATTAAAACAACAAAAACAATAAATATTAGATTTGCCAAGTCTTGACGAATTCCAGCTCCAACCAGTGACACAATGTGACAGCCTGCGAAATGCTTCCCCTTTACATAAACATGTCCCCTTTTGGCCGGTGTCTTCTCGTAGATCGGCGAAATTTCTATGTTTTCTCAACTCAGCTTAGCGCATTCGGCCTGGAGCTGTAGGGTGACACCCAAGGAATGATATCCAACAACAACATGCGATATGGACAGACCAATGAAGAGATGAGATCAATAGGATTGATAGGACAAATAGGATTGATAGGATAGATAGTATAGGTAGGAGATGGGAGTGATAGGATAAAGGATTAACGTGAAAAAGGAGAGGGACGTTCGAACAGAGTATAGAAAGAGTAAAAGGAATACACATAGGCAGAATAGACAGAGTAAACAGAAGCAGGGTCGACAAAGAGGAAAAGCAGTATAGATAAGATGGGATGGGGTGGGCTGGTAAGCAAGGATACTGTAGATATAATGCAGAACCGAGAATAAAGAATAGAGAACACATAATAATGAAACTGAGAAAGAAAAACGAAGAAACCAACACACCCACACACACACACTCACCATGCAAAAAAGAACAGACACACACAACCACACCAACCAACCAACCAACCAGCCAAACAAACGAACCCCTAACTGACAAACTCATTCTACGGCCTCAACGGTCTCTGGCTGTTGTAGCAGCTTCTCCTGACTTGCGCCAACAACAAGACCCCCCTTCATCGAGGCAAACGACTTCGAACATGTTGGCGCATCGATACAGGCAGTAAGTGTTCTTGGTTTGGACATCTTTCAATGCTCCAAACTCTCTTGTCAGGGACGACCCTTTTTCGCTTTCTAAAACCAAGCACCCAAACACTTTGAACAACTTTTTCCCATTTAGTTTCTCAAAGCTTGCCTGGAGTTGGTGCCCAGCCCTCCATAGCACCCCATGTTTTCAGGATCCCCAACCCAGTAATTTGGCCGTTGTCGAGGCTCTTCGTTCTCCAAGACCTACCGTCAAAAAACAAATCGGTTGGACCTGGACAGCAACATAAGGAAAATGACTCGAAGGAAATATACATGTTGACCATGTCCTCCATACAGGTAGATTCAAAATTGTTAACAAAATGATTGTATTCAGCACATTTTGATTCTGATGCAAATAGTATATGTCATATGTATCTTAGATGTGGTTAGAGACCTGGGGTAGCTCCTTAGCTCCCTATCATGAAGGGATTTCAAACAACCCCAGCTCCTTAGCTCCCTTCCAAGCACCGGCTAGGTATTCATATGTCATATAATGCATGTGTACTCAACTGTACCCACATGATCCATCTGAGAGATGGATCTTTTTTCCCCCACATCAACTTGATACTGCTACTCCAATGCTCCTGTGATTCTGAACTACAGAACCACCCTGTCCCGACATCTCTGATCAACTTCAAGGAAATACATCAACAAACAGCAACTCACCTGCGCTGATACTTCTAAGGTTGTTGAGCTCAGATTGTTGCACATATGATGGATGTGTAGGCTTTATGCCTTTATGCTTTGCAATCATAATACCACCGCGAGGGGAAATCCTTGATAGAAGTAATCTATTCACTTGTGCCAGACCTTCAACACCTTCTCTGCAGTTGGGAACTTTTCAGACCGCAACGCGGTGTTTTGTTTGGATTCCTGATGTGCAATGTCACCAACCACCGGGAAGTCTCTTAAACCATCCCACCACATGAAACCGTACCTGGTCTGCAGAAATCTTAATGGTTGCAAGGATGTCAGCATCTGGTCGCCTTCAGTCGCTTCATAGGCCAGGGATGCATGGCATTGGAGCCCCAATGTCATGTTTCGAGTTTTTTCCCATCAATTTAGAGGTCTTCACGAATTTGGGCCACCTGTGACTTCTGCTACAAAACCAGGGGCTCACGGCTCACCAACAGTTTTTGGGTAAAGGAACGGAAACAGCCGTAGTAACAGGGAACACTGGGAGATGAGGGGAATTAGTGGATTTGGCATTTTTCCAAGAAGCAATCGAATACTATCTACCAGGGGCCCGTCCTGGAGTTTTGGCACCGGTCTTTTATGGTCAGCCTTGATACTGACATCACTGGCATGTTGAAAAGCTGACATCACTGGCATGTTGAAAAGGGACTTCTACATTGTATGACTTGTAAAGCTTTTGAAGATTTTTTCCACAGGACACATGTGCGTTTCCAGCAACGAAGATCAGATAGGGGCGACCTGTACTTTTCGCGTAATGAGTAGCAAAGTGGTTGGTTTTCACCAGGATGCTACTGAGTTGCTCGGTTTTCACAAGTCAAACTGCACCTTGAAATCCATCTCAGTGTGTCCGGCAGAAAATGTGACATTGGTATGGCCACTGTTACAAGGGCACCTTAGTCCGTGGTTTTGGTGGTGGATTGCAGGCACAAAGTGCTTTCACTTTGTGCCTGCAATCCACCAATCGTTTTCGAGTGCTGTGTGGCCCTGTGCAATCTGCATCTCTGGGCAGACCCTGGTGGCATTATCGATGGTCACAAACATAGTACCACAAACCGCAAAGTTGAGCTTTGCTGGAAGTGAGGCGCGGAAGGTAACTAATGCCAGAGCATTGTCTGGAGTCAAGCCAGCATTGAAATCGTGTGCCACTTCTTCTGATCCATGACGGCCTGCCCTGACGTCCAAATAATAGCCGCGAGAGAACACGCCTTCATACGGCTGTCCCTGAGTGATTGAATGGCCCGTTTCATCGAATTGCATCCATTGCAACTGAGTATAGGAAACATTTTGGATTTGCCTAGCGCTTTCTGGAGTGCACGGGCTTCATCATCTGCGCTTGCCAAGACATATGCCAACCAAACGACCATGAGCCTACAACAACTCAACATGTTGCGTATGTGGCGGTACGGGCGATTTGAAGACTCGAGGGTTGATCGGGCTTGAACTAGACTGGCTTGAGCCAAAATGAACATGAATGATAAAACATGATAAACCATAAGAGCAACGATCATACACACCCTATAAGTGGTGATACTCTCAAGCACGACTCAGATGTTTCTAAAGTTGGGTGGGGTACTTTCACTCATATAGAAACAGAAAGGGAACAATCTGTGTCAGCAGTAGTACAAGCTCCTGGACAATCATCTCGAGTCCTCTATTTGGTCACCTTAAAGTTTCCATAGGTTTCCATCGATGTCATTTCGAGCAGTTGAAGAATAGAAAAACGGACGCTATATCAAAGCTCACTACTATCACCATAGCACTCATCAGGAAACCATCTCCAGATATCCCCAAACTGAGCATGTAGTTCCAAGGAGCAGGCTCCTTGTGTGCTTTATGTGCTTTGAGTGGTTGTCCAAAAGGGTAAGTGACATGGCATCCTCCCGCCATCGTGGTTACAGGTGAACCCTGGAGTTAAGAGGCCTTTTGGCCAAAGACATAAACGGTTTTAGCAATGGTATAATCAACATATTCAAGGGAGACTATTCCATTAAATTACCTGCTTTGGGCTTTGACTTCCAGGGTGTATATAGCTTGTTGAAATATCGCTCAGAAACTAACTCTTCATAGACTGGAAAGGTACCAGAAATAACACTCCATCTTCCAAGCACATCCTATAAGTATCCATAGGTAGTTCCTGGGTTTCCCAACGCATCCAAGAAGGAAACCATGCGCACGACCACACTGCACCAACTGCGGAGCACCATCTTTTCCTGATCATCCGAGGAGTTGTCAAGATCGGTATCCTTTTACCTTTGGATATGCTGGATGAACACTCCGCTCCCTTAAAAAACACTCTCGCAGCTCGTGTTTTTTCTCTCTTTTTCATTGGGATGTGCGTTGCCCCCTGTTTCACAATCAGGCAACGACGATGTCACTGTGAGCAGCAGTGGTCATCGAGCTCCGTTGTGATACTTTCACTCCCCAAGGGACTCAGGTGACCCGGATCCCGTCCTCAGGGAGGGTGGGTGGGAGAAAAGAGGAAAAGGGTCCGGTTCTAGAGCCAAAATGGCACCACGGAGTTCAACATCCACACACATCCATCGTAGTACACACGTGCACAACATTATGGATATGCTGGATGAACACTCCGCTCCTTTAAAAAACACTCTCGCAGCTCGTGTTTTTTCTCTCTTTTTCATTGGGATGTGCGTTGCCCCCTGTTTCACAATCGGGCAACGACGATGTCACTGTGAGCAGCAGTGGTCATCAAGCTCCGTTGTGATACTTTCACTCCCCAAGGGACTCAGGTGACCCGGATCCCAGTGCCGGTTGGTGGGTCCCCGTCCCTTTGTTTGTAGGAGCCGGGACTAAAGGTGGGAAGTCTTTAGCGCACTCTCCAGTTGAAACAAATGGTGAAACTCAGCTAGAGTGGAGCCTAGAAAGTCTGTACAGGGTGGCGTATACTCTGCACCGATTTGATGGACTTCGGTGAAGGATAGTCGGCTGGGTCCATCAGCTATATTACTTTTGGACTCAACTCTTTCTATATAGACTTCACACTGCGCAGCTGCGGCTGCTAGCCAATATGCACCAATCAGACTGGTTGAGTCAAGCTTTGGTGAATATCCTTTGACCAATCCCGAAGCAGCGGAATCGTTATCGATGAAGTGGATGACCTGAGTTTTACACAACAGGTTAGACCAGGTCTGAAGGGCCATGGGGGCTGCGAGGATCTCCAATTGACCCATATAGTTTGACCTTGGTGCCCACTTCATTACAACTTCTTCTGGAACAACCCATGATGTATAATACACCTTAGGCTCTGGGTGCGGAACAAAGAGTACTGCTCCCAGAACCCACCTATTCTGTGTACGCTCAGGCACATCAGAAGCATCGGTGTATAACAACAGCGGAGGTGTCCTTTTAGAGAAGTCGAGCATACGCTCAGGAGCATGCAGAGCGAACATCTTCATAAGGATGAGACTCACTCTGATGTCCTTTGCCAAAGAAAAATCCAAACTGTTTGAGTATTGACGGGCTCTGACGCTGGCCGTGCAACATCTGCCGATCTTCCCAAACATTGTGGAACATAGGAACCCAAACTTGCCAATTATGCTGGCCGCTAAGGACGGCGCAAGCTAATTATCTGCAAGAATTTTGTCAATAATGACAACCAGGTTCTCCCTCCTAGTGGCTTTTGGTTCAACCATGAGCCTTTTCTGTTGCTCCAGAGATTTCGTATTAATAACGACTCCAAGGACGGATGCAACTTTTGAGGGAACCTGGTACTTGTCTGGGTCCAAAGTGAAACCTAAAAGTTTGAAAGATTCAGAAAGGCAGAATGCGGTAACCTCAGACTCGCTACTCCTTGATACCAAGAAGAAGTCATCAAAGAAATGATCTAAGATGAGGTTGAATGCTCTTGTCAGCAACCTGCCAAGGAACTCTGCTACGCGGTAAAAATTCGGCACAGCATGAGCCGCTCCAAAGGGTTGGCCGTAAAGCTGAAACAGCTTCGCCTCTGAATCATATGGATCGAAGACTGCCGTAACTGCCAACCGCAGTTGGGTGTCGCATAAAGGGATTTGCCGATATGCGCCTTGCATATCCTGAGTGGAGATATCAAGCCCCTCTCCAAATTTCTGGAAGAGGTGTTTAATCATGACCATCAGGTAATCAACGTTTGCCATTTGGATACGTTGTTTGCGGTTTCCAGCCGCATTGTTTTGACAGGCAGAATGATCGTCTATTCGACGAAATTTTCTTTTGCCTGATTCATCTACACCCTGGGCTAAGCCGAAGGAAGGGACTATGTTATAGAAACTACCATGCGTGGCCATGACTTCATCTTGAGTCAATGGACCCTGCATGGAGCCACTCTTCACTTCTTTCAATGTCTTGGCCCAGATAGCCTCGTTCTGCTCTTTGGACTCCATTGATGCCATTCTTTCTACTCTGGCTGGCATCTTGAGCTGTAAACTCTTAAGATTGCCCATGAGCTCCCTGAGGGAGATAGTGCCCGGAACTTCAAACGGTTCAAAGAATGGTGAAACGAGTGCATCTCCTACTATGGGCATACCATAGAGGCACAGCTCTGGAACATCCATGTCTTCAATACCATAAAGGTCCCCCAGGCGCCTCAACAAGGCTGTCCGAGGCTTCCTTCCAAGTTTGACTGCTCCTTTGCAGGCTTTGTGATCATCAATAGACTGCTCCTTCAAGATGTCTTGACAACTTGCCAATTCTTTCCATCTTGCAAGGGTCTCTAACCTGCGCTTGTCATCAATCCCAGCAGTTGCGGAGAGCTTTGACAGAGCGACGTGGTGATCTTCTTTAAGTGAATGCTCTAAGTTGAATGGATGATCCAACAACTTAGCCCACTCAATGTGCTCAGACGGGTCCTGTATCCCATCTGGTATGAGTTGGGCTCTCTTCCCATAAGAAGGCTGCCTACCCGACTCAACTGCTATGACTCTATTCATCACCCTTTCAGGTGTTGAAGTCAGTTTGTGTGAGGGAACTTCCTCACGGATGACATCCGTAGTATTTGGTGGACAAGATAGTTGCTGCAACTTCTGCAACTCTCTCTTCACACCCCTCTTATCTGAGTGGACCTTTGACTTTCCAGGTACCTCAGCTCCCTTGGCCCTTGCAACTGAGTGGCTGAGGGGTGCATTGGGTCCCGAAAAGATTTCTACAAAGGAGTTGACCGAGTCATCCGTCTTCAATCCTTTGGCGAAGGCGTCACAAAAGCCAACGGGGTATTCCCTTTCCTCACCTGTGGAGAACTGGAGGATCCTCCCGTTTTGAACCTTTGGTCGCCATTTGAGGTGAGGTAGCCCTGTGCGATCACAAACTCTGCGGCCATTGCAGACCATGGAGATGGCTCTACCAACTCCTCGATGGTTCGTGAGCAAGGCCTGGGCTTTCCTTCGTTTGGAACCTGCGAACATGCAAGTGGTGTAAGGATATCTCTCGACACCGTCTCTTGCTGCAAGTTTCTTCCAGCTCTCTAATTCCCATGCTAAGGAATTGGCCGGGTGCTCAAGGGCGAAGTATTTCCCTTGGTTCACCTTCTTTTCACAATACTCAGCAGACATATCAGCCATCCTGGTATCAAGGTCTAGCCGCATCTTCTGCTTCCTTGTCATATTAGAAACTTCCTCCGGAATACCTTGAGGGTGGTCTATAGACCTGATAGGTCTAGGGGCGTTAGCCACTCCCTGTATGGGGATTTCCCTAGCTCGACTAAATGTCGCGCAATTTGGTGCAAAGTGGGCCAAATCGGCTTCAAGAACATCAACGTCAAGATCATTACAATCCAAAAACACATCCTTTCCACGAAGTAAATCCCAAGGTTCAAAAATTCGAAAACATGCAAACGGCAAAACAGAAACATCGTCAACAGGAAAACAACAACAAGTCAAATTTTCCAACGACTCGACAGTTCGCGGGCCAAGCACTTTTTCCTGAGTCGAAGAGGTCAAAGTCTGGCCCAATCCCTATTTGGGCTTGTCCTGGCGCTTCTTTGCGGCAGCTTTCTTCGCCTTGCCATCCTCTTTGAGCTTCTTTCTAATCTCTTTGGTGAGTTGGCAAAGCGGTTCGTGGCGTTTGCCACACACAAGGCACTTCTTCTTTGGTTTATCAGCCTTTGCCTTCTTTTCTTTCTTGGTCTCCATTGACTCACTTGAATCCTTGTCCGACTCTTCAACTTTCCTTTTGCCCTGCTTCTCTGTTTTGACTCCTGAGCTATTCTCGATCCCTTGATCTGGAAGCCCAGAAACCACAGTGTCAAGCAGCCTCCAAAGGTTCAAAGAGTCATCATTCAGGTATCCCTGGATGGCGGAGTCCAAGTTGGAGGCATCCCGGCTGATCCAGCGAAGTGCTTGCTCATGCATGGCCCGGTCAAAATGCCTCACTTCGTTAAGACTCGGGGCTCTCATACCTGATGCTGGATCTACTGTCATCTTACTCACGTACCGGTCTGTGAGACTCCTATACGTGGAATAGCTCGCGGCTTCCACCATGGCAAAATCTTCGCCCTTATCTCCATGTAGGCTCTGAATGTTTCCATATCACTAGCCCGTGGACCTGGAGCTTCAGCCGTGTCTTTCTCACGGACTGACAACTTGTCGCCCTTCGACAACACCAACTCTGCCCTGTTCTTGGGCATCTTTCCAGCCCGAACGAGCTTTCCTTCTTCGGCAGCGCTGATAAAACACTCCCACTGAAGGTGCTCGAAATTGGCATTTGGCCCCACCAGTGCTTGAGTGGCTTTTGTAAGGGCAAACAGCGACGGCCGATCTGCATCGCTAATCGGGGCAGGCATCATTTTATTGATGGCCTTCTCCTCCATAGCACTTGCCACAGCCATACTGGTTTTTTGTTTACTCCCACCATCTGCAGTTGCAAGCTGTTCCAACTCTGCCTTGCAGACTTCTTTGGAGTAACTCCACAACTTCCTTATGCCCTTGGCGTCTTCCCCAGTACGGAAGGTCTGCCAAAGTTCCACAGGATGTCGTGGGAATGTGATGATCCTTCCATCATCTTCACGAAAACCAGACGTTGGAAGCACTTGCGATTGCATGAACTCCTCAACATCTTCTGCTTTCGGAAAACGATAGGCCATGGACTCCAGGGTATACCCAAGCTCACCATCACCAAGTAATCGCTTTCCGCGACTGCGAACTTAATCGCTGACCTGGTGAAGGCGTTCGGGAGCGACGCTTGAGTCGTCATTTCGACTACCTCGGGCTACCGCTTGAACTGCTCGAACAGCCACGGTCATTCTTGTGGCGTCCGCATGCGATCAAAAGACCACGCATTCAAGACAGCTTTGACTGCTCCTACACGGTACTGAAGTTAAAACATCTCTGACATCTTGACTCCATCCGTGGACGCTCATTTCTTTTTTCCCGAAACATTTCATATCAATCGCTATGCATGTGGCAGAGATGTTTGCCATGCTGTCCTTCTTCAGCACATCTCCTGCATGGTACATCTCTTCACAGCGTCTCCGGCACAGGGAGCTGTGTGCTCACATATATGGCCGCATCCTGAGGGCCTTCCAAAACACCTAATGCAAAAACCCGAATTAAACGACTCACTGGTGCTCACGAAGGTGTAGGTCCCCTTGGCTCCACATACTGGGGCTGGCGTAGCATTCGGATCCCTCTCCGAAGAGTCCACCACAGGCCGATGCAGCTTTGAAATTGTGGTTGGAAACTTCACCTGCACGAAGGACTCGATCATCCCTTCAGTGTCGCTGGCATCCTCCTCAGTCTGAACTTCGTCGACCGATTTCTTCTCGCCAGCACGCTCAGCACGAACGATCTCCTCCGTATCCTCACCAGCAAAGACAGACTCGGTGTCGGAGGATGCATCTCCAACAGCCGACATCACTTCACTCTCTTCAAGGTCCAACTTCTCTTCGGCCTCGATCTTTTCCAAGTCGGGGAGGGTGTCGTTGAACACCTTGTCCAAGAAGTCCGAAGGCATCTCCGCTGGGCCCGGGAACTTGCCCAAGTACTGGTCCACCATGGCTGCATCGCACCTAGCTAAGTCTACTTCCAGACGTGTTATCCGAAGGCGATGGTCTTACCAAGGGCTCACCAACCAGGCCTCCAAGGTCTCCACCGGATCTAAGGTAGGCCAAAGCCCGCTCTTGACCCCTCAACACCATGACCATAGCCTCACGCAAATACGTGTCGGCCATGTTCTCTTTGGAGTCATGCCAGTCTCCTGAGAAACGTACAACCTTCGATGAAATCTTCAAATGTTGAATGACTGATGTCAAAGTGGCCTTCGCCCCATGCCAACGCAACGTGTCGATCTGGTCGTGATCCAGTCCCACTTCAACATTCCGTCGCTTCTTGGCTGTGAGGCAGGCTTTGAGTGTCATCACATCTGACTCCAATGAAGCAGGTCTGAAGGTGAACGCATCTCCCCTGGCGTTTGGAGTCTTTCTGCAATGGTCATCAGCTTTCCACCCAGCTCCATGTGCCTCCAAAAGAAGCTGCATGAGGATTGGAAGCCAATCCTTGCTATCGACATCCACTGCCAACTTGGAAGCTACCCAAGCACGTGCTCCTGACTTTCCTCTCCTTGCCTTCCCGCGGAGGCCAACGATGTGAATGTCACCTCGTCTCCAGACATACTCGCAAGAAGACAAGGGGGTGTTGGCTAAGTCATCGTGGCGTATTGACGCCTGTATGCACAGCCGCTACTTTCCTGCCGCCACTCTCTGAGCCACTTGCACCAAAGGGTCGCATGTTATCTTCTCAAGCGCAATCATCGTTGCCCTCGTGAACATAGGTGCCCCCTTTCTATCAGTGCGATTCATCTGAGAGTACCTAAGGGCCATCCGTTTGGCTCGCTGGAAATGACCGCCACCAACTGTGAATCCTAAGGCCTTTGCATAGAAATCGACTGAATACAGGAAGGCCTGAAGGGTACGGGCTCCAACTTCTTTTTGCGACAGGAGCTCCATGTATGAGAGGCAGTTCAACCTCTCAAACGGCTCTTCTCTGTCTACAAACTGGTTGTATGCACCCGACTCCCATTTCAAAAAGCCTTGCATCAGCCTGGCATACCGATTTCCCGTGGACGCTTTGTTTGGTGCGGTATGGACTCTGAATCTCTCTAGGTCCATCACACCATCTGGTCCCTCGGTGATATCGACAATGTCCATAGCTACGCCTCTGTCCTTAAGGATCTTGAAGATACCCAAAGTAGAGCGGTGGAACATTTCCAGACCAAGTTTCTCCTTGCCGTCCTGAGTAACGTACCCAGCCGTGCTCAACCTGCCGCCTGAAGGGGAGGCTTTGGATGGAACACCAGCGTTGGCTCGCTGCTCATCTGACGGTGGAGTGGCCTTCTTTGGAAAGACCGGCTCTGGTTCTTCCACAGCATTTTGTGGGACAACTTCAACCTCAGACTGCTGAGTTTGGACACCTTCAAAAGAGGGTGGAGGACGTTTGGCACGCTTTGCAAACCCAGCCTCGATAGCAGCCACACCTGTTGACGAACTCGAATGAGCTGGCGATGTTCCTTGTTCTCTCTTCCTCGGCTTCTGCCATGGAGGAACTCCTCCCGGGAAGTCAGCGAGGCTTTCAAGGATTGCCTTCTGCTTCATGATGTCGTCTTCAGGTCTTCTATCCTTCTCTGAGGCTGGGCTAGTGGGCGTTAGCACTGGTGAATCTTCAAAGGACTCGGATTTGGCCTTCTCATCCTTTCCAACCTCAATTGATCCGTCAGGCATCAAGGCTCTACTACCTTCCTTTCCTGACTTGATCAATCGAATGAGATTCCCAGGATCGCACCTCGCCTCGAGAAGGTTCATGACCTCCAACCGAGCAGACCAAGCCCCAGCCGCCATCAATCCTGAACTACGGCCAAGGCTAAATCTGTCTTCAGTGTCCTTGGCCCTCCTCCTGCCATCTTCCGATGGTTCAGGAGGGATGGCCCTCTTTCTCCAATTCCCCTCACCACTTCTGGATCCATCTCTGGATTTCTTCTCAGAGTGGCGAGGCCTCCCTCTGTCACCAAAGGGGAAACCACTACTCATTTCTCCCACTGTTTGTAGGAGAAAAGAGGAAAAGGGTCCGGTTCTAGAGCCAAAATGGCACCACGGAGTTCAACATCCACACACATCCATCGTAGTACACACGTGCACAACATTATGAATACCTTTGAGTGACAATTAGAGAACCGAAAAAAAACAATAATATCATAACATCTCCTCAACATGTACCTACGAGCATATACTCCTTTGAAGATTTTTTCGACTTGTTCATTGATGTGATTTTTCTACTTGTCCAAGATTCCACCCCTAAAATCAAACACTTATGTCACTAAAGTACCTTTCTTCTCGTTCCCGTCAGGCCTCTCGTCTGACAATTAGAGCATGACCTCGGGAACATACGATTGGGAATCCTCCAACTGGAAAACACCGGATTCTTACTCGAATGGAAATCAGATGAAATCAGGTTCAAATTCATGTCCCACCCACTTCGACCTTGGATTTGCCTAATGTGATGTGATGAGTTGGTGTTCCAAAAAAGGCTCTTTCCGCCGTTTCTTTCCTTTCTCGTTGGTGGCCAACTTGACCCGAAATGTGTCGCTTGTGCTGCACTTACGGGTCTTTTCTAATGACAGCATGACAAGCCCTACAGTAGCCGATCGAGATTCAGCCTCCTCACCGTCCTTTCCCAGGGTGGTGCTAGGTGCCCCAACGCTGATTGATGGTCAAGCTACTCTTGCCTTAACTTTTCTCCACTGCTGATCCAAGTGGCCAAGGCACTGCCAAAAAAACAAATCTTGATAAAAAAAGTCCTAGCAATGAGGGCGAAGTGTGTTTTCTTTGATTTGGAGTTTCTTTTTGTACTTGATTGGAAGGAGCAAGGGATGTTCCTAAATCTGCCTTGCAACATTGAAACTTTGCAGTTCTCAGTTCTCAGGTTTGGATGATGATTGTCTTCTTGGATAGTGGGGATTAGTGGGGCTACGTTATATGCCAGGTGCACTGGGTGCAAAAATTTCGCGATTGTTTCCCACTGATTCGGCATACTCGATGACGAACCGACCAACCTTCCTTGGGCTTGCTAACTGTCGTCCTCAGAAAGGAGCCGATCGTCCTGAGACAAAGTGCCAAATGGCTCAAACATGCTCAAACTGTTTGGATGACAGAAAAGTCACTTTCACTATCAGAATCATATCATATCTACCTTTTCATGGTCCGCTGATTAAATGTGTTTGGCAATGATAGTTAGTTACCTTGCTCTTTTTTTAATGTGCAAACACACATTATAATATGTTTTCAAACATTTTCAAACTATAAGTCAGCATCCATCTGTGAAGCGTTCACCCTGCTCCTCGGTGATGCTGCTAGTATGCTGAGCCTCATGGGCTGGGAAGTGATGGCAGCCTTTAAGAACTCGAAGATGCATCCCCAAATATAAAAGGTTACATGAATGATCATGAATGTGTTTATTGTTCTCAGGAGACGGGAGCGGCAATGCCAATTCTTGAAGAGCCATGAAATTTTTAGCGGACCAGCACTTATGACAGCTCTCACAGATATTTGACACAGTATTCACCCGCTTCAGACTTGGGCCTGCGAGGTTCAGTTCAATCATCCAATTAACACTTTCGTTGTTCCCCTTTCCGTCTGCCAAAGCTAGGCAAGCCTGGCAGTGCTAGCCCAGCCCTCCATTGCTGATCAATAGAACACTGCACAGCCGAGGGGCCACTCGCTCCAGCGTCTGTTTCTTGATGTATTTCCATGCTTCTCTTTCATTTTTGGCTGACCTGGCAGGAGAGAACAGCAAACACAACCAACGAATCCATCGGAAGAAGTGCAAACATACTTGATCATGCGTACCCTTCAGAATAAATCCCACTTTAGCAATCTTGTAGCTCTTGGTGCGCAAACCCAAAAATCAGGTCCGTGAATAGCAAACAGTTTTGTTTGTACTATTATTCCTACATGCTGAAATAGGTGAAAGCCACAAAATCAGCGACCTCAAGGCCCTCAGGTTCCGGTCAAATTGGAGGCGTTACAAGGGTACTCGACACAAGGGAGGCTGCACTTTCACATCGCAAGCCTCAGACCGTGCATCCCTCACGAAAGCGGATGTGGACAGGAAGTTTTTTAAGCCACGTCTTTATAGAAATCACCAACCTCAGATTCCTAAGGAACTGGAACGGTTGCAGGTGAAAGCTGCCGGTGAACACACCCCTCCATCCTTTGCAAAGACAAGAAACCGCGCTGACTGCCTGGAAGATGGAGGGTTTGAGGCCAATTCGTGACCCCAAAAAACGGTGAATTTATAGTCACTAATAGTTGGATTACTATTGGAAGCCTAGGAAAATCGTGAAGATCTACAATCATCCAAATGCAAATATGTATAGAATACGAAAATATCAATATATTATACACATCAACATGCAAACCAATGGCCACATAATTTGCACTTTCTTCAAAATGAAGATAACTAAATGGAGTGATTCCGCAATTCCGCCGGCCTCCTGCGCCGCATTATGCCTGAGGATTTGTATGGGATCCGTAAACGTACCAAAAAAAAGCCGCTCCTAATTCAGTATTGAGATGTATTGAATTGTATTGAGTGTATCTTTTGAATATTTCTTCCACAAAAAACTGGAATCAGTACGGTGCCAAATTGGGTGGCAAACTGCTTCCAGCTTGATTTAAAGGTTAATGTGGCTCTTTCTTGGGGTGTGCCACGGCATTGTTAGATATCGTGGGAATTCTACTTGCAACATAGCAAAAGGTTCGGAAACTATTTGATGTGGGGGATTTGGAGGAAAAAACACAAAACCGAATATGACATTTTAAAGGCACTGAACCAAAACATATCCGCTCAAGTCGATGTGAACATAAAAAGATCCGCAAATCCACGATCACGACTCTCACCTGCACATCCTGCACTTTGTTACTGGCTGTGCTCACGCTTTCTAGTTTCCAGCGGTGTGCTTTGACTGTAGCAATCAGCGTTCCAAAAGGGGCAAAATGGGGCCAGACTTGAGGACTTGACGTAGACAAACGTCATGGGCCTCTCGTGCTCCTAAGTGACACCTTTTTAAAGATCATTAAACACATAGGGATTAACATATTAACATACTATAATTAATTATATCGATAATTACTCCGTTGACCTGAGTAAACTCCCGAGATAGTCTTCCAATCTGGATACATCTTTCAGTAGCAAGCGACTTTGTCTGAGAGATAGTACCGTATAGACTGTGCCCAAATAGCTGTGCGAAGGATCAATGATGGCTAGGCCGCTCTGCTCCCACATTCGATTCATGTAACCTTCTCCTAAAAAATACGAACAAGGGCTATTTCAGTCTTTTTGGATGAGGATGAGGTACCGACAATCGACTGGCTGCATTCCGCAAAGGTCAGACCTTTTGGAATAGTTTGGGTCTGGAATGCAAAGAGACATGGCAAAGTTTATAAATATAGAGAGTCAGAGATAACATATTTATATATACTAAAAAGCCAAAACAACCAAAAAAGATGGGAAAGGTGCATGTTGAACTCCCAACATCATTTGTTCAATGGCCTCTTACTGACCAGGCCATCCATATTCAATGTCTGATTCACTCCTAACGAGTGTTGCTTGGCCATGCATCTTGTTGGTCTGACCGCCCAAAGCGCCGAGGTTCTTCCTTCAAGGAATCTCAGAATCTCGCCAGGGTCCCTGATGGTCCCTGCGACATGGTACCATGTCATCCAGTGCTTGTTGTTGGTGCTTTCAATGTTGTTGGCCAACCCAATGGTTGGTTAACTTTCACCAGTAACATTGCTAGTTTCCAAATGAAACAACCAAAAAACACGTGAACGTTGGGGACAAGGACTTCATGGCTGGCAGGGCTTGTTTTGCCAAGAAAAACAGTCCAACGAGAGGGAGAGTCTTGTGTATATGCAAAAAAACACATGCAGTATGTGATTTTATTGTATTTTTGACAAGTCTTTTTTCGTGGGTACAAACTCTATGTATCTCTATGTTAGATTTGGATCCCAATTATGAGTCGAAATCTATCAAACAAGACTCCTGAGCAGCTTTGCTGCAGCGTGCCGGACCGCATTTTGTTGGTCGGACGGATTGATCCGACTCCACAACCAGGTTGTGCAACGCTTTTTTTTGGGGACGGGGCCTGTGATCACTTTGAAGTGATTGTTTTGTTCATCCATCTGGGGAAACATCATGATATCTCTTTTGACACCCTCCTCACTGGGCAAACCACCCTTTCAAGGAAAGTGTTGCAGCATGGCCGTGGCCAGTTTCTGGCGTAGTGACACGGGACATCTTCGCATCAGTACTCTCAGTACTTGAGCACTGTGAGTGGGATCTTCTGCTCCTGGATTCCATGACCGCAACCCAAACGCTGAGGTTTGCATGAGAATACGGTCTCATATATGATCTCAACGCAAAGTGTGTTTCCGCAGAAAGATGTACGTCATTGGTCTCTGAGGACTGGCTGCTTGGAATTAGCTCAAAACCTTTGCTGACATAATTTCTTTTTCAACAGCTACTTATACTTAGTATAAACCCAAAGTAGCTCAAGAGTTCTAATAAAAATTATAGCTCGTTAGGATTCACAACAAGAGGAACAGCTGACCATTCCCACAACAACACAAAAACTCATTATTCCCAAACAGCCGAAAAAGGCCTTCCCCAAACCTACACAAGGCCACCCCAAAGACATACTGGAACCTTAGCGGGACAAAGACTTCCACATAGAAAATGCCCCATGGCTATGGAATCATGCCTCTTGAAATTTCTTAATGACCCCCCTCATTTTTCAGACATGCTTTGGCAGTAGGCCTCCATATGCCTTCATCCTCTGCCAAACCCATCATGCACCTTCTTCAAGGTTTCCACCAACTCGGTTCCATTCATAGACCTCGGGGCCAAAGGAAAGTGTCCACCTGGGGCTTGGCCTGGAGGCTTCTGGAATATTGGCATGATCTGTGCTGTCAACAGTACAGTAAGGTTCTAAATAATCATTAGTACATATACATAGATCTAATGATATAAATATGTATATATATGGACGTATATACAGTATATATTGATACAGTATACATACGTATGTTAACACATACTAAGTATATCTAAGTATATCATCATCTAAAATCTAAATCATTCAGCGTGCATCTTCAAAGATCTGTGAAGGTAGGAAACGAACGGGCAACAAAACTGTCTCCGCCTGGAGGTAACTTTTGGAAGAATCCAATGGAAATAATGTAATCTACAGCTGCACCTTGCCCGGAGCTTTCAAACCTTCTTCCCGTAGGGAATGTATGATATTAGTGCAGGTGGATCACGTGCAGGTGGATCACCAGCATCCTTACAATCCAATTCAAATAAGGTTTTTATGATTGAATGAACCCACCTTTTCACCCTTTATCTTTGCCCTTTCCAAAACACTGAGCACCCCAAACTTCCCACCAAACTCCACCATGCGGTCGTCGATGCCCACACGTTTTTCTGCGGGTCCAACCCGTTGAATGCGAAAGGCGAAAACTGACAATATGTGAAGAATGATCCAGTCAAGCTGGGAACGGTAAAGCATTAATATCATTAATTATGAATCTATACAAACCTAAATCAGGCAAAACATTCTTCAAATCGGGTCAGTATAAACGATGAAGCTAGGATTCGCGACAAGGGATCCCATCAAAAACATGGGTTTCCAGCATCTTTCCCCACTTTAAACCCAATAATCCAAACCAATTACCACCGATTTCCCTCCATTCCCCCCCAATTACACCCCGCCTGGATTGTCACGGTTCCATGCCGCCAGCATACCGGTTTCGGACACTTCACCTCAATGAAATACTGCATGCCAACGATTCATTGGTCTGTCAATATGGCATGTCAATATGAATTCATTTCCCAACAATGGATCTGGATTTCACACACACCCTTATCATCCTGGCTGATCCTCGATTTGCTGGCTTGTCCTTTGTAAAAAGCCCGGCTCGTTGGTTGCCACCTTGTTTTGAATTCTTCTACTTGGTATTCTCCTATCACAAAACGATTTTCTAGGTGCTGTCTTGGAAGAGTCTTCTATTCACATGGCATTTTTGAAACGGCATAATGACAGGCCATCCGGATTCTGGGTGAACGGTTGCATATGCCGCTTCATGCCACAAACTATTCGGCTATCTCCCCCCAAAAAACATCCCATTGCATCACCAAGCAACTGATGACACAACCCTTGGATGAGTCCTTGAAATCCATTTTCACGCCCAAAGGACCTGTCTTCTCGAACGAAATCCTCAGAGTGGAGAATCATCCTCTCCTCATCTCATGGGGTCTTCCTGTTCGTTGCAATACTTGTCAACCATCCTTATGGCACATTGCAGCTACTGCGATTACGAAGGAAAATCGTGACATACATTTGTCAACAATGCTTGATCTTTACATTAATATCTCCATATTCAGGTCGATTCAGAACATGTTCATAGATAGTGATAGTGCAAGTATTGGGCTACACACGGCCAAATGAAAATATACCGAAACAAGCACTAAAACGACTAGAAGAAGCCACGAGAATGAGAACTCATAGAAACGTATGGAAATCATGTCCACTTTTTCCTTGCGGGGGACCGACCTAATTTAAGGTAGCCGAACGCTTTTTCTACCTCAAGTACCAAGGAACTGTACTTTCTTTGGGCGACACACCTTCAATGCCACCTTGGCATGGGAAAGGATATGGAAAACTTCTTCA
Organism: Breviolum minutum Mf 1.05b.01; assembly: GCA_000507305.1. Lineage (NCBI taxonomy): Eukaryota > Dinophyceae > Suessiales > Symbiodiniaceae > Breviolum > Breviolum minutum. The sequence goes on from DF239137.1 coordinate 43,428, forward strand.
TACCATGCCGCTTGGTGAGCGTAAGAATCCAGGGATGACGACAAGACTGTACTATACAGTGATACTGACATGGGCTGATATGGAAAAAGTCACCGTGCAAACGAACATCGAGAACTACAAGTACCCCTTTTTTGTGGCAAAAACTGTAAGAGGGTCAATCGCCTTGCTCTTGCGTGTGAGCAAACACGCTGCTGCAAGTTAACATGATATCTGTCCATCTGGAAAACCATAACTTTTCGCGCTTTTTGGGTCTGTCCGGGTTTCATCTTAGCTTCCAAACTTTCATGGGTGCAAAATTGTAGGAAGGACGAAACAGCAAATTGCAAGTCAACACCACTCACACATACTACACACATGATTGCAAGCAGCACCGTGCAAAGACCTCAAAACCTACCCTAATATTGGAGGACCTTTTCTCTGTTGATTGGCTTGCAGTGGTTGGGGTTTTTCAGCGTTTTTGCCCAGTCCCAGTTGCTTTTTCAGCAGGAAGTGTCTTGGTCAACAACTTTCGGATCTCCTCGCAGCCTTTCACGCCATCCGCTTCCTGGGTCGGAAAAACCACAGAATGCTTATGAATCAACCTTTACAATGCTTAAGATCAGGACCCTTATCTTAATCATGCGGATGTATTTGTATGTATTTCTCCCTTGTATCCAGTAGATTCCAGGCTTTTTTTTAGTGTCAGATTGATTTCGTTAGTATTGAACCATCCGCATTCCATACTTCGGGAAAACACGTGTGTTGCCAAGGTTGGTATCGATGGATGTTGGAATGCTTCAGTTCCACCTTCACACGAAGTTTTGGTCCAAGGTACCATGATGGTATCATAGACCTGCAAACTTCGACTTGGTACTTCCTGACGGCAGAAGCGACTAGCAAAAGGTAAGAACTTCGTTCTGTTTGAAGAATTCAAAGGATTACAGTTGAAATCTACCAAAAGTATCTGAGTCCAAATAGTTTTGGAATGTTTTGGAGATTATTGTTTCACAAATTTTGATGGTTGCAACCTTCAACAAATCTGTGCTTTGCCATGAGGTCATATCGAAAAGACTGTGACTCAGTGTGACTGGAGAAGGGAAATATCATACTACGTTACTACAAATGCATCTCATCCTAGCCACTTTCGCAATTCCATTCCACAATAAAATAGATATAAAGGCTAACTGACTTAGCATATATACTGTACACATATAATATGCACTGTGAACGTACCATATAAGGTATATATGTGCAGATCATCAAAAATTCCAATATTCAAATTTCATCAAATTTAAAAATACAAGAAACATAGTATTTATTTGCCATGACCGGGATGGGTGCCTGGGAATTCTGGCCCATATATACACGCCACCCATCAACAGCTCTTCCCGCACCTTGTTGTATGCATTGATGGCGCCAGTATCGGACACTCCGCTGATCATAGCACCTGCACCTCGTTGGGGATCCGGGAAATCCTCCTGTCTGGTTTGGGTGGAGGTCTACAAGGGGATCAATTAAGCACCGGGTTTTGATTGCAGTGGGAAAAAAAGAAGATATACCAGAGTGATTAATAGGATGATGAAGGAAGTAGTCGTTGCATTGCTGGCCGTCTTTGCAGTAATCATTTTGATTCATTTTGAAGATCTCTTTTCGGTGTCCTCGGAAAATTCCTGGGCTGTCCATGGTAGGGAACACTTCTTGGGTTCCAGCAATGCTCCCCTTGGATTTCATGGATACAGACCGGCCAATATGCCAAGATGCTTTGGGCCACCGAGTCCAGGGTGATGCCGATGGATCCAAACCCCTGGCGCTAAACGGCCCAGACATCCATGTCGGAACGGAACATTTCGGGCCCTCCGCATTTGTCAAGCCCACCTTGGTTGAGACCTCCACGGTGAAATTTCCAAACTCTGGCGCAGGTTCCACCTTTGGAACAGCTGGCGCTGGTGCCTCCACAACTGCCTGTGCAGGGATACCTGTGCACAGAGCCATGAGACATTGAGGAACTTGGGAATGATACAACTGAGGGAAGGAAAAAATACATCAAAAGAAGCACGTTAGAGAAGAATCAAAATAGATTGTCTAAGATGTTTCTGATTCTCAGCTAGTGGTGGTGGTGGTGCTAACTGATCTTAAAGTTTTGCGGACATGTTAAATTGGAATGGACATGATGAGTACACTTTAACTTCGTATGGGTTCAACCCACAACATGCCAAGTCGATATTAGAAAAGGCAAGAGCCTGAGTGGACAAGGGACTAGAATCTGACTAGGACATGGATGTGCAAAAAATATCTGGCATCTGTTACTCCATTGTTATGTCGAAAACATCTGGGGTCTGGGGTCTTGAACTCATTGTTTTGGGATGTCATTGAGTCGGTACACTTTGGAACTTGATTATCCCTAGTATGGATCAAAAGAGCGCATGTGCGGCATCGCCATGTCGAATTTTGATGCATTTTATTGTCTCGCCCAAATTGTACCAAGCCCACTAGTGTGCTTAAGTCTTGTCCGAAGACACTCACATTTGCATGGCTGTTGCGATTCTTACCGAATAAGGGTTCATCCACCCATCATTTCTCCCCGAGTAGTATACCACGTCAGCATGCCCAGGCACTGATCTCCACAGCACCAGTGGGAGTAGTGTCTTCAACACAGCAGGTGAACATAGCGAGGGACTGAAGGGAGAAGAGGAAGTTCTTCGGGGATTGTGATTCAAAATCCAGGTTTGCTGTCGAGTCGAAATGGCGACGAACAAATTATGATGACAAATGCTTTCAAGCCGTTGGAACCTCAAATCTCAACATATCATGATCTAACGCCTGCGTCACATGGAAAAACTGGTGTTGGAAGAGGTTGATATTTCATTGGAAGCCTACAATTTCAGAGGGCCTTCGATCCATGTGCCAAAAACCCTGGCGCATACTGTATACCAGAACAATAAGCAAACCCAAGTCTTAACAGCCATAGTAAGTGACTAACTGTTCTCACCGAAATGCTAAATTATGAGCTATCGGAGTTTATGAAATTATATATTTGCAGCATTATGAATCATTATGACATGTTCTGAGGAGATATGTGATATATGTGTATCTACTACTATCTCAATCGATATTCGCCAGTCGTTTCACCACGAACTGAGATCACCGACAAGAACTTGTCTCCACGATTTACTTGCGCACCATCTAAGAGGGAGGGATCCTCACTTTTACACAATGTGGTCATTAACCCACACAGATCATATAATGTACTGTAAGTGGCTCAAATGGCCCCAAATGGCAGAAACATCCAGCAACAATATCATGAAACATCATGATGAATATTAAAAAAACACACGAAACCACAACGTAGCATGTATAGTACGTCCATAATTCAGGTGTTGTGGATCGGTGGGAAGTACTGATGTACTGTTGCACTGTTTCTGAATTTCTGAGATGCGACAACTACATGAAGAGTTTACTCAAATACAGCTATTACTATTACTATATACGCCGAAACAAATCTCAACATTCATCTGGATACATGCCTGCACATCATATCTTTATGGAATCGCCACACGGGCCACGATGCATTACAATAAACTCAATTAAAAATAAACAACATATATATTAGACACGGATATACATGGATATATGTGCTCACTTTGTGTGTACCCTTTCTGTTCAAAAACCCTGTCTCTCAGGTTCAGGTGTGCGAAAAAAAACAAGCTACCTCTGGAATTGATGTGCAAAACCCGAGGTCAGCATAAATCCGCACTTCAAAGGGTCCATGGCCCAGGGAGAGTTTTTTCGATGTCCCACTCCCAGTCCCAAAATGGCACCCTGATGTTCATGTCCTGCTGCAATCTCTCTTCGAAGCCCACCACATCCTCCTTGATGGCTAACGGTATGTGACATGGGTATGTTCAACATCCAAGTATCATATTCGATCCTGCACAGGTACATGAGCATTGTCAGCTGAAGGGCCCGGGTTGCTGGGACCCTCAACAAACCGTGCTGGACAACAGACTGCAAATTTGGGGAGGTAGTCGTAAGAACTTGTGGGTTGCTGAATGGATTCATTGGATATGTTTCTACCCTGCTACATGTCTTGTTTCTTGATCCCCAACAGAGTCTTTGAGCTAGCTGCAATTGATATGTTGGTTTGGGATAAAAGTGCGGATACAGGACATGCAGTCAAGTTTTCATGGAAGTCCCCCTTCACCTCTCCTCACTGGCCAGCAGAAAGCGAGCGGCCCCTACGGCAATGTGCGGCGTCGACTTACCTCAATGGTCTTGCGAGTGCCATGGTGATTGTATTTCGATAATCAAGACATAACAACTTTCAATGTTCAATTCCATAGTTGTTAAGCAAAAATCATACCGTGACCAATGGTTTAGGATCTGCGCAAATTTAAGTGTAGGAAAGGTGATGGTATGTTTTCATGGAGTACCTTTTGGAAGGGTGTTGGATGGTGTTGGCCGCATCTTGGATTGCTTTTTGAATCTGAGCTCAACAATCCATGGGCGCAAACTGAGCTGGCCCCAAAAATGCAACTATGGAGGCAATGAAACCTTGCCAGTGCTCGTGCTACGGTACCCATGCCGGTGCCTCACTGTTTCTCCAGCAGCTTCTCAGGAGGATCGTCAGCCAAAAGGGACGCATGTGGAGGCATAGTAGTGACAGCTTGATGCATGCTGTAAGCTATGAGAACGACTTGTATCTCTACCATGTCATGGTGTGATACAGGTCGTGCACATAGCTAGCACTCCATAGGCCTTCATCAATCTTCACGTGCATTTTCTCCCTGGTAACATCCATCGTCTTCCTGGTAAATGCAGATCGATGCAAGCACAAACAAACAATTCCTGGAGAAGATGCAATTCCACTCAACTTGCCAACTTGGTTTTATTGGGCAATTGTCACAACTCACCAAGCATTCAACATCCAACTTCTCAAATGTCAGCCGCACGCAGCCCGTGTCTTTGACTTTCTTGGTCGTGGGAATTGGTACCACAAGGCCAAGGCCTCAAGGTCTGCAAAGGTTTGCTCCCGAACTTTGGCATTGCGTCCTCTCACGTAGCCGACCTGCAAAAAGCTCCTTCAGCAGTTGTTGTCTACTTCCACTCAATAGCCTTTATGACATCCTATTGCTCTCTAGGTCGGTAGTCTGCTAGGCGTGCCTGCAAAATATCAGAAATATCTGCCAGTAGGATTGTTTTTCCAACTCTGTCTCATCTTGCCAATTGCTTTTTGGAGAAGCTCCTCTACTACCTTCGTTCTCATGGTCTTCCAAATCCATCTTGGAAGATCTTGGAAGGGTTGTTCTTCAACCGATGCATTTGACGTGGCAACCCCGCACTGGGAGGTATGTGAGTCATGGAGATGCCAATGGGACAAATTGCTCCTTATGATTGTGCTGGTTGGATTCCTTGATTGCCTTGCATTGCTGCGGCCAAGCTTGGCCCAATGGTCTTGAGGGCCTGTCTGTGCAGACTTGTCCACTTGGGGCTGCATTGAATGCGTTGCATGCGTGGGGCTGTGCCTGCAAGCAGGGTCCCAGCGGAGATAGGTCTTTCCGCAAAAGTGTTGGTTTGAGCTGTCTCGGCCCTGCGCGGTGCTGTCGAAAATGCCAATGCCCTCAAACTGCTGCCTAGTTCGGCTGCCTGTGGAAAGTATTAAGGGCTCTCTCGCTCCACCGGCAGCGAGAGTATTGAGAGAGTCACTGAATACTCTCCACAAGCAGCCGAACTGCGTAGCAGGTTTACGGGGAATCAAGACATCCACAAATCTGCTGGAAGAACAGGACCTTCGTCCCTGTAGAGCAAATACGCTGTGTCCTCCAAGCCTAAGAATATTTCTTAGAGGTGAAGGGCAAAGCATCTTTGCGTCCTGCCGAGAAAACGCTGCGAGTACCAGCATTGAGTGAAGCAAAGCAAATGGCAAGGGCGCTTGAAAACACCAATAGAAATGCATCTGCCCAAGGTCAAGGTCCTGAGGTGTCCAGTGACAAAGGCAAGCCCAAAGGCTCATCAAATATCTTCCATCATCCGAAAGGCTGTGGAGCAAAGCTCTCAATGTAGATGGTGTTGTCGACTGTGCAACAGCTACAGAAGTTGTTGAAAATCAGGTGAGGGATGTATAGGTTCGCTACAAACCTCCTGGATGATGCAAACTTCAACATCTGCAGGCCTTTTGCCACGTGCTTCTTCTCTGAGAATCTTTACAAATGAAGCTTTTCCTTCTAGGGGCTCATAGGGGTCTGCAAGCCACCGTACGCAGCATCCAGTCTGTGCGGGGAAGTAGCATCCTTCCAAATTTACACTGTTTCTGTTCAACAAGCACTAGCGCATCAAACACCGAAAGCGCCAGCTCATCGAAATACCCTGCTGCAAGGTCCCTCCAACTTGCAAATTGGGCGTGGTCACTTCAACCACTTGAGGTCAAATGATCGAAGTGCCCACACCCACAGCCATGGTGGGCACAGGGCGCACTTGCTGCATTGTCAGCATCTGTTTGCTAGGGCAGTTTTTTGAGCAAAATCAAGGCCATTGATGGTCAATGGTTGACAACTTTTGAACAAATCATATTCGGCTGAAAGCGATGAGATACTTCGATGTTGCGAACTCTCGTATTCCTTCGAATCTGGCATTGGAGCTAAAGAAATAGGCAAAGCTGCAAGACCAAACGTGTTTCATGCACTTCCAAGGAAAAACAAAAAGCAAAAAATAGAGACACCACTGCTCCAACCTACAATATATATATATATATACATATAAGATAATCATAGAGTATCATAGTACTTTCTTAATACCAATCATGGACAAATTCGTGCGATCCTGTGTTCTAAACTTTTGTCTTGCAGGTTTCAAGCCCTAACAATCCATGTCGGAAATTGAAAGCACTGATTCCACTTTTACAGCGATTCCTCCTGAAGTGAGGTATTTACGTGCAGAACAATTTGTTTGGATCTTCCTGATATACGAATCAACATTTGCTGACTTCAAGGTCCTTTTTTACAACATCGACTGCCTTGGAATTTCGATCATGTCACCGGTCCAGTTCCAAGGGCGTTTTCACATTTCTGGGCGCGCGGACTGCTAGGACATGCTGGTAAAGCAAAACGGTAGGAGTGAGCTAAGTACCTGCGCAGTGGTGTTGTCACAATGACACCGCGACAAAAAAACACCAAACTGGGTAGCTTCTTCTGGAGGAACCCTAAATTTTAATGGAGTTTGATGGGTTTTGAAGATAGGCCAGCACTAATACACGAATGAATTAAGCAAAGAACAATTATATATCACAATCGTAGGCCTACAGTACAACATAGTTGGACTGACTCACATGCCATCATATGTTGCATATGGATGCATATGGCATATGGAGTTCTTTGAATACCTCCAACGGTAACGGCTCTAACGATGACGCATAGAGCTATAAGAAGAAACACATGGATCCCTGGCCAAGGAAATGAAAAACTATCATTTCATGGGCTAAACTTCAACATCACATTGGGCCTCTGGTGTGAAAGCTTTCCACACTTACTTAAGATCCTCGTCACCACCACCGTCACCACCACTACCACCACCACCAAGAAGAAGAATCACCACCACCACAACAACAACAGCAACAACAGCAACAACAACAACAACAACAACAACAACAACCACAACAACAAGAACAACAACAACAACCACTCCAACAACCACTCCAACAACAACAACAACAACAACAACAACAACAACAACAACAACAACAACAACAACAACAACCACACCACACCACCACCACACAACAACAACAACAACAACAAGATTAGCTTACAAAACACCTAGGTGTAGTT